>JASCQY010000057.1:18400469-18410875 GCA_030264315.1 Sardinella tawilis
TACGTTCTACCTACCGATGTAGTTCTGGTACCTATCGACAGCACTCGGCAGTCTCAGACAACAGAGATTCGGTTTGACTCACTCCGGAGAATTCCTTTAAGGAAAGGCTCCTCACATTCATTACCGTCACAGCTACTCTATGTACTGCAGACCAGCTCCCAAATCTTACCATCCTGTAACACAATAAAGTTAGAGCCAACTTGTGTCCATGTGACTTTTCCTTAAGACTGTAGCTGTAGCTGTAGCCCACTCCCAGCGGAGGAAGCCGGCTTTGCTCTCCTCCGCTCCGCCTCCGCAGTGACAGGTCCGTGACCTTGGTCATTACCCCGGCCAAGCCGCACACACTCCGGGCTAATGGACGAGGGCCGGTGTTATGACTCAGCCGACCAGGAGGTGGACGACTTAATCCCTTCTCAGTCGCCCAGCTCATTAAGACCCACACAAAAGCAAATAAATCAGGGCGGGTGGGCGGCCGAGCCACACGGCTCCGAAAAAAAAAAAGGCCAAAACAAAATGGGCCCCGAGCACAGGAGGTGCCACACGGACAGAACACCGGCCACGCTTCCTGCCACTGCCGCCATTGCTGCCGCTTACCCTCGTGACAGACAGACACTTAGTTATTGAGCCGGCTCCTCCTCGGCTCTGCCCCCCCCGAAGGCCTCACCCTGAGCGCTCCCATGCCACCATCACCCCTCCTTGGGCGGTCAGTTATATCTCAGCAGTGTGGGTGGCTGGTGGCAAGCAGGAGTGTGCGTGTGCGTGTGCGTGTGTGTGTGTGTGCGTGCGTGCGTGCGTGTATGTGCATGTGTGCGTGTGTGTGTGGTGTGATGGTGAGCACTGGCTGAGGAAATGGGGCTGGTTGCTGCAGGGCTGGAGGAGGGTTTTTGTAGAGCCGGAGGGAGGGAGCCCTCTGCTGGCTGCTTTCCCCCGCTGGGAGCTACTGTATGAGGCCCTCGGCTCGGGGGGCTGCCGAGCCAAACTAGCATCCGCAGCCATGCTGCTTCTAGCCGGGTTAGCAGCGCTAGCTGGGCTGGGTGGATTACCAAGTGCATGCAGGGCTTTCTGCTGTTTGTTTGTTTGTTTGTTAGTTTGTTTTGTTGTTTTTTTTTTTTGGAAGGGGACTTGGGTGAAGAAGCGGTGGGGAGGGGGGCTTAGTGGTGGCCGGGTGGGTGAATGCTAAATCAAGGGCACCTCTGCAGTGTGCCGGGAGGCGTTGGAGCCTGATGATGATGTCAGTCACTGGGGAATCACCTGAAATGCTGCTTTGCTGGAAATGACTTTGCCCCTGACTCTCTCGCAGCTGAGTCACCAGTTTGGCGTGGAAATGCGTTTACGACGGTGTCATTAAAAAAGCCGTGCCGCATCACCGCCACATTCCCGCCCGTGACGAGAAGCCCTCCGAGCCCGACAGTCTGGCAAAGCAGACCAAAGCCTTTTGTATTTATAATGAAGGAGGTGACTAACTCTCCAAGTCCATGAATGAAAACGCACTTCTCTCATCTCTTGAGCCTGACACTCAAGCCCATTGCATCAGCCCGACCGCAGAAATGATGGAAGTGTTGTTCATCATTGGGGAGAGAAATGAGTCTCTTCTTCCCTCAGAGTTCAAAGCGCTCCCTCACCACCACCCCCAGAACACACACATACACACACACACACACGCACATACATACATACATACATACACACACACATACATACATATATACATACACACACACACACATACACACACACACTGCCCCCTCACCACCACCCCCAGAACACACACACACACAGGTAGCCCATCCTCCATGACCCTGCATTTTCTACATTGGTCTATGCTAGATCTAGTACATAGTGCCGTGTACGTTTCCCTGTGCTGATATCTGGCTTGTTCTCCTGCTCTGGTGATTTGGGTCCTGCTTTGTGATGATTCCTGTGGCCCTGATCAGTGGGTTTGGCCTTGATCCTGAGTAAGCCCCTCGTACTAATGACTACTACTGATTAGTGTGTTGTGGGGAAGGCCTGGAGCCACGCTGGGTAACATTTCACATGAATACCTCTCTCCAGTAAAGCATTATGGGTGCATTTTGAAAATGCCTGGCACGCCATCAGCGAGGCATTCCAGCAAAATGCCGCTCGCAATCTATTCATGTGTCTAATAAATACTCATGTATGCTGGAGCAGACTGCATAGGCTGCATAGTCACCAATACGCGAGTATTTATTAGTGGACCGAAATGTAAAGCGTAGCGCTTCAACATCAGACGTTAAGGCACTGGAGTAGTGCAATATTGTGACGAGGAGGATATTCTTGGGAAGTGATACCCAGTTTTAAATCAGAAATCAACATTTCCAGGCTCTTTGGGAATGCCAGCTGTTGTGCTAAGGTGCTAAGATGAAGTTTATAAAAGGTCAGTTACTCTACTGTAGATCAGTTAGCACTGAAGGTGAATTAATCTGTGGTTGTGTGTTGGCTCTTTGCTTTTGTAGGGCACCTCAGGACCGGACCCGACTACTGTGTATGTGGACATGCGAGCCCTGCGACACGACAGGTGAGCACCTCTGCACCTGCACCCTACGTGGCCAGTCTGCAAACATTCATTCATTCATTCAATCATTCATTCATTCTTTCTTCCTAAGGGAGTGGTAAAAAAGAGTAAACCTGTTCAAATAAATCCTAGATTTGTGAGCACTGACTCTCTCTCCTTCACACTCCTACGAGTGGTTTTAGATGAACTGGACCAGCAGAGATGGCAGTGCCTTTTTGAGCTCACTGAGAAGTGCATTAGCGGCTCACTGGGTTCTGTCTGTCTCTCTCTTTCCTACTCTCTCTCTCTTTCTCTCTCTCTCTTATTTCTTTCTTTCAGGTGCTTTGTTTGAAAAAGTTTTGCTTTGCAGTCTCACATTTCACAATTTCTTTCCCCTCCAGAGTTCGACTGGTGGAGAGAGGATCACCTCACAGCTTACCACTCATGGAATCTGGGAAGGTGAGTGAGTCATACGCCAAACTTTTCCTCCCATACACCAAGAAGCACCGAGTGCACAGGAGTTAACGAGTGTGTTTTTCCCCCCACACACACACACACACACACACAGATTCTGCCCGGCGTACGGATCATCATCGCCAATCCTGAGACTAAGGGGCCTTTGGGTGACTCACACCTGGGGGAGGTGAGTGGGTCGCCAGACGTCTGACATTATGAGGACCCAGAGCCTCTCAGAAAGATTGGAGCCGTCATGCCGGAGGGACTCATAATGTAGCCCTGCCACTGATAAAACTTTGAGAATGAGTCCATAAATAGCACATTAATACAGTACACGGTGCTTAATGCGCAAGGGTCGGAGGGTGCTGCTCAGGTCCTGGGCAGTAGACTTGTCCACTCACCCCTGATGAGAAGCCTCCGGCTCCTAATGGTGTTAACACCCTGCCTTGTGACCTTTGAGCTGGCTCAGCCTCCTGACAAATGTGCAGATTTTCAGCCAGAAATTTTGTCTGGTAATCTGCTGAAATTTGTCAAGAGTGCTGCCAAATGTCTGCTCAGCCATAATCTACATTAGGCAGTCCACCCCCCCTCATCCCTCCTCTCTGACACTCCCACCAAACCTCCAAGCCCTTGTTGACGCCTCTCCAAATACAGCACGGATTTACCCTCAAGTCTACCGTTCATGTCTTTGGACCAAATTGCTCTTGGCCAGCAGTCTTGAGGTTTCCCCAGATGCTGGTTGGCTCCAATTCTTTTTGTCCTGTGGTCACAAAAGTAGCTCTTTCTCTGGCAATACTGCAGCCGATTTTAGTTTTGAGTACCCCCGTATTTCATGCCTTAAGTCTTTATTTAACTGCCATTGCATTTTTCCCTCTGGGGAAGCTTAGATTTATGCCTAGACTTTTGTCACTTTGGATGCAAGCCAAATGGACCAGATGTAATCACGAACACTCATAAATATACCCCCACACCCCCACCCCTCTTCTGTCAGATCTGGGTGCACAGCGCCCACAACGGCAGCGGCTATTTCACCGTCTACGGCGACGAGGCGCTCCAGTCGGACCACTTCACCTCGCGCCTCAGCTTCGGGGACACCCAGACGGTGTGGGCGCGCACAGGCTACCTGGGCTTCCTGCGGAGAACCGAGCTAACAGACGCCAGCGGAGGTACCGCAGCACACGACTCTAAAATGCTCTTCTAGAGAGTTCTATGAGATTATGTGTATGAGCCCTCAGAGCAGATGTTGCTGATGCCAGTGCCTACACACAAGGGTGCTGGTGCACCAACATCAGATGAAAACAATCACTGAGAACCCTCTTCACCTTATCGAGTGAAATCCTTCCCAACTGTTTTAGGCTCTTTGAAGGGTGGGAACCAGGTCCCACTTCTCCTGAGTAAAACTCAAACAAATTTGCTTTGTGTTATAAGATTAATTTCTCCACCCAGTCATCCAGTCTCTCACTTACTTATTTAGTCATTACAATGGATGAGGTCAGAGCTCTAGATCTTCTATCAGCACATTAATAATGAAGTGATAAATAGTGAATATTCTTTTGCCAGCATTTTATGACTCAGTGTTTGTGAAAGTGCAATGATTCTCTAAATAACACAGCAAATAGTCCAGATCATGTGACTGCATAAACGGGAGTGGCCGATGTTCACTGTTTGGTTTTGCTGCATGATTGTTTATTTAAAGATTTAGGGCTTAGCGCATTCAGTTTTTAGCCTTCTGTGTAGCCTTAAGCACTTAACATATGCGGGTTCACAAAACACCCTTAAACAACACATCTTTTATTTCCTTCTAGATTAATAAAGTGTTTCTATCTATCTATCTATCTAACTTAATTTTGTGTGGCTTCTATGATCTGTTGTCTGACCTCATGTGTCTGCTGTCTGTCCCACAGAGAGGCACGATGCCCTGTACGTGGTCGGGGCGCTGGACGAGGCCATGGAGCTCCGGGGGATGAGGTACCACCCCATCGACATCGAGACGTCCGTCATACGCACTCACAAGAGCATCACAGAATGGTAGGCACCTCCTTTAAAGCTTAGATATTTAAAACCAGCCTTTTCATCAAGGTCTGGTTCACAAACAAAGTTGGTTCTGGCACAAAGCTAAAATCAGGCTGGTCTATGGTGTAATTCACCTGTGGTAGACCTTTGGAGGGGTTGAGAAGCAATCAATAGAGATTGATTTTCTCAGTGCTCCAGATGAAACATTAGAGGGCATGTCTCGTCTGAATGGCCCTGTCTGCTGTCCCCTGTGTGCCCACAGTGCGGTGTTTCCTTGGACCAACCTGCTGGTGGTGGTGGTGGAGCTGGAGGGCTCCGAGCAGGAGGCCCTGGACCTGGTGCCGCTGGTGACCAACGCCGTTCTGGAGGAGCACTACCTGATCGTGGGCGTGGTGGTGGTGGTGGACATTGGAGTTATTCCCATCAACTCGCGCGGCGAGAAGCAGCGCATGCACCTGCGGGATGGCTTCCTGGCCGACCAACTGGACCCCATTTACGTGGCCTATAACATGTAGCTTGTGTATGGATGTGTGTGTATGCGTGTGTGTATGTGGTGAATGAGTATAGTGCGTGTATGTTTATTTTTTATTTACGCAAGACTGCAAATGACCTCTTGGGTTCTGTTCAGGGGAGAGACAGAAAAATGAAGAGGGAAACCCTATCAAAGAGAGACTGTTGGGAGCAGAGGATTGTGGGCAATGTAGTCAACTCAAAGGAGACTGAGCACAGGTATTGGATGGGAACTGCATGGCTTTGAAAAAAAGAAACAAAAGGATGCTCCTGTTTTCCTCTCTGTAATGGAAGAAGTGGAACTCTGTCCCCTAACCCCCATTGTAAAACATGCTTTTTTTGCTTGTTTTTGAATATTGCATTTTATTTTTTTCGAGAAAAAAAATGTGTGTGTGTGTGTGGCTGTTTTCATGTAATGTAACTGCTGGCATTCGCTCATTTCTAGTCAATGGCGAAGGGTATTTTTGAAAAGAAGAAAAAGATATATATATATATATATATATATCGACATACCGTGGCAAACTGTGTAATTCTATGTTTGGTAGGTGATTTTGGAGTAGCGTGTTGAAAATGCACACGTAACGAAGCAAAATTGACCCATTTGGTCTGTTGATTGAAGAGAGGAGGTACGGGAAAAAAAGGGTGTATGTATGTTGGAACCGTCCATCTGCAAAATTTGAAAACATTCTGATTTTTGATCTCTTTAAATGTTCTTGTCCCTTCCCCAACAACTGTGTGAAAGACCCCAGCGTTTTCAAATCCCTCATGTTTAATATCATTGTACAAAGCTTAGGGTAAACATCAAGTCCAGTTGATATTGTGTAATTATGTACAGAAAATAGTTCTTATTTATTTTGTTCTTTTTAGAAGTGTGTGAGAGAAGACATTTGAAAATGTTTTCCTCATTGAATATTGCTAATATAAAAAAAACAAAGCATTGTATCATCTTGAGTGAGTAGTATCACATCAAGTATATGTAAAAATATAAATATATAAACAAATCTATATAAATATCTATACAAAATAAGACCTAGGAATCACCAATGAAAAGTTTCAAATGCAGTACTTCCCACTTGCATGGTGTGTGTCATAGGCAAAGGCAAGTTTGGAGAGTTACACATGGACATGAATATTGATTTGATCCCAGATGCAAAGATCAAGGAAACACATGAGAACCTAGATGTTTTAAAAAGATAAAGTATAATGAATGCTGACAGGAAATGCGTGTTGCCGGGGTCAAAATATATATGTGTGTGTGTGCGTGCGTGTGTGTGTGTGTGTGTGTGTGTGTGTGTGTGTGTGTTTCTTTAGATGAAGACGTCTATCATTATGCCCTTATTGAGTGATAAAGAAACTTTAAAAATGTGCCTGGAATTTTGTTTACACTCTGCTTTACATCATCCAGATTTGCATCACAACCTCATATGCTGTGAGTTGCCGATTGTATTGTTTTTTTTGTTTTGTTTTGTTTTTTAACTATCATTGATTTGACTTTGCCGTCCATCTCATTTCATGTATATTCTTTTTCCAAGAATTGTACTTATTTATTTTTACTTTTTTTGTTAAATGTTTCATTGGCTTCTGTTAACAGATTATAATTTGCAATTGGAAATACAAAGTTGAATTGATGAATAGCATCTTGTAGAAATGTCAGAACTATGTGAGTGCTGCAACTCTTGCTAAATCAAAGACACAGCAGCTCCAAAATATTTAGGACAAGTCTGTCTCCAAAATCACTGTGCTAGTTGTCAAGGTAACAGGTGGCATGTGACGGCATCTTGGGTAATGCCACCGTAAACACATGGTCCACATCCACCAATGATCATGTGATAAATGTTTTACTTGTCATTGGCTCTCCATATCTGTGGTTTTCTGGTGACGGTGTACATTTAGAGTAGCGTTAAAGATATCTGTATCAACCACTTTGCAGGCGGGCCGTTCTCCCAAAGATGAATACTAGGCTAAGCCTACTCAGACTAAAAGAAATAACAATGGCAAAACTAAGTGTGTATGTAGCTATATCAATTTCATTTTGTCTGTTATTGTCGTTTTTTTTTTTTTTTTTAACCATAGCAAGACATCAGTCATGGGAACAACAATTAATAGCAGACACCTGGTGGTCATTTCTTCTGGTTATCAGTAACCACATTCTGTATTTCTGTAATAAGTAGATGATTCATGTCGGCATTGTTGATTATTGGGATCTTGCTGCAGTCAGTGACTTGACATTGGGATGAGCTAAATTAGAAAACGAAAACCTGGTTTCCTAGCCCTCCCCTCCCTTTTTTATAGTGTGACGGAAGTTTTTAAGTATGGGAACTGGATTTACACCTAAGCCTAAGGTGAAAATGCAAATGTTTCATTTCATTCTGTTGAAAAGGACAACAAACAAAAGTCTTAACATATGTGTTTGATAGCATTAGTGTTGTCATTCCCATACAAAAAAATACAGAAATGTTTTCCCTTTTTGAAAAGAGAAAAAAAAAGGTGCACATCATTTTCGACCTGTGACGTTATTTCCTTCTTTGGTTGGAAATCTAGACTTACTACGTGAGAGAGTCTGCATGGTGTCTGTAAATATTGTTGGTTACATTTAAAAAAAGCTTAAGAAAAAAAAAGAACAAAATTTATTTTGTATGGTGCAGGTGTGTTTTAAATTCTGTTTTGTACACATAAAAAAAAGTATTCAATGACACTTTTATAGGAGCCTGCTTCGGCCAACCTTCACAAAATATGGTGCAATAAAGTGCTTTGATTGGTAAAAACTGTGATTTTGGTTCAATGTAGATGCAAATCTATTGACTAAACTACAAGCTGTTGTGTAAAAGTGGAAACACCCTAAAATAGATTTTCAAACGCATTGGTACCTGTGGATGATATGTTTATTGTACCTTGTACATATACATCGAGTACTATTACATATGTAAATGCAAGAGGGGGAATCTCACAGCGAAAATGTCAGAGAGGGGCAAGACTGTACAGACAGATGCATATAAGGGAGGAAAAGGGGGCTACTACCATGTCGCAGGGTGGTGGGTTGTGAATACTCTTTTCAGTAGTCATTTCTCTTCCCCCACATAAATATTAACGAAATTCTGTTCAAAGTTTAAAAAAGTGGATTGGATCCAAAGGAATTAAAAATATATATATATTAATAAAAAAAAGATGAGGGGAAAAAAAACAAAAGTGTAACATCAAGTAAATGTGAAACAAAAAAGCCAAGGTGTGAAACTTCCAAAGAAAAAAAAAAAAAAAAGGTATACAACCCACTTTTCATGCAGACGGGAATACAAAGAATTCCCCACCTTAAAAATCACAAATACTCATTTTTTTACAGATTGAACTTTTTATAAAATACATAGTTAATGCATTCATGAAATGTACATATGCTACTAACGTGCAAACGGCATCAAATATTCACGTTTAGTGGCAAACATTTATTTACATGTAGTGCAACGGTGAGGTGAGAGAGCAGAGGGTGGGGTCGGCTGTGATGGGGTCCAGACCGGTCTGGTCTGGTCTGGTCTGGTCTGGAGTTGGAAGGGCAGCAGAGAGAGAGAGAGTGTGTGTAAAGAGAGTGTGTGTAATCAATAGATCGGGGGGGGGGGAGTCTACAAAAGCACAGCAGACACTCGCACCCAGTGTTTCACGCAGACACAGAACAGAAACACACCCACAGAGGTGCAACGTCAGTGGACAAGCTGAGGTGTTCCCGAATTCTTGGCTCCCCTCCCCTGCTGGCTCAGCCTCGATGGACTGGCTCACTAGCCGCCACAGCCGCCGCCACGACCATCATCTGTTTGCACGTGCCATAGTCCTCTCCGTGTAGCCCAACACATGATCCAATTGCATCAACAATTTCAATTCCACTGTTTTACCAAAATTATTACGCTTAAAACAAACAAAAAAAAAATCATTAATTTACTAGTTGGTGTCAGTTACACTGGTCCACCCGCAGCCTGCTGCTACTTTGTCATGATTTGCTTATCTGTACTTAATGGATGAAAAAAAAACATGATTTAAAAAAAATGATAAAATGATCACATTTTGTCTTAATGACCCAACAGGAAAATGAGAACGGAATAAGAACTGTAGAACCATTTGGATTCGCAAGCAGAGGAAGAATACACAAACAACACTAAAATTAAGATGTATTATACAAATCTTAAAAAAAAAAGGATCACTGTACACTCAACCTCAGCAAACAGTTCGGAACATCTTTCCAGTCATGGAATCCAAGAGATTATTTTTTTGTTAGATTAAAAAACAAAAAAAGTTTTAATGGGGACATGAAATGTGCATATTCAGACATGGAAGATTGTTTTAGCTTGTTTGTTTAAAGGCAGGTAAACTAACCTGCCATCAACACCCTGTTCCCATAACTGAGATCACAAACCATTTAGAAAAAAAATTACTGTTTTTACAAACATCATAGTCAATGTTTGAGGCAAACATTGCCAACACTACTACAAAATTAAAATAAAATACCCCACACACATTTTATCTTAGATCATCTTATGCTGAATCCCCTCCTCCCCCCCCCCCCGAAACTACCTTTATGGCAAGCAAGGCATTTGACTTTTTGCAGGGGGAAAAAATCATGTTTACATTGAGTAAAGGGATCTAGCCAGGGTTAATGTGATGTTGAATCTGCACCTTTTCATGATTAATGTTAAAAGACTTAGACAGGAGCTTGTTTCACCTCCTTGTCCACATTCTCCTCCAAAAGTCTAAAATGTCCTCCTCCTCCCTCCCTCCTGCGGCCATGATTTCTTTCAAAGTTTAAAACCGGTTTAAAAACAGCTGTATCACCTCCCAGGCTTAGGGACGCCAGCACGGAGGTGTGTATATGTGTGTGTGTGTGTGTGTGTGTGTGTGTGTGTATGAAAGGGGGAGGAGGAGGGGAGGGGGGGTA
>JASCQY010000057.1:18417153-18433465 GCA_030264315.1 Sardinella tawilis
ATAAGACATCTCCATAGTCAAGGACTGACATTATAGTTGACTGAATAATGGTCACTCTATTCTCTTTAGAAAAACAAATGCTGTGTAACAAAGCTAAAAACCATCTATACCAAAAGTTAATGTTACCATTCCGTGAACATCAGTCAGGTGGCAACCCTACCTGTATGTTAACATGACGTTCACTGAAAAGAGGTCAGACATAAATCAACCCTTATCTCTATTCCCTGAGCTCACTGCGTGCTGTCAGTATCTTAATATCCGGACAATTTCTACAAGATGAAATACCCTGCATTTAACACCTACTGTATGTAGTCTCTATCAAGTGTTTCCACCACCACAGTAAGAAATTCATTCACATTGCTTAGCTTCAGTCAATCTCAGTCTTTCTTTCACACTTCCTCAGCAGAGGCTTTGGCTTGGCCCCATCCTTTACCCTCCTAATGCTACTAAATAACAGCAGAACTAGCAGGATATGGTAGTTTTTGACATTGTTGTTGTGGATGTTTGTCTGGATGGACTGAATGCTGAAGAGCTACATCACAAATAAATCATCCCTCGGTGAATCTGAAGTTCTGTGAAACTGTTGACAATACTGGATGGTTGACTATCTACCAGGTGTGGAAAATGAGCTTGGAAAAAAAAAAAAAAAAAAAAGACGTTTGCCACTCACCTCTGATGCTGATAGCCGAAGAACCGAACATCCACTTGATTCCCATCTCTTTGCATGACCTTGGCTGGCCAGTAGCCAAATCCTTTCATGCGGGCCCATACCAACTCATGAGTGGGAGTCTGTTCAACACAGGGGGATCTCATTTATTCAGAGACACACAGACACACACACAGACAGACAGACAAGACTGGCACAGGGCGCTTGTTCCAGCCAGCGGGCCAGGCAACAGTGAATTTGCCCATACTTACACAAGGGTAGCAGAACCAGTTATCCGGCCGTGCATTGGAGAGGTAGAAACAGTTTTTACACAAAAGCAACTCGTTCAGCTAGGAGAGAGAGAACAGAGAGGAGGAGTGAGGGAAATGGACTCCGCAGCTAAACATCACACCGATTTACATGCAAATCCGGCACTTTTCCTTGGTTCTCAGGGGTTCGCTCACCACATACCTCGTGACACGTGTCGTTGTAAAGCATTCTAGCAATTTCAGTCTGATCACTGTGCCCTGTGAAGAGAGGTTTTATCACTTCAAGTCAAACTCTTGCAAAATAAAAGTACTGTAGGTTTCTGAAGTGTGAGCTGCTACAGTGGGTCTTTTTCAAGCAAACCCCAGGAGACAGAGGGAGCATTTTGCTTAAGAATTGCCTCTCCTCACCTCCAAAAAGAATGGCTGTGTTGTGCACAATCAGCTGAGCGTCTGCCTTGAATTCCTCAAAATTCTTGTATTTGCCGTCTGTGATGTTCTGCAGGAGAGACAAAACCAGCTCCACATTTGACCTTTCATATGGGCATCCAATCCAGCTGCATCTCCATGTTTGGAGATGGGACAGAAGCTTTAAATCAATTCACTTCTAATACAGTTCATCCCATGCTTTGTTTGGGATATGTAATAGCATAGTCTCTGTACTTGGAGCTTCTCAAAGCTCATTTAGTGTTTTGTAGCAATACATCTACATTGTTTTGATTCACTAATCCTACATGCTAATAATTCAGTGGAAAAGAGGGGTCTGCTTTGACGGCCCTCCCTCTCCCTCTCTTTCCCAGCCGCCTTACCTCCTGAACATTTTCAACCTCCATGGGTGTGTGGATGAGTCTTCTGTACATGAGTTGCTTTGTGTCTTTGCCTTTTTTGTTGAGGTCAACAGCCTGAAGGGAGGTAAATGTCAACATACGAATCAACATGAGACAAACATTAGCTTTCACTCTGACCCTGCTAACCTTCATTTAAGGTCCTCCTGTGTTTACTGCTACACAAGGCCTCTGTTGGCATTCTATGCACGTTTAGCGTTATAAAAGCCATGGCCGAAATCAACAATTTCTTCAGTCGATTGAGTACAATAGTCTCTACAGGCAACAGCTTTTCTACAGCAGGACATGAGGTCTTTCTTCTACATCCAGACTGAGAGACACTCACCCTCTCTTTCATCCGGCCGACAATAAACTGCAGGTATGTTACCATCTCGTGCTTGCCAAAGTTCTTCCTCTTGCTACCCTGAAGAACGCAACAGAGTAAGAAAGTCAAAACAAACATTAACCGATTCCATAACCTTTCTGCATGAAATGCATGACTGCGCCTCCAACATAGTGGATTTACTTACTTGACCTTTTAGGCACCTATTTTTCCCACCTACCCTGCAGACCACACACTGCCAATGGGCGCTACTGTCTCTGGGCCGGTGCTCCTCGGAGAGGCAGCGCAGGTGGTAGACGCGAAAGCAGCCGTCGCATTCCATCACTTCGCCGGGCAGGTGGCACTCGAAGCAGTACCAGTCGTGGCTCTCCGCCTCCCACTCCTGCAACACAGACCCTCAGGGTAATGCACCACCCTCCCTCCAGCTCTGCCCTGCTTCCCTGACATGGCCGATATAGTGGAGAAGTGTGCACACACACACAGACATACACACACACACACTCACACACACCTGGGCCTGCAAGCACAGGCTTGTCGACACAAACACACAAACACACACACACACACGCTCTCTCAACTCACCCAATATGTGTCCTGCCTGTCCAGTATTCTGAGCTAAGGCTGGATGCAAGGGACAGAGTACAGAGGACACCCATACATGTCTCCTGCCAGCCCAGGGGTGAACCCTGAGACTACGTTAGGCTAGAAATGTGACATTATGAAATGCTTCAAGACTTCATGACTTGATGTGGTGTGGTGTGGTGTGGTATGGAAAAAAACACACACATGAGAGGCAGGGTGAATATTGACTGCAGGATAGCCCTTTCCATTGGCCTTTTAAGGTGTGCACACGGTGGAGAGAAAACAGCAAGTTGGAGGACAAAAATTTCTCACATGCCACACAAGACCCCCACCCCAATAACCCAACCCCACCCCACCCAACCCCACCCCGCCCCATCCAACCCCACCCTCTCCACCTCCATCTCCGCCCCCTCCCTCTCCTCTCTCCCATCCCCAGATCCCCACTAACAGCATGCAAGGTGCACACAACACACACTTTCACAGCATCCCAAACCACTGTCATTAGTAAGACCACAGCCGATCACAACTACAGTGTGCTCTTCAAGGAGAGAGAGAGAGAGAGAGAGAGAGAGAGAGAGAGAGAGAGAAAGTGTATGTAAGAGTGGGTCAGAGAGAGAGACAGAAAGTGTGTGTGTGTGTGTGTGTGTGTGTGAGAGAGAGAGAAAGTGTCAAAGAGAGAGTAATTCTAGAGGGTTCCAGAGCACACTCAGACTACGGTCTCCTATTAGTTTCGTTTTTCCTAGTGAACACATACAAGGTGAAATTACTGCACATTTCAAAACACTGTACTTTTACGATGAAAAACAACAAAAAAAAGTTTTTGAATGTGAGAAGGAAACTGCATAGAGGCAGAATAGTTGATATCTAAGATATCGTCATACTTACAGGAACATCAACATCGGTTTTCAGGAGCTATAATAATAATGCGAAGAAGGGGGTTGAGGGCACATTGAGATTGTCCCAAAAAAGCACAGCCATGAAATTCAATGAAACTTGAGTCAGTTCTTTAAAACATGATCATATTTCTGGACACAATGAGTCAGTGTAAACTCTCTTAGGGATTTGTTTGGAAATTGCACCCACTTACAGTGCATAGAATGAATAATAGAAAAGCCTTCTTAAAAAAAAGCTCCATTGAATCCAAAGCTGTGCCGTAAATTGACCACACAGACTAAAAGCTACTGGGACGACCTTGTTAGTGTAAAGAGAGGGAGAGAGAAAGAAAAACAAAACAAAAAAATAAAAACAAAAACGACAAAAATGAAAATCCAAACATACCTTGCTTCCCTCAGACATCTGCTCCTGTGATAGCAAGTGATCCAAAAGACAGTGTTTTAAATCCTAATCTCAGAATGCACCTGACAAGACACACCTGATGTCGACCACACCGTGGGAACGTGCTGCGACCACACACAACACGCCCTCTGCTCATGTCGTCTACTCACACACAACACACACACAATGATTGAGGTCATCCTGTTTAGGTTTGGAATAGATCACTTGGGACTACCTACTACAGACGACCTGAAGTGTCACCACAGCATATTCTAGAATGGAAACTCCATAAGGTAATCACTGGCTAGGAGAGGAATAACACATGGATCCTTCTAACGGCCTCTGGTCTGCCAATATTGACACTTCTTTACTCTTGAGAGACAGAACTCTCATGTTTAGGAGGAATGTCAACAGGCACTGACAGAAGTATTTTAGTGTGAAGTGCACTGCTTTTAACTTAAGAGTCACACATTTTACCCCTAACAGCGATCAAATATATGTGATGTGGAAAAAACGGCTTTAGTTGAAGAGATGTTCAATGGAAAAATCTCGTCTACTCTCGCATGTGTATGTTGCGGAAGAGGTGGAACATTTGTCAGACTGTGACTCGGACAGAGGTCTGTAAAAAGGGGAAGGAAGTACAAAGCCGGACACTATACACAATCACACACATAAAAAATGGTTCTTCAGGAAAACTGAAAACCATGTTATGTAAACAAACAGGGTTTCTACACTGTGAGATCATGCTAAATTCCTGATTTAGTCTGCTCCAAACTGCATATGGTGCCCATGTCAAATAACACCCCCATAACCATATAGCTGAAACACATTAGTTCCCATTGGGACAAGTCCCCCTCTCCGTGACACTTGTGTTTCAGCTGTGCCCAGGCACACACCAGCAGGTCCACATGCAATTAGTGACGCAAAGGGGGCGACAGGTGTGAAGGGGAGGACAGTGCCTTACCATTTCATCTCCAGGGAGCCAATAACCCTCCTGCTCCACCCCCGCCTTTGAGCCTTTGCAGCCCACCGTGAGGGTCTCCACCACCAGGCCGTCCTTCACAGCCAGCACCAGCTGCCTGGCAGTCTCCTTGGGATGCATCCCGTACACCCGGCTCAGGTACCTGCACAGACGTACCCAAAATTACCACCCTCAGTTCACACAACGGAATGAAGACCACTTAATCCATGGACTCCCATGGTCATTAGGGAAAAGTGTGTTTTTTTTCTGTGGCACTTTCTGGCTCAGCCTAGACATGTCTTGAGTGATGTGCAACGAGGTAAAGACACCAACCCGCGGACGCTGACTTACTTTGAGATCCTGTCCATATTTGCAATTTGCTTCTGGTTGCGAATAACCTCAATGGCCGACCACACAAACTGGACAACTTTGGGGTCGGCCTGCCTTTTTTTCACCACCCGCGCCATTGCTGTTCAGCTCACTCTGTTAAGACACAAAATGGAGGAGACAACCTGTCTTCATGTGTAGGCTATTCAATAAATAATTTAATGAAAAACAACAGATCATACACACACAAAAAGCCAAAATACACGCATTGTGTGTTCGTGTTAAGTCATGAACACTACTACTTCCAAGGGAAGGGCCTCTTTTACTGGAACAACAAACTGGCTCTATTTTTAATGCCAAACTAACAAACAAACAAACAAACAAACATTTCCTTCTTTCCCGCAGAAGGTTTTAATTACCGCATGGACTAATCACATGGAGGAAGAGGGGCAAGTCATCTGTCTGACGTTACAGTGGGGAGTTTCAGAAGCTAATCACTCTAAGTAGAAAATCTGTTTTTGGTCTTCTAAATTTCCATAATAGCCTAGAATAGTCCAGTACCCTAATAAAAAGAAAGGGATTCTAAATTAGGCAATAATGTCAATTTCTCCAGTAAGGGAAGGCCACGAAAATGAGCGGCTTGAGCAACCACCAGCGTCACAACCCAGTCAGTCTCGCCGGAAGAGACTGCTGGTTCTAAAAAAAAAAAAAAGAAAGAAAGAAAAAAAAACTACGTCCACGCACGTTTCCATTATAATACCATCACGGAAAACCATAATAACGCTAAATCGCTGCCAAAATAAATATAAATAGGTGACATTTTCCCCATTACAATTATTGTTCAATAGTATGGACTACTCAGGGCTAAGCTTGTCCAACGCAACGTTAGTGGGGATGTTCGTAGCTTACCACTGGAATTTAAAGCTACTTTTTTACAATTGAGGAAGACAATGACGCTTCATTCGAACTTTGTGACATTGTAGCCGAAGTTGAAACAATGTTGCGCGGCGGAGTGTAAAGAAACAAAGAATATTTCAGGAGCTAGGGCCAGACATATAATCTCGACTACTGCACGTAGCCTATGGATTGGGAGTAAGCATTATGGTGCATTGAGTGAAGGCTATGCAAAGGACCAATCGCCAGTTGCACATCATTGTTCTCATAATATAAAATGTTTGCCGCGATCAGTTCACGGATTAATAATTAAGCAATGTTCGCGCATTTCAGAACACATGAGGGCATCGGCCCAAATTATTCATTATGCAATTTGAGTGATCTTGAAAACACAAAAGGGATACTATCTTGCTCGTATGATACCCTACCCTGTGCTAGGCTCTGTCGCCAACAACGCAAAGACGTGTACATATAACAGTTACAATCAGGGTATTCCATGGGGCGACGGACAATTGTGAAAACACATCTCTAATGCGCATCTGTTTGTTGCGACTGAATCGCTGTATTTCGGCATGAAGAAAATGTTCGCAATTGGAGGGAAATCCCTTATCGCCTCACATTCTTGCTAGCAGAAGGGACGCCATGTTGCTACTCCTTTCCCTCAGTTGAAAACAGGACCAGCTACTTGGTTGTAGCTATTTTCTTTCCCTCAAACGAATTGTCGAACTGAAGATCACACTTACCGAAATCTTATAGATTATCAATGCCCCGCCTTATATTTTCGCTCAGGTCGTCAAAACAAAGCTGGTTACATTTGTATTTCCGGGAGTTATATGTCAGAATAATGGTTGAGGCACGGCCACAGTTCAGCGCTTCAAGGGGGTAAACATAAACCAGGTTGGATTTTGTAGATGGGGGACTCTAGTGGCAGAACGCAGAGTTGCGGATTACTCCAGCCCTTTATCTGAGTAAAAGAATCCATTGTGAATTATGTGTGGTTGTGATAACTTATGCTTTTTAAGTTGCTAGCAGGAACAGGAGAAACAGTTGATTATGTGAAGAGTTAAGGGAATGTATGACAATAGCTTCCAACTTTCAACTTCCAATTCTACTAATGAAAATGGACAGGGCCAGGCATAGCCTACTGTAATGTAATAAAATGGTTTATTTTTGTGCCATAACCATTAGTCTTCAATCATCAGGCTTTTCAGCATTTCTACAATCTGTTTTGCTATGGAGAATTGTCACAATAAATTCTGAAACTAATTATATAATCTGCTACATTAACATTGTAAGCTTATGTTGACAAGAGATTGGCATGCTGGTTCATTTGGCCAGTAGACTGTGCCTTAATGAAGTGCACATGCTGTGGGTAGGCCATTGCCGAAGAAGCCTGGACAAACCACAGAGGAATCTAGTTAACTGTGTGCCATACACCAGTCTGTTTTCTGCAAACTCGGTTTCCTGGAGCCTACAGCTTGAAGTTTGTTGGCGACTGAGCAGATCCTTTTTTAATACGGGATAGGTTCCTCAAAATGCCCAACACTGATAGCAGCTTGGACATTTGATGTGCTTGAATTGGTGTCTTATACAGTAGCCTAAGGCTACACCAAGGTTGAATAATACACTCATTTTGACTATTACTTTGTGCTTCGCTAAGGTAACATTGCTAATTCAGCAGTTGAACTAAGAAAAGTTTTGAGTGGTTTGTAAGAATTAAATATCAGTGTAAAGATGTGTTACAAACTCTATAAATCAAAACAAATGGTTTGGTTGTTTAAGAGCGGGGCAGGCCTCACCATTTGGAAATAGAGACATGGCAGGTGGGGCATGACAAACATGAGGGAGTTTTTATGACTATTAATTACTGTTTATTGACAATAAAGATCCTATATAAAAATCAAAACAACCAGCAGCAAAGTCATCCTGGGGCGAGGGAGGACCAATCCTTCCCCTTCTGCACGTAATTCACTTTATACCGCCACTTCCATTATAATTACTGTATGTTTGTACTGTAGCACAAAATACCCAAGACTCAAGTACACTATCATATCCTGGAATCTGTTGCCATGGCTACGTCATAACATCGAGGAGAGCATGGACCCTGTCTGGGCTTCACATCTTTTCATGGTGTCTAAATGAGTAAACACTGCTGCCACACATACCCCATATAAGGTTGATATTAGGTGGCTCTGCTGCTCAGTTGGTCTCACTAAAAGCCCTGAATCCATTATGGAGTCTGTTGGCAGTCCAGCCTGGGCATGATAGCTTCATAATTCAACACATGCCACAAAGGTAAGTCTTTCAACACAAAATTTAATGGAAAACGATCTCAGATGAAGTTGCAGTTAGTTTTTATAGTGATGTAAAGTGACCAAATTAACAAATGTCTCTCTTTACTGTCTTTCAAATACTGTCTTTACATTTAAATTATTTAGTCTCCTTTATTGTCCTCATATGCTCTACATGCTCAAATGAAAGCACTCACACTCAAAATAAAGGCATTCATTCAGGCCTGCAAGACACAACTGAGGTATTTTCTCTAAGCCATGCAATAATATAGTCCTGTACCAGGAGTCCCACTTTCACCAGTAGAGGGCAGTGTAATCTTGTGGATTTTTTACATGCCTTTAAAACAGACAAAGATTGGACATCCAAATTAATCCCATATTTGGGAATAAGGGTCAATATTATATGTTGTTCTGACTGGGGAATAATTTACTGGTCTAAACAAATTAACTAAATAAATGAATAAATTCAATCATATGGTAAAATCTGTAAAATTAGTCAAATAGTAAAATGAGTTTGTTTTTCAGCTAGTCAATGGGGCTACAATCTATTGGGTTCACGAGCGATGTATAAGAACTAAAATAGTAATAAAACTAATTACCTACTTTTGATTTCAAGTAATATTACTTGTAGCAGTTGTAAGTAATCAAGAGACTTTATTCTCCTCTTGCATCACAGGTACTGATGTGTGCATGCAGCCATAATCTCTCTTTTCACTAGTCGCGTATATTACAATTTTCTAATGAAAACTATTTAGTTTAGCACAGTGAAATTAACCGCATACTGAAATGACTTGCATCTGTGTGTGAATATTCGGAGAAGACACACCTATTAATGCACTGATAACCAATTATTCATGGGATTACGGGCCATGACCGTTTCTAACTGAGATAGTCTGTCCAACCAAGCATATAATTAAGGTTACTATTTCGATGGCAGATAAAAAAAGAATCTCATAACATGAAATGTCTAGGAGAAAACAAAAGTGACAAATAAGCTGAAGAGACTGAAACACTTTCAGTGAACCAGAACTATTATTGTCTTTTTCTCCACACAGAATCTGGTTGGAGAGATAAGTGCTTACTCAGGCAAATCAAAACTGCTCTTATTCCCTCCAGGTCTGTGGATTATTGATTGGCACTGCATCTGTGAGCACTGCCCTTTGAAGTTTGTCACTGAAGGCTTTAAACTGTCACCTTAGATGCTGTCAGGAGCATCACACCCTCCCTTTCCAGGGGAAGTGAATGGGTCAGGTGTCAGGCACCAAACACCACCAAAACACTTTCAGCTCATCAGTCACTTACTTAAAATACTAAATTACTTCATCATTTTATCTGTTGTAAAGACAAGAGATCATCTTCAAATGGTTGTAATCAGGTTCTGGCTGATTCATAGTTTAGAAACAGTCATAGTCAGCCTCAACATGCAATGTAATGTGTCAATGATGTCAATCAAAAGATACAAGAGTTTAATACTAGCAAAATATAATAATAAAAAACATAGTGCTGCATTATAATCAACTCCCTAAATGTAAGGTGAACCATTGCTTCAAATATTCCTTGAACGTAAACACAAGACCGGTGAAAATCTGGACCAGTGAAAATCTGTAAGGTTACCTGGCTGTAATAACGCAAGTTTGACCAAAAATGCATGACCTTGGAATCACACTGAAATCCATCGCTCACACACAGCTGCTTTTCAGCCTGACAGTGATAGTAGTTCATATAAGCAAACAAGTCAACAGTCTATCAGAAAACCAGACAAACTGTCTGGGTTTAAAGATTTAATTTCTCATCAAAATATCTAATTTTATCCCACGCCTAACATTAGTGTCAACAATTTAGAAAATAAAATCCAGTGAAGTCTAAACAGTTATTGAACAGAACAGCTAAGGACACAAAATGTTTTTCCCACCATACAATTGCCATCACTTTGAGAAAGAGGAGCTTTGAGCTCTCAAATCCATCAAATGATGGAGCATTCTGGCCCTTTTTGAAAACTTGCTGCAGAGATGCAAACTCTTAAAAGTGTAGGCCTTGGTACTCTGCAACTCTGCTGTCAAAAGAATGGCTGAGGTAGAAATTGGAATGAAAGGCATTGTGTTGGCACACCTATCTCCCTACAGAGCTGCGCAAACAGTTTGCTGTCGGCGCCATGCTTAGGTGTGGAAAACACCAATCTACCAAGGAAAATGAGAAAGCTGCCTCTCCATCTGACACGCAGCTCTATGCCGGAGACAAAGCCTCACCCAGATAAACGCTTCGACACCAGAGGCGGAGGAGCTAACCCTCTATGCATCAATAAGAGGGCTTACACTTATCCACATGGTTGCTTCGCTCTCCATGAGGCCCTGACTGAAGTAGACAGAGAATAGACATGATTCTGACACCCCGAGTCTAATTCTGCGTTCAACAACACCAGCAGTGCAAAGCTGATGAATGATTCCGAGATGAAGGAAGAGAATGCTGTTTGCAAGCCAAAAAAACTGGCTGCTGTGTGACAGCCCCTCTCCAAAGCCTGGATGATTAAAGGGCCAGCATCCAGTCCTCTGCCTAAGTGAAGCCCCTGACTGTCTGATGTCAGCAGCACCGAACCACTGGGAGTTTATTGTTCTGTGCCATTGACCTGTAATGGACCCTGTCTGCCCGAGTGCTGTCTGGCAATGCAGGATCCTGAGAGAGGAAAGCATCCCCAAAACCTCTCTTTGTCAAGATTAAAAGCACTGAAGACATGTCACTGGTGATACTGGTGACCACAGACACGAGCCAAGGAAGACTAGTCATGCAGTCATGCAGTAATGTCTTCTGTTTGCTTGGAGACTCTGATGAAATGGGAGCACAATATGCGTGAGTGCCAGATGGATCCAAATCCTCCATCCGATGCCCAGTCACAGCTATGTGCTGCAGTGGGGGTTGCATTAAAAACCATTGTGGTGCAGAATGCCATTGACATCAGATGTCTATTGTTCAGCTCACCTCCCCGAAACCAACCATCAGGGGCTGGCCAAGGTCTACCGCTATTCAGTTCTCTGGACACAGCGGTTATGGACATAGCAAGAATCTCAGTAAAGGTATCTGTGACTACCAGAATCATCAGAGTGAGAGGGTGCTATTATCACCTTCAGGTAGTGTAAGACCTCCACCTAAGTTGCTAAATGTAGTGTATCATCTGACAAGCACTAATTTCAATTGATGTAAAAGGAGGGGACATGAAATTAATTTGAAAAAAACATTTGCACACGAGATATCAGGTTGTTCGTCAAGTGAGTTAATGAAAAGCAGTAAAGTGATATTGATTGACACGATGGGGCTTCATGAGGAGTGTTGCTGAGGTCTAATTTCTGGTCAAACCTCGGGGCCACCATGATTGCAAGGTGCAGAATGTTGCTGTCAGTCAGTTACATAACAAAAGTTTCAGATCCCATGAGTTTCCCTAGCTGTAGTCTATCTGTTTCTCTATGGCCTTAGTAATTGGAAGGAATTTGAAGGAAATGAGGACTAATACCCCGCCTTCAGCGCCACTTACATTTTAGAGAGGATTGAAAGGTCCCAGAAGTCATTTTCATGGCAGACGAATCGAGATATCTAAGCAGACCCTCGACACATTAGATTTACCATGGTTATGTAATTAGACATGGATTATCTGAGAAACAAATTCTTAAACTATGGAATATAATGCGCTTCATATAGGCGTTACAAAAGACCATACTCCTCTAGACAGAATATGAAATTACATGTGGAATATGAATAATATTAATGGCCATCTAAAAGGATCTGTATGTTGAATCTGTCACAAATTAAATGTCATTTGTAAAACGGTGCCAAACTGACTTGTACAGAGCGATTGACGTTTGAGCGGGAGGAGATACATCGGAGACTGCACTGGGATTACCTTCCATCTGAAAGACACACGTCTCCTTTCGTCGCGAATAGAAACCGTACTTTTACAGTTTAATGATCTAAATTGTTTTTCTTTTCTTGTAAAGTCGAGAGGGATGGAGACCTGACATGAAGTAGTCCTTTAACTGGAGGTGGTTATTTTGCCTACCTGGTTATCTATGAGTTTTTGGAGGGCTCTGGGTTCGACGAAAGATGAAGGTGCCCGTTTCGATGTTGTTATCACTTTGGCTGTTTTGTTTGGTGAGTAACCCAACTCTGTGTGGACTTTCAGAATATCGTGGTATTCTTGAAATGGTCAACTATGCCTATGTGTTCAGCAGAGCTTTGCGTATTGAGTGTTATTTTGATATCATATTGACTATTTCGGGCTGATCTGTACTCAACTGTGCTGTGTTATTGCACGTTATAATTGAATTGCACTGTACTCAATTCAGAGAGGTCTGAAGCGTGTGTGAGGTGACATCTTACATGTGTGCGTAAATTTACGCGCAACTGGACTTTCACAACTGGACGCAAGTTGGTTTAGCAAGAGACATGTAAGCTTTTGTTCAGAGTAGTCACGATAAAATGTGAAACGATGCGTTTAATATTATGATCGTCATCAGTTCCTTTCGTGTGCTCGGTCCGGACTTGAGTTGGTTTGTTTATGGTGATCTGAGCATCTGCCCTGACGAGGGGCAACCGAACCCAGGTGTTCGGCCCGAGGCACTTCCCACCCGTCGGCTACTTTACTAGACCTCTCCAGGGCCGACGTACTTGACGAGTTTTCAAGGAACTTTACACCAGTTTTAGAAAAGATCTGGACCACAGGACCATTCCAATCAAATCGAAAGGTTGTAGCTATTTGGGGTCTAGATGGGTAGTCTGATAGCCTGGGAACCCAAACCCCTACAGCTAAAAAAGCTGTGCCGGGGTCTGGTGAGGCTCGGCAGCTGAGCGGGCGGGATAAAGGTTGACTGGCAAGTCGCCTCTGTCCTCAACGCCACATTATAGGACGGGCACTAAACAATCCAATTTGGATTTTCTGAAGCTCGGGAAGCGCATTAATTATTGTTTGTGAAGACCCCTGACAATTCTTGTGTATTCACATCTGGCTAGTGTTGTTTAAAAACTAAGCCTGTCAGAAGAAATTCTTTTAATCTTGTGAATTACAGTATACTCCTGATTTTTTTTTTTTTTTTTACACTTGAGATTATTTCATTCAACAACTTTTCATGATGAGGATTGTAGTTGGTGCATTTCTTGATTGCAGAGGTTTAACTGCTACTGTGGGGTGTCTGGGGTTAAATGATTCTTTTTCTTCCTGCATGTTCTGTTCTCACTCTCACAGTTACTGCAACACCACACATATTGCAGTGGAATCCAGGAGGGTAATCCAGCAGAAAGCCAATGCTATGCACAAGTCTGCATTTCCCATACAGCCTCTTCTGCCCCAATTATAATGCCTGTTTTAACATGTAGACTCATAAATACCTTAAAATGATGTTGGATCAAAATTTAGCCTCTTACCCATACGGTGTGTTGTGATGGGATCCCCACCTAAAGAAACAAAGGAAAATGCATCATGTCTGGGTAACAGCATCATCCTGTGTGCTTCATTATTTTTGAACGCACCACCGGCTTAAGCAAATAAAATCTAATACCCAGTCAATCCTTACTGAATCATGGCAAAATTGCACGAGCTCGCTACTTCCATCAAATAAGATCTGTCATCACCTGACCTTTATCATCATCAGACTTCATGATGTATAACGGTATGAACATTTCATGGAGCTGTTTACTGTGGAGAAGCAGGGAAGGGGATTAATTTTGAGCCTGCATGGCTGTTTTGGGTAATGAGAAATACCCCACCCACTCATCCTACCTACTTGGCAAGACAATCCTCAGTGAATTCTCATCTGCACCGACCCACCACAAACAAACCTCATCAAGGACTCCCCGGGGATGTCGAGCCTGAGAGCCTTAGAACCCAATCTGCGATCCACTCGTCTTAATAAGGATCCCAACAGTATCCTTGCCTCTTGGGGTGGAGCAGGGCTATTTTGAGGTCATGGACAGCTAATTGACACACATCGTTGGGTTCGGTACAGTATATGCAGTACTGTTAGTTGGCCTGAGCCAAGACAAATACATGAAAAGCCAAAGCAGATGTAGCAGATGTCATGTGAGTTAAGTAGAGGTCAGTATACTCAGTAGACCATCTGAGGCTCTGGTTCTGCTGTTGTGTGTTGGGGCTCTGCCTGCCCTGGACGGCACAGGAATAATGCAGACGAGAGGAGCATTACTGGTAACTGGCAACTTATCTGCAGAGGATCTCTTTCCGTGTTTAGGGCTTTTTATCTGGCCAGTTTGCTCCGGAATACGGTTTATCTGGTTCTCCATCCTATTCTCCCTTTATTGGGTTCAGGCTTTTAGAAAATGTCTTTCACCAACAGGGTTGTCTTTCAAAAGCAGATGGATTTTGTGGCGGTACTGTCGTGCTGTTTTTATTGGTGTTGGAAGATAGAGGACTCATCACAGAAGGGCTTTTTGACTGGAAGTTTTTGTTGTTGTTGTTGTTGTTCACAGACCGGCAGAGTTTTGTCAAATGTCATAATCAACAAAATATGTGAATTTCACCGTTCAGCACAGTATGTGAATTTCGTCGTGGTCTGCCAGCTGAACTGTATAGCACAGCACTTAATGGCTTGTATTTCAGATATCCTGCAGCAATGGGAAAGAATATTTTAGAGTCTAACTCACATCACAGCTGAGGCGGTCTGGAGATTTTTGGCGACTGCTCTCCTTCTCATGTTTTCACTCTGGAAACACTAAGACATCTGAACTTCATCCTTGCTCTCACACCACATCCAACTTTGAGCCTTTAAAAGCCAAATTTAGAAAGAAATTGCTAGATTCAAACACAACTTTTGCAGATGGATTGCCTCATTCAGCAGGGGTGTTGAGAAGCAAAAACACAGAGACTCTTGAGCGATAGAGCCGTCTTGGCCTCTGAGAAGCCGTCAAGAACCTCTACTTCAGCTGCTGAAGTTAAGCTGGGTACAAGATCACCCAGCTGGTTCTGTCCTGTACACACATGAGTGTGAAGTTGTTTGTAAAAGTGTGCCGCTGAATGTTTGAGCTGGAAACTACGTTGGGGGATAATCGGACACTTCGGGCATGCCCGTGAAGAGGCATGGGGAAGGCCAGACAGTGGCTTACTTCGAAGGCCAGTGGAAGTGGTGGAAGGATATCTAGTACAAAGGCATCTTAATTTGAAAATAGAAAATTGGAATGGACCATTCATATACCGATACACATTTGATCAAATAATGTAATCTTGGTGCTCTTTAGTGAAACTGAGTGGTAACTCTATACAGCTGCTCGTTTGAATAAAGGCATTTTGCCTCCTGTGCTACAGGTGAAAGCCATGGTCTTTTCTCAAAACTTTCATTGCCTGTTTCTTCAAACTAGAAAATATGAATTTCACAGGTGGAGTCTCTGTCAGACATCAGTGTCTAACCCTAATTAGGCTAAGATAAATAAAATGAACAGTAATTAAGAGTTTCTGAAAATGTAAGAAAAGCAAATAGTGCCCTTTTATTATGATTTACCACATAGCGCTGTGCAGGCATGTGCATGTGATTCGAGCAGCAGCAGAGGAAATGGAAATTTGTTGAATAAATGCCAAGAAGCAATCATAACAAACGAGAGCTGGCAGAGGCAGCATAGAGACGTGTCTCCACTTCATCTCACCCCAAAGAGGCAAAGACAAAGTCACAGTGATTTCAAAAGTCAGAAGCTGACCTGAAACAAGAGAGGGCAGGACTGTGGCTGTTTGTCTTTGTGTCAGTTGTTGTACATGTAACGGGTTGCCTCTGCTCTTCTCTGGAGGGGTGAGGGGGGTGGGGGGATGAGGGACGTTTGCTCTTTTTTGGGGGGCGGGGGGAGGGGGGTGAGTAATGGTTTTGAGGAGGAGGGCGGCGGGGGGGGGGGGGGGGGTTTAAAACAGTGTTTAATGCTGATT
>JASCQY010000059.1:0-10000 GCA_030264315.1 Sardinella tawilis
CACACACACACACACACACACACACACACACACACACACACACACACACACACACACACACACACACACAAAGATGTCTCTGTGTGCCCTGGCATGCCCTAAAACCCTAACCAGAAATATCATCCTGTGCTTATTCCTCCTGCCGTTTTAACAGAGAAGTCTCTCTCTCTCTCTCTCTCCCTCTCTCTCCCTCTCTCTCGGCTAGGGCGTGGCTGTGGAGCGGTTGCAGCGTGCCAGCGACGCCACATGCCTGACCCCTGACCTTTTTTCGAATAAGCAATGACAGCCTCATAACAGTGGCTAATTGTGATCTAGGTTTTCCACCAGCACACGTGTGTGTGTGTGTATGTGTGTGTGTGTGTGTCTTCATTGCTGTCGTTGCTAGGTGACATCTGGAAGCGGGTAGAGTGTGTTTGGGCATGGAGGCGAACGCCCTAGCTACTTGTCTGTCAGTGGGGCATGATCAGGTGCCAGACATGACCTATGACCCCGTCCGTCTCCAGAGAGGGTTCACCTGGCCATAGGTATGTGAGGGACCTCCACACACCCACACACACACACACACACACACACACACACACACACACACACACACAGGCTCACACAGACATAATGTGACATTCCAGAGTCAGACAAGGGATCATCCTAAAGCATGAATGTTCTGAAAGTGGTTGTGGTAAATAACAGGTGTTGGTCGGGAGAGACCTGTTTTTGGCATGAGAATGCTTCCCTGAATTATAACAAAGGCCTGACTAATTGCCACAAATTGCCTTGAAAAGCTGCAGTCCCTGTGGTAGATTCCTTACAATCCTTTATGCCCTATTCAGCAAACAGAAAGAATAGAGGGGGACCAAGTTGATGTGCTGCCCATTTGCAACAACCCCAACTTGAGACAGCTAGACAACCAGAGAGAGAGAGAGAAAGAGAGAGAGAGAGAGAGAGAGAGAGAGAGAGGGAGAGGGAGAGAGAGAGATATTCTATGTCTGCCCTTTGTGCGTGTGTCACTGCATGTGAGCTTTCAGCTATTGGATTTGAAGACCCCCTGCTGGGGTGTTTACCACCTCAACGAACACGGAACTCGGCGCAGCAGATGTGGGAAGGCGAGCGGATGACAATGAGGAGGGAGAAAAGTCCCGCCGGCCAGCCATTTGTGGGCACAGTGGAACGGATTTTGGCAGAGACCCGCCGGCAGCCTGTTTGAGAGGAGGAGACAAACGCCACTTTGAAATCGAAGATTCACCATTTCTTCTACAATATCCAGTGATTTAATGAGTGCAGCCCCCAGTGTGACGGGACTGATGTCTTTCTCCACTTTCCCTGCTTCTTGCTAGAGTTTGGTCCCACCCCTATGCGAAACGCTTTGTCGCTAAGGAAAAAAAATCTTGTTCTGTCCTCTTTTTTTGCCTCTCCCCAGCATCAAGTGCAATCCGCAACGCGGAGCCTGGCTCCAACTTCCCACTGCCTTTTTGGTGGACGGGATTTCAGAGGGAGCAGACTGTCGCCCACTGATAAGAATACCTCGGGGATGCAGTTTTAAATTCTCTCTCCTTTCTGGGATACTATTGAATAAACAAACAACCCACTGCGGACTTCTTATATCCATCAATCGAATGCTATCAGGTATGATGCCTTTATTGTTTTTGTAGCTAAGGAGAATGGATGCACTGGTTTATTAATTTAAGACACTAGAAGACCGAAGTCTCGTTGGTGTTCTCCAGGGACATGTATTCTATAGATTTTTGAAGGGGAACGTCCATATTGACATGATGGTATGACTGATATCTGGTAATTAAAAAGAAAATCTACTAAAACTTTTCATTTAACGTAACTAATAGTCTTTTTTTCATTTGTTTATTAATAACTCTAAATTATAGTCTAGCCGATCAATTATAGGAAATCTTCTTCAGAAGTTACAATTAAGAGCTTATAAGAACTGGATTCCCATATATCTTGTCTGAAGAATTTATTTAGTGCCAAAGTAGACATTATGGCAGTATGCAAGTTTGGATGATTGCAAGTTTGGATTAACAGCAGGCTATCATTATTGCTTAACTTAATTGTCAAAAGCTTTATTCTTAATGTTTCCACACAGCAAAGTGCAGGCTACCGCATGCAGTAGGCTATAGGGTATTAATTATGTCTATGTCTGAGGAAGCTATGGTGACAAAGCTGTGGGACGTTATTTAGACTTAATCCAATCTTTTGATGGTGATATTTGAGGATCAGCCGGTTTTACATAGGCCTATTGTAATCATAATGGCAATTTGCACTTAGCAGACTTATTTTCGTCGTCAGTGTAAAACACCGAACGATAGCCCACCTTTGTTAATCCATCGTAAAATGAAATTAGGTTGAGATCAAAACTACCTCACTCAACTTCTTCTTTCATTAATTTAGCCTAGGCCTATTTGCTGTGTAAATGGACACTGTTCTTCTCGTCATAAATGCCTGCAAATGATTCAAGCAACCATAGACAATCTCTAGCGCCATCGTTTGGTTGGAGATGCGACAAGGTCAATATGCTGATCTGTGGAATTCCCGTGAATCCTGCTTTGGATGGAAATGTGTAGCAGCGCTTGCGAGGAACTGTAGCCTAATGGAAAGTCCCTAACTGTGAAGAAGGATGGGGTTTTGGGCCACAATGTATCAACAATCGCCATTTTCTTTAAGAGTTATGAGTAGCTTTTCTGACAAATCTGAATTTTATCATTGTCATTTTCTAAGCATCACCTAGCGTATAATGCAAATGAAATGAAATAAAAGTGTTTCAGTGGAAGTGCTGAATTTGTCTCCTCCAGGGCTATTGGATGCGCAGCGCGCTCTCGCGCTTTGCTCTCCAACTACAGATGCCAACTAGTCCCGTCTTCTCCTTGGTCCCACTATTTGAGTGAAATTGTGTGGGACGCTCATGCGAGATCCAAGTTTTTCAGTGGTCCCAACAGCCAATCAGGAAAATCCCTTATGACGGACAGTGATGTTGGGGGGTGGGGTATCTATGGGGGCTGTTGGAACATATTTTAACGTGGGAGCGCGGAGAGCAATAATTAGCCAGTGCGAGTGTTGTACTTGGCTCCCGTGGGTGACGTCGCCATGCATTCTCTGAGGAAACATTTGCTCGCTGCAGTGGTGCTGCTGTCAGATAGCGGACAGCGTTTCCATGTCACGCTGCCAACACACCAAATCGCAAGGGCCTCCGGGCCATTGAGGGCATCTGTGCCAGATTTGTCTGTGCGCTGGAATTCCATATGTAGTTGCTTGTCATACGTGATCCATCCATGCAGGCCAATGACTGCAGGCAATCATTCGCTGCTTTCGCGGTCTAAAACAACATTTGCAGGATGATGTGGTCACAATGGGGCAAAGCCACATAATCAGTCCTAATGGAAAAATGCCGTTTCGTTCCCCGGAAATCTCCGCTTCTGTAACGGACCCGCAACTGCGCTGTTTGCTTCTGAGCGCACTACAAAGTGATGGTCTGGTGAGGACATTAACTAGGCGCAAACCCGCAATGTCACCTATTAGGAGAACTGTGATTTGAACAGTACATTCAGGCAGACAGCTTGGATATTGATGGGCCACATTCAGTACTAATGTCTTCAGACTCGCTGAAAGCAGACAGAAGCGCAATTCGCAGCAGCAGCAGGAGCAGCGGCAGACGTAACCAGATACCGGTCATTACCGACAGCTAACGGTACTGCGAGAGAGGCAGGCATCCAAACCACCGACTTCTGTAGAGGCACGGGGACAGTGCCCCCCCTTTCCTCCCTCAAACCTCCGCTTCACCGCAGACTTCATCAATCTCGCCTAACCATAGAGGCTTATGTCAACTGAATAGCACGCTGGGGCGCTTTAGAGACTCCACCGTAAGTGTATAAGAGAGACGTGGCTTCAGAGGCAATGGTAATCACCAGCTTCATATGCTGACTGAATGCGTGTAAGCTGTCTCGAGCCGGGGCCCGTGGTGTTAGCAGACTGAAATATGACCAGGCATAGGCAGGGAACAGTTAATCTCACCGTTTTGCAATTGTATGTTTCCAAAACACTCAAATCGTCTCTCACTCCACACCTACACACACACACACACACACACAGTTATACTCAGTGTTTTTGTTTAGAACCGCATCAGTCAAAGAGTGACTTCCTTGCTCTGTCACAATTTAACTGTGCCTTAGGTGACTTGAGTCATGATCACTGACTGACAATGCTGAAGTCTGAAAACCTACTGATCTGCTTCATGACTGTACAGTTTAGTTTATCCTCTCCCTATGTAAATCTATTAACACCGATCTTCTGGTCATACTCACTCATAGCAGTGTTGGGCTCCCCTCCAATCTCAGGCAATGGGTTTATGACCAGATGGAGAAGGCTTTTGGCAAGGAAGTTTTTAATCTGTATGTATCCATCTTGTGGTAGTTCATAGGTACTGCAGTAGAACTTGGTATGCGGTATCTTGAGGTAAAATCAGGTCAGAAATGAGGTGGAAAAAAATATCGGCCACAGAAAACATTTTCTCATAAATATTTGTAATGCTTGTCATGGTCATCACCAGTCTCATTGCCAAATGCATCATTTCTGTATACGTTATGACTATGTAAACGTTCATTGTGAGGTCGACCATAAGTGGTGTGTCTTACAGTCTATGTGCTCTTGTATATGTGTCTTTCCAATTATGACTCATCCATGTGTTGATTTAGTAAGGACTGAATGTGTTGATTTCGTAAGGTTCACTGTGTTCTTTCCCTCATTCATTTCATATCATAGAAACAGCCTGTTTGGATGGGCTGCAGTATGTAAACTATATATGAGAACTTTCCCTTTACGTCTGCAGTCCTTAAATGTAGCAGAACTGCGTGTTTAAAGACAGCTGCACTGTTTGGCAGGCAGAGTTTCACATCGGAATGTGCAGTCAGTTATCAGCACCAAGCTAACTGGTTGGAAAAGTGAAACACTAACACGGCTTCACATTTGTCAGACAACGGAGGACACAAGCCAAGGCTGTTGTCTACAGTTGTTAGCAGTAGTTAGTTCAAGACGTATACTTAACTCTTATAAAGTCAAGTGCACGTAATACTCACCATAAAATGGAAGAAAGGCAGAAATGAGAAGAGCTTTAATAACAGTGGTGGTCTCTGTGAGCTTTCTAAAATAACTTTGAAGTGACTTCTACCCACTATCGCCACTAATAAGATGTTCTGAGCTGATTAAATGCCAAGCACAAACATGCCATTCAGCATGTAGAATTAGTGACAAACTTTTCCCAAGTAACGAGGTGTTAAAGTGTGATGGTCAGGCCAGTTTTGTTGGCAGTTTCAGTGTGACTACTTTGGTTGCTCATGTGTGTGTGCATAGATTAGGCGCCAGTTTCACTCACTAGGAAGTCTGTTAGGCTTTTGGGAGGGAGGTTTACCTAGCCTGGCTAACACCAGCCTAAATCAAGTGAGATTTAGTCTGGGGACCACCTAAACATTTTCTCGTATGGGATTTCAGGTTTCATTTGTCCAAAAGAGCACACATTGTCTTGCCATCTCATCCCGTTGTGTGATTGGTTCCCAAATTCATGCGAAAATTTTGGCCATGGTCTCTAGGCTGCCGTGCAGTTCGGAATGAGCGCGCAAGGCAGCATGGATATTCCCAGGCTAAGGTTTACCAACGCTCTACTCGCGCAGCTAAGCTACAATAGCTGGCATCTGTTACACATGGACCTTGAGTGCAAGAACTGACTCGGGGCAGTGACCCAGAGGTAGAGCACTCAGGGGCTTGTGGCTACTGTTGGTTTTGTTGTAGTGTGATGTGTAATCTCACCATTTTACCACAATCTCACCATCTTCCTCTTGTTTCTCTGTATGTGTGTTTCTGTGTGTGTGTGTGTGTGTGTGTGTGTTTCCTCAGACCCAGGAGCTTGGTCAGTGCAATGGGCCCAGTACCAGTGTGTGTCCTGCTCTCGGCCACGCTGTGTGTCCTGGCCGCGGTGCGGAGTGTGAGCGCCGAAGATGCCGTCGCCGACGATGACGAGTACACCTGGCCGCAGTGGAACGTTCCCCTGGTGCGAGAGAAGCGGACGGTGCGTCTGAGCAGCCCGTCCTTTTCCGCGCGCCCGCAGACCGAGCTGCACGGCACCTGTGGCATCGAGTGTCAACAAGGCCTGCCCGACCCCAGCGTGTCCGAGCTGGAACGCCTGCTCTCCTACGAGACGGTTTACGAGAACGGCACACGCACGCTCACCACCGTCGCTCTGCAGGGGCTCAACGAGGCATCAAAGCCCGTCTGGCCCGGCGTCGACCCGTCTGCCCGCTCGCGGCGCAAGCGTGAGGTCTACGGCATCGATACGCGCTTCACCATAGCGGACAAGCAGTTCTCCACCAAGTACCCTTTCTCCACCTCGGTGAAGATCTCCACAGGCTGCTCGGGCGTGCTGGTGTCGCCCAAGCACGTGCTGACGGCCGCCCACTGCGTCCACGACGGCCACGACTACGTGAGCGGTGCGGAGAAGCTGCGCGTGGCCGTGCTGAAGGAGAAATCGCGCCGCCGCGGGAAGGGAGGCAAGGGCCGCGGACGCGGAAGAGGACGCAAGAGGAAGGGCGAGGAGGAGAACAACAACATCGACGACACCGACGCAGACGACGGCGAGGCCGAGGAGGGGGGGAAGATCGAGAGGCAGGGAAGACGAAAGGGCAGGAGGGGCCGCAGTCGAAGCAGGAGGAGCGCCGACTCCGGGGGGCCCTCGTTCCGCTGGACCACGGTGAAGCAGACGCAGGTCCCCAAGGGCTGGTTCAAGAGCGAGTCGAAGAACGTCTCGGCCGACTACGACTACGCCGTCCTGGAGCTGAAGCGATCGCAGAAGATGCGTTACATGGACCTTGGCGTCGTCCCCTCCATAAAGAAGCTCCCCGCCGGACGCATCCACTTCTCGGGCTTTGACGATGACCGACCGGACCAGCTGGTGTACCGGTTCTGCTCGGTCTCGGAGGAGTCTAACGACCTGCTGTACCAGTACTGCGACGCCAAGCCTGGTTCTAGCGGCTCCGGGGTCTACATCCGCCTCAAGGAGCCCGGCAAGAAGCGTTGGAAGCGCAAGATCATCGGCGTCTTCTCTGGGCACCAGTGGGTGGACGTGAACGGCGCCCAGCAGGACTACAACGTGGCCGTTCGCATCACGCCCCTCAAGTTTGCGCAGATTTGCCACTGGGTCCACGGAGACTCCAGCATATGCCAGGCCACCTGAGCACAGGTAACCAACAAACACCTCCCCTATACTGCTCCCAACCCCCTCACTCAGTAGCTTATATTACCTGCAGAGGTGGAAAACTGCGGCCTTGGAAGGTCCAAGTCTGACCGTGTATTGGTTTTACCCATTCGCTTCACACTGTCAGTTTTGCCAATAATCTGATCTACCTGGCTGGGTACACTAAGTAGAATCAGCTGGTTCAAGTGAATAGTTGGAACACATATGCGGTAGGATTTTTTTTGTTTTGTTTTGTTTTTTTTTTTACTTTCGAAAGCCGGAATTTTCCACATCTGGTTACCTCCCTTTGCCTCCTCTTCATCCCCCGAATAGAAGAATGGATCTGGGCCAGTTCTGGTTCTGGAGTCAGCTGCAGTAGTCCTCGATACCCCTGGCAGATCACCACCGCCGTTGCCTTGTTGCATCAGTTGCACACCAGTGACTACACAGACACTTCTGTTGATAATAACAGAACTCTTCAAGAAGTAGTAGAAGAAGAAGAAGAAGAAGAAGAAGAAGAACCTTTCTTCACTTGTTGTTGTTTTATTTTTTATTTATTTAATTTCAAAAAACAAACACGCTTCTGAAAAAAAAAAAAAAATCACAGTGCCAAGACTGGACGTACCATTAGTTTGTTTGCTCTTTCTTTAAAGGCAGTACATTTTCAGCCAGTTCCAGTTGAGTTTCTGAGAGCTTTTCTGAATTAAAGGGTTTCTTTTTTGTATGTTTTCATCAGCAACATTCTCTATTTTCTCTCTTAATGAACACCCTGCCTCTCTCATGGTGTTGCCTTGTAGAAATGGAGAAGCTTTCACTTTTTTTGCCTGACCTTTCACATGTTGAATTAGTAAGATAGGTAAGTGATGGCTTTGTAAAAATATGACACAGAAAAAAATGTCTTTTTCTGAGACAATAAAAAAAATCCTTGGTGTACATCTGCAGAGGTTTGATGAGAATGCACACGTTGCAATACATATTTCCTATAGATCTGAGGATGATTTTTTAAAAATATATATTTTGATGACATTCCTTTTGATATTAAATAGCTATGTTTTTCAAAATGATTTTTACTTTAAATACGTTGTGATGTGTCATATTTCTAGAAGTATTTCCTTATATCTCCTTATCTTTGATAACATATGCAGTAGAGTTTTATGTGGGTTCGGTGTTCATGCACATAACCTTTGGGTGCTTCGTAAGTCACTTGGTGCTAAATTAATATCTAAACCGTTTTTTAAAGACCTGTCAGAATATAATTTGAGGGCCTAGTACTGTACTTATGTATTTAATAAGAGGCTAACTTGATGAGGTCATTGGACCAGGGCTTATTTAAAACCCTACAAGGGGACAGATTTAGTTCAATTTGTGTTCAATTTAGTATTAGATATACTACTAGTACATGTAAAATCCAGTGTGTTCTTACAGTACATATAAATTTGTCTTGATTTTGAAATCTTTTGCTGAAATCTTGTTTATTTTGTACATCCGTTTTTTTAAAAATAAAACACTTTGTCAAATTGAAGACCAAATAAAAAAATAAAATAAAAACAAAGCTTGCACCTTTCTTAGACTTGGGAATGAGCACAAGTAATATGATTGCTTGACAATCAACAATAACAATGAATGTAGTCTGTCTTTGTGTCTTTCATTATGGTATCAGACTGGTGGCGACTTGATGAATTTCGATTTGATCTACTAGAACCATAAATAATTTTCTTTAGCCGTTTGGAGTTCATGAATCAGAATTGAACTGAGCTGAACTGAGATCTGCAAAAGTGAGTAGCAAAGAATGTCATATTATATGTTGCACTAGTGTGAGTTTACAAGAGCCACATCTAACACTGAAGACTGTTCAGCATCATAAGATATTGTAAATTATTTACACACAAAAATCCAAGTCTTTAGGACTTGAACTTGCTCCTGATACTGATTAGAAACGACAATAATAATAATAAAAAAACATGTGGACATGTTGTTTGGTCAGTGAGTTTATTGCATCTCCGAGGTCTTACATGCACTGAAAAGGGGCATCATAAACAAAAATAAACCAGTCCTTAAATAAACAAAAACCTTTTTGAAATTAAAAAATAAATGCGTCTCCCCCTTCCCCCCCTCCCCCATCTCCCTTGGATTCTATCAGGTCCATCATTTAGATCACAAAAACGGTCGACTTACAGTCACTTGAAATGACGACACAAAGAGCTACCAGGATAACTGTAGCCTACAGAATATAACTGGATTCCATTGGATTCTACTGAGCTGCCTTGAAACACATTAGAAACACTGTTCAACAGTGACCTTATCCAGGTGCGGAGACCCCACTGTGCCAACTGCACTTCCTACTCTTCACCAGCAGAGGGAGCAGTGGGGATGCTGGAGGGGGTGGTGCTGGCCAAACCAAAGAGAGGGTGCAGGCCTGGGTTAAGGCCAACTCCAAGGAGAAGCAGGCTAGGGCGACCAGTCTCCAAACTATTGGTATCTTCTACTGGAATACAAAAATAACACTAAACGTACCACCCTCAGTCTGGCAATAACAAAACACTAGCAACTAGGAGTCAAACACAACATTTCACTGACAAGGACACAGTGACCAGCAGGAACGTTTTTGGTCACTCAAATATGGGCTTTCATTTTTAAATAATCACAGGCTGCTGCTCCTACATGTCTTTCAGCATTGACATACTCCAGCTAGTGGTATTTCAAAATCTTGTGCAGTCAAGTCCACAAAATCAAAGAAATCTCTGAAGTGGTTCCCAAAAATAAAATTTAAAAGAAATT
>JASCQY010000060.1:5757-17661 GCA_030264315.1 Sardinella tawilis
GCACTTTGGTGAATTTTAGGTAATTTTTAAAGTGCTTTGTAAATAAATTTGATGATGTTTTGTTTGGTACCATAGACATGCATTGGTATGTTAAATAAGCTTACACTGTCAGACTAGGCATTGCAGACACATAGATAAAAAATGCTATATGTTTTCATGTTCATACGGAGCCTTGTTAGGGTCATGGTGTGGAATATTATCGAACCGTACTTTTGCGTTCTCTCGCAAAATTTTTGCGTTCCCTCGCAAAACTATTGTGTTCCCTCAAAAAACTTTTGCGTTCCCTCGCAATAACTTTTGCGTTCCCTCGCAATAGTTTTGTGTTGTGTTATTTATATTTTATGACTGTAGCTCTCATTTCAAACCCCAGTTGGCAGTGAGCATATTTCTCCTGTGTGCTCTGGGCATATTGCTCCTCCTTACACATCTCCTCTGTGCCTAACAATGATGTATAATGATGCACTAACACTAATCACAGTTTGCTTTTCAAAAACAGCGTTAACTTTGTGGGACAAACATCTAAAGATCATAGGATCATTCCAGGTCAACTCCCTTTTCTCTTCCCTCTTTCTTCCCTCTCTGGCCTGATAACACGACTGACTTCCTGCTGGTCCGGCTAATGAAGGATATCCTGTATGAGCGAGCTACTTCCTGTGCACAAGCCTCGTCTGACCTGCTGGGCCTGATGCCGAAGCTCTTGTTCCCGCTTCGGCAGCTGATTGTCCACTCGCTCCGGAGCAGGTCTGCCACTCTGCTCACTCAGACGCTTCTGCAAGAGCAGCATGTCCTCACCGAGCTACAAAGGCAACACAAAACAAGGAAATAAAGTTTTGAGTTATTTAAAAAAAAAACTCAGGTTGGACTCAATCTTGGGTCCTTAATTCTCAAGGAAAATGCCTTTGAGTGCTGAGGTCAAAAAGAGCAGCGGCTACAAAAATCTTCATACCTGATTCTTCACTGTCTCATGTTCCATTTGGATTTTCCTCAATCTGCCAGTCCACTTCTCTTCCTGAATGAAGTGACATAGACAGCAAATATAATATGCATAAATCAGCTAAGTCAAACATGTTTGACTGACAGAGATGGTCATTGCTTTGGCCAGCTGCTTTTGTGTTCTGCCTCTGACCTGGGCCAGCAGCTTCTGTTCCAGACTGATTATGTCCTGCTGGTGTTTGGCATGCTCACTCAGGCTCGGAGAGCCCTTATCGAGAGGCTCTGGGTGAGCAGTCCTCTTCCTGCTCTCTCTGCGTGTGGTCCCTTGCTTCTCTTCGTCAATCCTGGTCACCAGAACTCGGTTGGTCTCTTGAACATTTGCCAATTGCTAACAAAAAAGATGAGTGGGATTATATTATCATGAGGAACACCTGTGACAACACATTGCATGGCAATTGCAGTCTATGCAATGCTGAAAATGTTTCAAATGATTATTGGCTATGACTATTAAAATCATTTTATGATAAGAGAAAATCTACCATGATTACACAAAGGACCACACATACTCAATATATGCTTATGCTATAATATTCAAGTGTCACAAATCTTTGACAGTTTTTGACAGTCACCTGCTCCAACACTGTGTTTTTGTGGTAAAGCAAATTTACATCTCGCTGACAGTTTTCCCTGATTTCTTCGATCTGTCGGTTCATGGCCCTTCTCTCGTCTTCCTTCCATTTTTCCAGGTCCCGCTTGAGCTCCTCCTGTTTCTCGTTAAGATCTTTTTCCTGGAGGAAACAGACACACTTATTAGGCAAAGAACTATATTTAGAAAAACTGGTTATTGAGGAGGCAAAATAGCACAACTTCAGTATCCCCACATGAATAGAGCTCTCAAATCTTTACAGGCTTATTAGCAGGGCCATTTCCAAAGAGAGACAGAAAGCAAGAGGAGGACAAAGAGTGCCTAAAATGCCAATACCAATACTGAAATGATACCATATCAGGGTTGGGACTTTTGAGGAATTATTCATAACTTTATCGAACAATTACTCGATTAATTGATGAAGCGTGACGTCACCTGCCCCAGTTATGGAAACTGTCGCCCTTGCCTTCAGCCACATACTAATTCACACATAGATGAGACCAAACCATTTTCGAGATGAGTTTCGGCATGTGAATCAAACTTTTCATGTCATTTCAAGCCATCACTAATCATTCAACATTACAATTTCAAGCTTTTAGAGTCTTTTTACTTTATTTCTCTGGAACACATAAACATCATTGCTGGAACACATAAACATTCTATTAACTGATATAGCTCTGCTAGTAGCGAGTGGCGACGTGTGTGGATGCAGCTATAGGCCTGCTGCTGTGTCTCTAGCTGAGAGAGAAAGGAAGAGCTAGAGAGAGAGGGAGAGGGAGAGAGAGATCACCTGAGTAGCCTTGGCCACATAGGCCTGCTGCTGTGTCTAGCTGAGGGAGAAAGGAAGAGAGAGAGAAAGAGAGCTAGAGAGAGAGGGAGAGGGAGAGAGAGATCACCTGAGTAGCCTTGGCCACATAGGCCTGCTGCTGTGTCTAGCTGAGGGAGAAAGGAAGAGAGAGAGAAAGAGAGCTAGAGAGAGAGGGAGAGGGAGAGAGAGAGATCACCTGAGTAGCCTTGCCTGCTGTTGTGTCTAGCTGAGGGAGAAAGGTAGAGAGAGAGAAAGAGAGAGAGAGAGAGAGGGAGAGGGAGAGGGAGAGAGAGAGATCACCTGAGTAGCCTTGGCCACATAGGCCTGCTGCTGTGTCTCCAGCTGAGAGCGGGTGAGAGAGAGCTGCTCCTTCAGTCTGTCTATCTCGTCCTGGAAGCGCACAGAATGCACTTTCTTCTGGTTGTCTGTCAGAAGCTCTGTGTGACAACATTTTCACTTTATTAATACACTCCTCGGCAAATCAGAGGCTATCAAACATGCTTGCCCACATGGCCATGTTTTCTAAAGCGAAACAAGCAACAACCTCAACCATCCTATTCTAAGGATCCTATTGGGTGTGAACCAATCCAAGGCCCAAGTTCACCGAGTGCTGTCTGTAGGAAAAAGAAAATTGGATATAAAACAGACCAAATAGCCAAGCGGCAGATAATATTAACTGAATTGGGCAAAATGAAACTGAAAGTGAGCTTCTAAGCCCCATCTGATTATTGTTAGCTCACTGTCGATTAGCTATGCAGTCTCTGTTGCATCAAATTCCGTTGTTCTTTTCCCTTCTAACAGCAATCAGTGACCTTGACCAATAGGGCTATAGATTGATTCCCAATGGATTTCTCCTTTAAAGATGGTAGGCGGCACGGGCGCTGTCGTGTTCTTATTAAGTAGGAAAGAGGCTTCGGCAACACTCACTGATGTCAAATTCATCTGGGTGTCTGCGCTGCATGTGACTATGCAAGAATGAGGCATTCATGAAGGCTTTGTCACAATGTTGGCACTGAAAGAGAAACAAACAAACAATCAGTACACACATCAATACATAATGGCGATTGGTAAACACCATCTAGAGACGTGAATTGGTGATCTGTACAAGTGGAGTGATAATGGCTAATGGAGAAACAGAAAGCCTGTGTCAAAGAGTCAAACAGAAAGAGAGGAAAGGACCAGAAAACAGGAGAAGATGGTTTGGCTGGTTTGTGCATTCAGTGCTAAGCAGCTCATGCATCCATCTTTTAATACGTTCAATGCATTGCAGACAAGTCTGTCCGGACTGGTATGTAGACAAACCATGCAAATAGTCAATGGCTTATCATCTGTTATTATCTTGTTAACATGAAGGACTCAACAAACTGAGGTTATTCTGGCAAACTGGATATCTTTGTGCTCCATGATCTCTTCTGCACTGCAGAACTGGTAGACTGCTCATAACAATTAGCCTGATGCATCAGAAGCTTTCACATCGTTTCGCTTCGTTCAAATAATCTGAAACCTATACAGTATACTGGCATATATGCGCTCCACAGTGGGCAGATACTTTCTGCTTCAGTCAATCATGATTGTTTGGTCAAGACATGCAGTATGTTACAGACTGGAATGCACTGTTTGAACTCAACGCCAGCCCTTTCAGCCCCTTCCTCTGCTTGCGGATTGGCCCATCCAGTCTCAGAGCTAAATAAGACATGGAGTGGCTACAGAAGAATTGGACTGTCATAAGAGGTGTGGTGAATTTACCACGACTTATTACCAGTGTATAACATGACACTTACCATCTTTCACAGCCCTAATCTACTCACAGCCAGTAATAAGTGATTCATCTGATGCAAAATGGACAAATTCTACTCTGGAATTCTACTCCAAATCCTTCAAGTACACAACAGGAAAAAAAAAATCAAAAACAAAAACAAAAAGCAACATGTAAAGTCAACTATCACTCACCAATCCCACAGAACACTGAGCACAGCTGTGAACAGCTGTCTGCACAAGTGTGTGATAATCTGTGACTAAGTGAGTGACTGTGTCGGGTGTGTGGTGCTCTCAGACAATGCCATCAGAAAGGCCTCTTTGTGTGGTTCAATGCGGCAGGCAAGATAGCTTAATTGCTCAAATCATCAGTGAAATTGCATTAGATATGCGCAGACTGACAGCAAATAGGAAGTTCCTGGGAAGAGCTAAATGTTTCTAGGAAGAACTAAAGAACTAAATGTCTTAAAACAACTAACAATTATCCACTTTTGAGGCAAAGTACCTCGTGCAATAGACTTACTTTTGTGTTACAGAAATAAATATGAAATTACTGAGTTGTTACTGAATAGAAAAAGCCTTAATCTAATAGAATTACAGTGGATGTTTTTCTAAGACCTTAAATTGAACTTTTAACTGTCCATATTTTTGTCTATTTTTTGACTACTGGACATTGCCCAGGCTTCATGAGACAAACCAGGTCATTCCGAATTCTCCTAAAATCCCCTTAGGAGCGAAAAAGACAAAAGCATTGAGCTTTTAGATCTGATTTGTCTCTGAAAAACAAAGATAGGAGGACTACTGTAAGCAGCAATGTTGTCCTCTGAGAGCAGATGCAGGAATTAGTCAGAGAGGCTTCCAACAGAGGAAGAAAACACGGAATCTTTAGTGATTTAAGTGGCCCAGTCACATGGGGGGGAGGGGCTTTTGTTTAGGATCATGGGACGCTTAAGTACAAAAGGATTTGGGAGTTTGTTGTCACCAGTCACCACCATCTGCTCTCTTCCTGTAGTCAATGTTTATATTTGCATAAAGCCATTCCTAATTAGTCGTATGTGTGAGTCCTGGCTGAAGCTATGCCTTGGGCTCCATTTCCTGAACAAAGACAGGAAAACACAAATCAGCAAGAGAATCAGCTTCGAGGTTATGTGCTTTGCATGGTGAAAATGTGAAAACGGGCTCCAGTGGAGATCCAATGGCTTCTTTTTCCTGTCATTTGCTAACACGTGAGCATGAAACAGGACCAGCGTTAACCATGCAGCGGCGTGTGTCGCACACTGTACAAACCTTGTGGTAGCCAGCAATGCCTGAGCTGATCATGACTTGCTGTGAGGTGATGATCTTCTTCCTCTGCTTGAGTTCGTCTTTCAGCGCCCTGAGTTCATCAGCCTGCTTTTGAAGTGTGACGTGCAGCTGCTCTTTCTCCCGTTGCTCTGCCTGCACCCTGTCCTCCGCCGCCTGCAGACTTGCGGTCAGGTAGTCCTGGGAGTGCAGCAGGTACTCCACCGTCAGCTGTGCCAGTCGGAACAGCTTGAGCACGCCTGGATCCATGGGGGACTGACACCGCTGGCACCGCTCGGCTTCGATGCTGCAGAACGTCACGCCTGCTACGTGCTCCTGGAGGGTCTGGAAGTCCAGCTCGCTGGCAACGCGCTCAACATCCAGGGCACCGATGCGCCGCCAGTCCACAGCCTCCCGGCGCGAGCGGAACCTGAAAGGAGGAAGTGGCACAGCGGAGGATGCAGAGGCTTGGATGGAGGAGGATGACATGGTAGCTGCTGAGGCTGTGAGCTGCTGGCTGCTGATGGATTGCTGGCTCTGGGGGGAGCTGAGCAGGGAGGGTATCCCCACAGATGTCTGAGCACCCTGGCTGTCTGCCTGATACGGGTAGTAGATGTTGTTGAAGAAGGGCTGCAAGACAACAGAATTGAGATGCTATGTCAGCATTATTGCTAAAACATCACAGGAACTCACACATAGCATAACAATAATGAAAGAAACCTAATGTCTATGGATGAACCGCGATATTTCTGTACATCTAAGATATGCACATTATGCTACTGTACGCAAGGACCTTATTCGACGTCTCCCCAACATAGGATTCAAACGCAATTGGTGTAAGGAATCAAAGGACAATGGTCATGACTGTTTTTGAGCAGAATGCCCAAACCAGCCGCGGTATGGTGGTCTTACCATCTCAGGCTCTCCTGTCTCCTCTGACAATCGCGCGAGCAAGCGTCTCTTCAGCGGTGCCTGGCGACCTCGAGGCAGTGCGTCCTGGTGGTCACCATGGAAACAAGCATACGCGTGTGAACCACACACATCAGCAATGCAAACATCAACCTACAATAAAATCTTACTCTCGGTGTGTGCATGGCAGTAAACAATGGCCAACATATTACATTGAGGATTCATATAATCTATAATTTATTTAGTTGGCCTATGTTAACTGATGAAATTGCCTTAACGGTAAGGCAATGCCACCTACAATCAATCATTAATAGCCTACTAACCCTGACGCACTTGGGATTCCGGTTTTTGCTCCGCTCTGAAACATACATTTCATTTGGCTAGAGACGGTCTTGAACGTTGCATGAACGTTAACCCAAGAGATTTGCTTGATGGCTCGCCATCAAGTTGGGGCAAGCAAGCCAGTCAAAAGATCCCTGGCTTTGATTACTGGGTCTAGCGCCAAAAACAAAACATGTTCGACATTCCGAACTTCCTAAAAACGAATTCTAGAATTTTTAGCCCACAACATCCCCTCTTCTGAACTTCTGGAAAATCTTGAATTGACAAACTCTTTCAGCAAATTTCGTAAGACTTCAGAAGAGTTATGAAAAGGTGAAGTCAACGGTAACGGTGTCACACATTTACTTATTTTTATTTTGAGTTCTCTTAATTCCGTTGTAATTTAAATGGTCCCCCTAAGTTTTCAATCACGTCGTCAACATTAGCTATTGTTTCTTGTGCTGAAGAGGACACATTTTTCAGTGTCAGAGGTGATGCATGTTATGCCGATAGTTCAGCTAACGTTAACAATGGTCAACATTCATTAGTGTATGCGTGCTTTTCTGTATTTATTTAAAAGAAAACAGTTGATTAACGTGGAGCAGAATAACTTCAAGGGAAATTCAGCTAACTTGCCAGATGGTCCGCTAATCTCAGTTGTTCAGTAACGTGATAGCTAGATAACGTTAGCTAAATTTGCTTGAATGAGGTTGAGATGGTAAACTCACCTGAACCGGTGATATTTGCAACGAGTGGGTTATTCCAAGTTGTTTGTTTAGCTTGATAAGTAAGTTTTTTGCCTATTCATGCATACTAATCGAGTCCTAACGTGAAACATTCCAAAGGCTGCGCATCACTCAAGTGGTCAAAAAGTTGCAGCGGCCCTCAGATGTGGGGGAGGGGAACACAGTGGGGTTCGAAGGATTTAAATTTGTTTAGAATACACTGGTGGTGCTTGCTTACTTGCCAAACTCGTGTTCAATAAATTTCTTTCTTTAAAACCTTCGAGTATAAATGCATTTTAAAGCATTAACTACTGTCAGTCTTTATTAGACATCTTTTTGTGGAAATCCTTGGGAGTCCGTTCTTTTACATATTTACTGGTATATGGCATTGTCATTTTCATAAAAGCCCAAAGTTGTGCAAATATTAGGGTTAAATAGGAGGTGGAATAAGTTTGATGAAAGCTTTTGTAGTTGTTACTGTAGACTGACTGACTTTTCATTCTATTAGCATTTGCTGCCCCCAGGTGGCCAAAGTCTGCATAGCTGTATTTGTCACAAACAAGGACGTGAATTTTGGTTATTTTCACAATTATACATGACAGTCATACGTTCCGCTCAGCTGTTGGGATCTTTTACCAGTGTTTACTTTTCTGGACCCATCTTTACAAGCAGAACGCATGACACTGTACAAACACTTTCTTGCAAGTCATCTTTCCTTTCTGGCTTTTATTTTGACATAAACACCCGTTTTCATCGTTCGTGCCTCGCACTGGCTGTCAGACTCAAAAATGTCTTTCTGTGGACTCAAAGCAACTTTGTTGGTTCGTGCCCAAAACTAGAGAGAGATAATCACTGCCAAACATTTCTATTAAAGGAAGGACTTGGGGAAATCCGTTCTTGCAACAAAGTTGCGGAAGTACCTGTCAGATGACAGGTCATGTGATCTGATGCTGACAAAGTCAGTAAATACTCTACTCTTGCAAACATCTGAAAGATCTTTATGATTTCTGTGGGAATAGATTAAGGCAAATTTTGTAAAGGAAAGTTTGCAGCCAACATGCAGAATGTTATCAATTCAGTGAAAGGTACAGCACTGGGAGTGGCTGAGTTTCTAACCCCCGTGCTAAAGGTAAGATAAACATGCGAGCTAACAAGTTAGCTAGCTTGCTAAACTGAAACAATCTACGTTTTTACAGAATAAATGCGTATTTTCTAGCAAAGGCATGAATTACTTTAGGCTCCAAACTTCTGCCATAACGCTTTACTTTGAATTATGAAACGAAGATTGAGATGTTGTGCTACAGCCCAGTGTCAAACTGAATGCCTAATCACTAACGTTAGCATGATGTTTGTATAAAATTCGTGTGGCTTGCCTCTTATGGATTTACCTTTAAAATGTACATCTGACATGTCTTGTCAATATTTCCTTTTCCACGTCAATGTTTGACCAACACTCACAGGCTGTCAGATTTTGAAAGCCCCATGCCACTTAATGTTAACTTTCTCTTCACATTAGCAGTAGACTAGGCTATGTGTTGTAGACCGTAAAAAGGTTTTCTTTACTTGCAGGAATCAAAATTTAAAGAAACTGGCGTCATTACACCAGAAGAGGTGAGGTTTATAAATTGTATTTGTTGCATAGCGTACGTATTGGCAAGTTATTAAACCTCCAACTTTATGACGATTCTTCTATTTAGTTTGTAGCTGCAGGTGATCACTTGGTCCATCACTGCCCAACATGGAAATGGTAAGTTGGATAATAATTTCCTCTTCGCTGCGTACAGAGGAATATGTTGTGTAAAGTAAACTCCCTATTGACTTGTAATACATTCCCTCAGATTGGCAATTTGTCTGCTGTGGTGGATTGAGTAAACAGATTACACAATGTTGTCTGAAATGATTTGACGTGATATCTGATCTGAAAGACTGTTGGAAATTGGTTTTATATGTTGATATCAGAGTTTGACCTTCCGTCTGATAGATTCAAATTGAGTGTATTCATATTTCACCCAAGTGTTACATTCATTAGGTTTAGTTTTGGGCCTTGAAATTCCACACTAAGGTCCCCTGTTGAAGTATGTTACACTTCCTTCTAACTTGCTTCCTCTCCCTGCTCAGGGCGTCAGGAGAGGAAGCAAAAGTTAAGCCCTACCTACCCAAGGACAAGCAGTTCTTATTAACCCGCAATGGTGAGACAGCTGGCCCATTGTAATTTGTAGATAATCTAGCATGTTGGTAATTGCACGTTTCCACTGAAAGCATGGTGCTAATGGAGCCCTCCCTATGTGTTGCCATGCTAAATGTGACAGTGCCCTGCTATAAGCGCTGCAAGCAGATGGAATACTCTGATGAGCTGGAGGCCATTATAGAAGAGGACGATGGGGACGGAGGATGGGTGGACACCTACCACAACTCAGGTGAGTGGACATCCGTTCTCTTCAGTATACGTCAGAGCAGCTGCTGTGCTTTAATGGTCTCATGGAAAGACGTATGGTCTAATAGCGTCTTTTGTCAGTTAAAAAAAAAGGGTAGGCTCTTGAGTTCCCTTGGACGCAGCTGCTTAGCACTCTAGCCTTGGCTGGCATTGTATTTGCACAATTTGCAAGCAACCTTGCAGGGTACAATGACATGGTATTGCAGCACAAGCCAGCCTGGTGATAGTTCATTTACCTGCCAACTTCAGTTCATATGTGGACAACACAGACTTTAGACAATACTTTAATATGTGGTCAATATTCTGTCAATACTACTTCTTTGTGTCAATATTACTTCTATTTCTTCTCAGTTTTAACCTAGAAAAATATTACATAACATTTTTTTACCTTTATAGGTGTGATGGGAGTAACAGAAGCTGTTCAAGAAATCTCCCTTGATAATAAAGTATGTATCATCTTATTAAACATTTTCAATTTGTTGCCCCTTTTAGGTGCTTTGTTGACCAATTGATTTTGAATTATAATCTGTTTATTTGTTGTTGCTGACATCCAGGACAGCATGAACATGAATGTGAAGGTTGGGGCTTGTGGGAATGATGGTGGGGACGATGAAGATGATGATGATGAAGGCGAAGCCGCAGACATGGAAGGTACTTTCCCCTAAATGGCTCCTTCAAGGAGTTATCCGGAGTGAATCAAACCGAAGCCCTGTTGTCTGAGGCTGCCGAGTGCTGTCGATAGGCATCAGAACAACAGCAGTAGGTACAACGTAGACCAAATTCGCGAACTGGGCGCTACTGCTAACAGATTAGGGTATGTCTTTTTCGTTTTCATATGCCCTAGACAACAGGGCCTCAGACAACAGGGCTTCGGTTTGATTCACTCCGGATAACTCCCTTAAAGTAATACGCCACCATTTGTGGAAATATGTTCATTTTCCATCTCCCCGTGAGTTAATTCATTGAGCCATACCTTTCTCCTGTTCATCCAGTCCTTCTCTGAGTCTGGCGATATATATTTAAGCTCCAAGCTAGCATTTATCATTGAAGCGTATTAGACCAGGCGAGATGCTAATGATCCAATTCGAATCAATGATAAATGCTAATTTGGAGCTAAAATTGGTATTGCCAGACTCAGAGAAGGACTGGCTCAGTTAATTAACTCGAGGGGAGATGGAAAATGAACATATTTCCACAAATGGTGGAGTGTTGCTTTAAGTGCCATATTTGACTGCTGTATGAAACAAATACTAACAACAGACTTCTCTTTTAGAGTACGAAGAGAGTGGGCTATTAGAAAACGATGAGGTAAGATGGCTGGTGTCTCTTGAAGAGTTACATATGCTACTTATGGACGGGCTATGGGAGATGTCATATTTAGTGTTAAAAAAAGTATTTGTTCTCTTGTTCTCTTTGTTCATGAACAGGCTACTCTTGACACAAGGAAAATGGTTGACACCACCAAGTCAAAAGTGGAGGCAGGCGGAGAAGATGCCATTTTGCAAACCAGGACGTATGACCTCTACATCACATACGACAAATATTACCAAACTCCCAGATTGTGGCTATTTGGATATGATGAGGTACATGATCACTACTCGGAGCTGAGTTCTCTTCCACTTTTTCTGGATTACTTCCTGTTTTTATCTTCCTGTGTAAATGCAGAGGAAACAATAAATTCAAGAAGTAAATAAGCCTATGAATAGTTACCACATCCATTGCTGAAATCGATATATTTATCACATCACTTTTGTTTAAGTGTGTTTTTTTTTTTTTTTTTTTTTTGCCACGGCTCAGTAAGTCACTCACGAAGTAGTCAGTTTATCGTGTCTTCCTGGAAGTGAGCCAGACGCTAGTTCTGCACTGAGCACCAACCCAAGCAGTGTTGATACTATAACCCTGATACTGTAACATTCTGACAATCTGCGTTGACTAGGAATATGTCAGTGGAAATGGTTATGATCAAAATATCCTTTCTCAATGTTCAGAGACAGGTAGATCTTTTCATTGGAATTTTTCAACAAACATCAACATCATTGCACAGTAACAAATTTATAATGTCCCAAATCCATTCACCACCCACCATCAACCC
>JASCQY010000060.1:20137-60085 GCA_030264315.1 Sardinella tawilis
AATCCATTCACCACCCCCCATCAACCCCCACCCCTCCTCTCCCATGAGCCCTCCTGATATTACCCCCCCCCCCCCCCCACCCCCACCCCTACCCAAGGCATGCCAAAGGTAACAATGTCTTTGGTTGAAAAACCTTTTTGTAGCTTTCTCCCTCTCATAAAAGCAAAGCTGCTTCACCCCAAATGGTTGTAATGATGTGATGGAGTGATGTCACTCTTTCCTCTGCAGGACCGGCAGCCTCTCACAGTGGACCAGATGTATGAGGACATTAGTCAGGACCATGTGAAGAAAACAGTCACCATTGAGAACCACCCCCACCTCCCGCCTCCCGCCATGTGCTCTGTGCACCCGTGCAGGTATCGATAACGTTTGGCTTCAACCATTCATTTGGAAATTAGACAGAGGATAAATAATCTAAAGGAAAGTCTTATTTCACCTCTACCTTGAATAAACCTCTGAAGAATCCTGTTGTTTTAAAGAAACTTGCGGCAATGCAGATTGTTTGCTATGGAATAGGGATTTGCCTTTCTGATGTGTAGGCCTACACATCAGGTTGAAATTGTAATGTCCATGTTTGAAAAATGTTCTTGAAGACACAAATGTCGTCATCAGCACAGAACTATGAGTATGTATGTAACAGTGAACATTTCAAAGCACTGGTTCAAGGTGGCATGAACTGACTGGCACTGGTGAGCATTAACTGACCTCATGAGTGGTAGATTAATTTCCATTAAAGGAGAAGTTCTGTGTGAATCAATCCATAGCCCATCACTGAATGCTGTTTATAGGAAAAAGAGTGAAAAAATTTGGTACAGCATAGGCTGAGTAATGAACCGGTCAACTAACACAAAGTAAATGGGGCACAGTGTCTTCCTTTCAGTTTCATTTCGCTATGCCCCATTTAGTTAACAATAGTTATTGGTTTATAACATTGCCTATGCTGCATCAATTTTTTTTCGTTCTTTTTGCTACAGACAGCATTCAGTGACCTCTAACAACAGGCCTATGGATTGATTCACACCAAACTTATCCTTTAAATCTGAGAGTTCAGAGATATGGAGAACATTAGGGTTCAGCATTACGTGTGTGTGTGTGTGTGTGTGTGTACGGTTGTGTGTGTGTGTGTACATGTGTGCGTATGTGAGAGTGAGTGAGTGAGAGACAGATTCTTCAGGCCTGACTGTTTACATTCCTGTTTCCCAGACATGCTGAGGTGATGAAGAAAATCATTGAAACAGTTGCAGAAGGAGGTGGTGAGCTGGGAGTTCACATGTATCCTTCAATCTATTGTGTACACTGGTTCATGTTTACACTAACATACTGGACTTGGGCTTGGACTGTTACACCAAATCATGAATATGTCCTGTTGTGTGTGCAAGGAGGGGGTGGGTAGTAGTGTTTTATTATTTTGGTCTTGAAAGTGGATAGATATGTGATAAACACTGACTTATATTTTCGGTTTTCTTGTGTTGTTTATGTGTTGTACTGCTCTGTTCCTTAACTGTGAACTAATAACTAGGTATCTTTTGATCTTCTTGAAGTTTGTCCAAGCCGTCATTCCCACCATAGAGTATGACTACACAAGACATTTCACCATGTAAATCCAAACCCCAAACTTCATTCTTATGCTCTGAATTCTTCAGGCGTATTCTTTGGGCAAACTCTAACCTTAGCTACAGACTGAACTGGAACGAACAGAGTACTGGGAAGAAAGATGTTCTCGCGCTGAGCATCTTTGCATGTGCAGTGTGAATATCAGGTGCTGGTTGACAATAATTTGCTGCTCATCGACTAAAAAAAACAACAACAACATCTGTACCAACAGCTAATGCACTATGTGGCGGTCCATCTTAATTGCAGTGTACTCATCTGTAACAACTGTCTGTATGCCGTGTTCGCAAAATGCCTTGCTCTGCTCTGCGCTAAACAAACCTAGACAGTGAAATGGTCATGTATCTGTCAAAACACTACAGTAGAGTGAGATTTCAAAAAAGAATTTTTGTTGGACCCCAGACATCCTATAAGTAATGTGTTGACAGCAGTCATCCCCTTTAAGTTTGTCATAGGACATCATCAGAGTGTATTCCAACTTCATGGATCAGTGACAAACCTGGCGTCCGTTTCCCAAAAGCATAGTTGCTAACCAGTTAGCAACCATGTTGGTTGGCAATGGAAAATTGCATTGCAACCAACATAGTAACTTGCATAGTTAGCAACTATGCTTTTGGGAAACGGATCCCTGGTTAGCAAAAGCTGAGCAAAAGTGGTGTATGTGGTAAATCTGCTCATAGTGGAGTCCTGTGGTTTTACTGTAGTTTATAACAAAACAAAACTATAGAGCTCTTCTATTAGGGATTTTATTGCTTGCCTTGAGTTTCCCTAGCCAGGTTTGTCACTAAATGCCCCTCTGATTCCCCTATGATTGATGAGTTGTTAATGCTATATTCCTGTGTTGACACAAATATATGATCTTCTATTGGGTACCCTTCTACAAAGAGATGTTTTGTTTGTCAATTCCACCAACGGCCACACACTTCTATTTTCTTTTTAATGTTAATCCCCGTTCTCTCATCCGCAACGTCACAGTTTGTCTTGGAACCTCATAGATCAAGTAAAATGTGTCCCTTTTTGTTTCTCATTAAAATTCATTTTAAAATAATGTTTGTTTATAAATAAAACATGATAAAACATTCAGCCTCATCTTCAAATTTCATTTGATTCAAATGCAGTAAGGCCACTGCTACTGCTCAGCAAGGTTTAGTGCAGACCAAGGAAGAGTGCTGGATCGGCATTCCCGGAAACTTTGTTTTCCTTCCCAGATTAAAATGAAGGTCAGTGGCCACAAATACACATGGCTCAGACCTGACCTTTTGTCAGTATTTGTTGTTTGCAAATTTAGCCAATTGATTATTATTCCTTATTATTTAAAGGTGAAGTATGAGATCTTGTATGGCTTTTAGCGCAATTTCATTTTTGTCTCAAATCGTACGCATCTCCCCTTGATCAGCTTGCTGCCTGCCCCCTGAATACATTGTGAAAAAGTCCGGACAACACAGGGGCTGTAAAACGTCAAACAAACACTAGGGCACAGGCTGTGCACCAAAACATAACAAACCACATTTCAGCCAAACACCAGCAAGATGGTAAGGGGGTTAGTAAGCATGCACGTATGGGTGGGGGGGCAGTTAGAAAAGTTGATTTAGTAGCAGGAATTGATAAGTAACATTTTCTTTGTTTTATGTGGAATGTCAACAGAAGTGACATCATTCAGGATCTCATAGTGCACCTTTAAAGGAGATATTCAGTTTGAATCAATCCATAGCCCTGTTGTTTGAGGTCACGGAGTGCTGTCAGTAGGAAAAAGAACAAGAAAATTTGATACATCGCAAGCTGGCAGCTGACGAGAACTGAATGGGGCATAGAAAAATCATACATAAACTGAAGTGTCTGTGCCCCATTCACTTAGTGTTACCTCTCCGTTCAGTGTTTCTTCTATGTTGTAGCCCATTTTGTCCTTATATCTCCTAGAGACAGCTCAGGTGCATCATCAAAGGTAAGGAAATCCATGCCATCATAGCTGTGTTTATTAAGACCTCTGACGAACTTGACAAAACCATTTGCCATTTTGTCGACCTCACAGCCATGCATCCACATGTATGAAATCCAATCTGTTTCATGTGTTCCATCAGAATTAAGTTCACATTGACTTTGAAGCATTGCTCTTTGCCTCTACGTAGAAGAATACTCTCTATCCCATTAAGGAAAATTGCTCTCTGCTTTTAATCATTGTGAGTAGTAAAATACACACAGTGAACTGAAACTCTGAACTTACCTGGAGCAGTGGGCTGTGTGCTACAGCATAAGAGGTTTTGTCCAGTGGGTGTACACACCTTAGAGATTATGGAATAGTACAGCTAATTGCCCATTAGTTCACTAGTACACTGAGCTGACCCCAAGTTGGCACCTGGCAATCTGGTGCACCAAAATTGGGTCTGTTGTAAGATAAGTTATCAAACAATATGGTGGTTAGTTGAGCAATAAACACAAATGGACATTAGAGTGTAAATCCAAGGCGAGATCACCAGTGAAGCACAGTGTCTGTTTATGGAACTAGCCCTGAACCCTCAAAAGGAATTTAGGGAATGCATTGCGCATTTAACCACTGAGTGCGTGATAACAGTCATAGACGGTATGATGCAGTTCAGCTGAGTGGACAACCTGCTGCCAGGGGGGTGGTAGGGTGGTATCGCCTACGGTACGTCATATGTATTTTTTACTAGGTAGCCTTCTCATGTTATGACTATGACTGATTATTATGAAAACATCACAGATTGCTTGATTTGCAGCGCACAATTTGGACTAGAGTGGTTTGTAGGCTGCATGACTTGTTCTACAGTCCTATTTTACCGAAGGAAAAAAACGCTAGCTATACCTTGCAAGTCGCTGCGCATTGTTTAGTCCGGTAGCCTACATGAAATGCACTCTGGAATGTGTTGGTAAATGTGCACTCAGATCCATCTCGTTTGCAGTACAAAACTAATGACTCTCCTACATGGACAGCATGACAATAATATAAATCTAGAACGTCACAATTCTTGCCAAACGCTTTTGAGAAAGCGATATGCCACATCTAACAAGAAACAATAGTAACTAAGTAGTAGTTACTAAGCTTTCAACTTCCCGAATTTGCGCATTGAAAACGTCAGGTTGTAGTTGACAGTATGCCACGACAAATGCGCACATGAAATCAGACTGCATGTCAATATCTGATCTTGCAAGTTCAGAACGTTGTACAAACGTAATTCGATTATTCATTAGGAAATTTGGTTCTTGTAGACTAAATTATGGGAGATTCCCGGGAGAAATGACAAAACGGGAGGGGGTGGGAGATGAGTCCGAAATACGGGAGAGTCGAGTTGGCAGGTACGTAGATGGGACACACACTTAATATGCCCAGCGTCGACTTTTTTATCAGATAGTTTTTTTTATTGTTAACGTATTTGGAAAGCTGGATTTTAAACTTTTATTTTAAATCTGGCACTAACTAAATGAAACGTCACATAACACGCCCACACAAGCCACACAGCGGATTGGTCATCTTTTCACTGTTTTCATTTCGTCATCTCCACGCGACACGCTTAACTCACGGCAAGGCAAATATCTGGGCTTCATGACATGATGTTCATTTGGTGAAAATTCTCAGACATTTCGTGCCTAACCGAAGGTCATGCAAAGTAGTTTTGTGACATGTCTGAGCCATGGCTATTCCCCACAGTTTTACTTTGTATATACGGTTTCTTCTCCAATCTCCGACCTTCGGAACCCTTCCTTACACCTTTTCTACTAGGACCAGATAAAAACCTTACCGAAACGCAGGTAACGTCAATCGCACGCATCCTCTTTTGTACCGCTTTGAGATGCTCCTGAAAAAGTTGGCTTTCATCCCAACTAATCAATTTATTGTACAGAAGTAAGCATGCCAACGAATATAAAAACTAAAAGGTAACGAAGATGAACGATGAATACAGAACGATGAGCTACACTTTTAGAGGTTATGTTACATCATACTGTGCACTGCTGCGTTGGCCAGACCACGTGAATTCAATTACATGATCTCGAAGTAGTATAGTCTGTTCGATTTTCTTTTGTGAACTTCGTGTGATGCGGTTATGCAGATGGGCACGTATGGCTTGTAGTTTTACAAAATACTTACGAACGTTACTTTACCGGTTTGGTTCAAGGTCAGCATGTGTTCCTGACATGTGTATAGTGCAGGTCAGTTCTGGCATTATAGACGTTATTAACGGTATCAAATTCATACCATACCATCAAATTGTTATGTGAAGAACTAAATGTCAGTTTTGACGGATGTTTGGGGTATGTATGTGGGAGATTTGGGAGATTATGGTGCTGGCACTGAGTTAGGGTGCTGCTAAGCTTGAAATAATGAAGTGAGTCTCAAAGGCCAAAACAAAATCCCCGTTAAATGATTTTCCCTCTTTCCCACCTTTCAGGTTGTTAATGAAATCTACCCATTATGGACCTACTCCTATCTTGTGCTGCTTTTCCCAGTCTTCCTGGCCACAGACTACCTTCGCTACAAGCCTCTGCTCATTCTACAGGCTGCAAGCTTCATAGTGACATATGCCATGCTGATAAAGGCACAGGGAGTGCTGGCCATGCAGATCCTGGAGTTCTTCTTTGGCGTAGCCACAGCAGCAGACATTGCCTATTACTCGTACATTTACAGTGTGGTCGACCCGGCACAGTACCAGAAAGTGACGGGGTTCTGTCGGAGTGTGACCCTGCTGGGTTCGGCCATGGGCTCCCTGCTTGGTCAGCTCCTTGTGTCTGAAGCAGAGGTTCCCCTGCTGTATTTGTGTGCCATCACACTGTCAGCTGCCTCCGTTGCTTTCTTGACTCCCTGGTTTCTGCCCATGCCAGCCAAGAGCCTGTTCTTCCACCAGAGGAGCACTGGCAAGCAGGATAGGCTGAGCGCGCTGGAGCCCCCTACTGGCCCACAAGGAGATGGCCAGGAGTGTAAAGTGCCCTTGAATTCTCAAGATTCCGTGGTGAGTGTTAGGACCAAGAAAATCTTGCACTTTGCGCTTAGCTATGACACATACGGGATGAAGCCTGACTGCTTCTCAAATATCTACGAATACCTTAGATCCCATTGACCATTGTCTTCTTGTTAACTTCCTGTATAGATGATGCAAGGTGATGCAATTCATTGTTGTCTGGTGGCCTCCTTTTATGTTAACATTTGGTATCATCTCAATGATTACAGAACACTATATCGACACCTTGCTTTACATACACATATTTAAAAAATGACTATACGCCACAGTCTATGACTCTAAAGCAATACTATGAAAATGCAATTAAACAGAAATATATGGACTCTGTTGCCAAAAAATACCTGTTAACATCTTGGGGAGCTTGTACCTGTCCCAAATATGTATCAAGATGGTGTTTGTAAAATTTTGCATACTAATGCATAGGTAATACCAGTTTTTCCACGAAAATTGGTATAAGGCGACTTCAGTATTTTATATGAATATGAAGTTCCTTATGGCTTAAAGCAAAACTATTTAACTAACTCCAAATGAATGTGGATGGCATACATACAGTCATATGAGGGAGGGAGAAACACAGGTGTTATTTCCAGCCGTCAGAGCACAGGATTGAATATTAACAAGAAAGAGAGATGACCAGTACACTGAATTTGAGGAAACACAAAGTATACCTTTAAATGTTTATTTCAAAGTAGCCTAGGGTCCATAGCTTAATTGATCATAATAATGTGTTTGTATCGGTTCCTATATAAAGTATTAGCTGCCTTTGTTTTTCCCAAGTGTAAGGGATTAGCCTTAAATCAGCATGCCTTTTTATTTCTCCGGAGGTCAGAGGGTATCTGGATTGAGAAGTGCTCAACACAACTCATGACTGGCTTAAAGGGTCAGATGAGTTTTCAACCAAAAACTTGGTTTTATCACAAAACATTATGCTGTTTGTAGCCTTAGGGAGTAACATGTAACATGCTTTTCTTTTTCTCTCGCTTACGATCACTAGTTCATGACCGCAGGTCAGAGTTAGCATTTAGGCCTTTCATTTGCATACCACAGTCCATAGACATAGAATACCACATAATACCATAATAGGCCACAGTCAATATAGACAAATGATCTGTAATGTAGTGGGAACATGTGAACCAGTCATTGAGATGAAGCCCGAAGGTCAAAGGTTAGGCATCTGAAGTTATGAGGCTGTGGCCCAAATTTGACTGGTATGCACAGTTGTGCCGATATTGATTAATTGGTTGAACACATTGAATTGGCAACAGCACCATTGTCAGCGGCGTCTGTGAGACAATCATGGTCAGTTCTCTGAAGACAGCTTGGTGTGACCTTGCAATAATATGTACAAAAAAAAAAGTCCGAAAATTGCATTGCATTACAGGGACGATTTACTGAACTAATCCCTAACTTTCCCTAATCCAGGTGTCACAGGGTCATCAAAATGGCAGCAGTGGTTTGGTGGAGGTCCTGAGAACACTATGGGAAGACTTTCTGCAGAGCTACTCGTGCAGAACGCTCTTATCATGGTCCATCTGGTGGGCCCTCTCCACCTGCGGCTACCTCCAGGTGGTGAACTATGTGCAGCCGCTCTGGGAGAGGATACTCCCCTCCCACGAGTTTCAAATATACAATGGCTACGTAGAAACCATCTCAACTTTATTGGGTTAGTTGATCATTTTGGACAAAAGATGATCCACACACCGGGGAGCTTCCATTTGAGTTATCAAGAAGCTACCCGGTGTGCAGATCATCTTTATCTATATACTTCTACATATTTTTGATCCAGCACACAATTTACATTTTTGGATGGGCGTGATTGTGCTCGACTTTGTTGAAGTCAATCATTTTGAGCAAAGAAAATAAAAGGGAGGGTTGGATAATGGAAAGTATGGATACTCAACAGGGATTCAAGCCATCTTGGTCAGGAGACTAAGTATGTTTATGATTGTATGATTGTAGTCACAAGAGGTCTAGACAAAACAATTTTTGTCAGTTTACTTTCAACATGATTTCCTTCTCCTTATCTGGGCACATGGAGTACTTTTCCCAGTCTTCTTCTTGGTGCACCACTGACATTTCCACACAACGGGATCGGTGTCAGGACAGCAGGAATGAATGTTGGCAAAATTGGATACAATCCATTATCAAATTTATTTGATACCAGTTATTTTTACGTATCAATACGTTCAGTGACCCAAGTGATTGATATGTAAATGAGAATATTCCTGTTCCACACCACTTTTCCACACGTGTAAGCAGATTATTTGGGATCTTTGCTCCAGCTATTCTTTTTAGATTGACTGGACAGCACTTTTAATTTTGTTGTACTCATGACTGACAAATAAAGACATATTCATACTTATTCAACCAGAATATTGCTAAATTGTGCATTAGGCATGTAAGCATAGTCATTTTCACCTAGTGCTTACTCCCCATAACAGTGTGAAATTGTTTCTCCACAGGTGCACTTGCTGCCTTTGCCGTGGGCTTTCTGAAGGTGTCCTGGGAGGTGTGGGGAGAGCTTGCCCTCTGCATATTCTCGGTGGTGATTGCAGGGGCTGTGTATGTAATGGACACGGTCATGAACATCTGGGTGTGCTACACCTCCTACGTGATCTTCAGAGCCACCTACATGCTGCTTATAACCATTGCCACGTGAGTACAATGGATGGGAGAATCTGAGCCTTAAAGCCAGAGACGGTTGATACCCTTCTCAATCCAGATACCCTCTGACCTCCGGAGAAATAAAAAGGCATGCTGATTTAAGGCTAATCCCTTACACTTGGGAAAAACAAAGGCAGCTATACTTTATATAGGATAATTATTCAGTATCTTTGTTAAAGCAACACGCCACCATTTGTGGAAATATGTTCATTTTCCATGTCCCCTTGCGTTCATTAATTGAGCCATACCTTTCTCTTTTTCATCCAGTCCTTCTCTGACTCTGGTAATACCAATTTTATCTCCAAGCTAGCATGTGTCATTGAATCGGATTAGACCAGACAAGATGCTAACGGTCCAATCCGATTCAATGATAACATGCTAATTTGGAGCTAACAGTGGTATTGCCAGACTCAGAGAAGGACTGGATGACAAGGAGAAAGGTATGGCTCAATTAATTAACTCGAGGGTAGATGGGAAATTAACATATTTCCTCAAATGGTGGCACGTTGCTTTAAGGAGAAATCCGGAAAGAATGAAAGAAAGACAAAGAATGTCCTATTCTTTATACCTGATTTGATACACAATAAACTTAACATTGAATTGGCATTGAACACTAATTGAGTAGGGCATAAAAAGCCACTTTCAGTTTCTTTTTCCTATGCCCCATTCAGTTAACATTAGCTGCCGGTTTGCTATTTGGCCTATGTTGTATGCTTTTCATTTTGCTTAATTCTTACATTAGCTATAGATAGACCTCACATTTTCTCTACTTGTCACTGTTGCAGAGTTTTGATCATTGAATTGATCACTGATTTGAAATAAGTTCAAATGTTAACCAGCCCCTCTCCTCAATGCAGGTTTCAGATTGCGGCCAACCTGAGCATGAAGAGGTATGCACTGGTGTTTGGTGTGAACACCTTCATAGCCTTATTGCTACAGACACTCCTGACCGTGATTGTGGTGGACAACAGTGGTCTGGGTTTGGACATTCTTCAACAGGTAATGAATGCTTTAAAGGAGAAATCCTGTATGAATGAATCCATCCATAGCTCTATTGTTTGATACAGTATAGACAGAATAATGAACCGGCAGCTAATGTTAACTGAATTGGGCATGGGAAAATAAAACTGAAAGTAAGTTACAGTTCCCCATTCAGTTAATGTCCGCCATCAGCTCACTAGTCGGTCTATGTTTTTGGTCAGATTTTCTCATTAACTTCGAACAACAGGGCTATAGATTGGTTCACACTGGATTTCTCCTTTAATGCTGATTCATGAGCTGGAATGATGACTAGTAGCAATACCTCTCATATTGTCTTCAGTAATTGTTTCAGAGAGGTTCAGTATCTTTGATTGTTGTCCCCTACTAATGTCTCCCTGCATGTGCTTTTCTTGTCTCCAGTTCCTCATTTACGCCAGTTACTTTGCTGTGATTGCGGTCGTCTTTCTCATAGCTGGACTCCATAAGTGGAGGAGGTCGAGAAGTGCTTCTGAGGATGTTGTTCAGACAGGAGAGTCCGACTCCATTGGAGATGATGCACCTGCTGATAATGGCAAACAAAATTTGGGTAGTGCAGACCACCTTTATTAGTCTGTTATTTTAAACTCTTTTAGAGACACTATTGGTCAAATGCGTACCATTCACAGATCTTAAGATTGATTTTAATGCTAGTTGAAGTGTTGAAACAATGCGCACAATAATACTTTTAACACATTGTGGTAGTAGGTGTACGATACAGTCTACTGTAACTGTATATTTTGATTCTCTCAAAACTACAAAAATGTCTTTGTAGAAACAGTGCTGCATAGAAAGCAAGAAAATAACTTTAAGGAACATGCAGGCTTTGTGAAAAATAGGCTTTTTTACACAGTCTATCAAAAATGGTCATATAGTGGACACATCCATTACATAAAAAAGTGCTGGACCTAAAGCAAATATCCAAAAAGAGAAAAAGTGGTCTGCACACTTAGGATTTTTTTATATTTCAGTTTCCACTGAAAGTAACGTTTCAAGCCCAAGCTTAACCTGTGTGGACTTTCTTGCTTTTCTGTAGTCTACCCTGAAGTAGGACAAGAAGGGGTAGATTTCCTAATGCCAAATAGCTAACCAGTTCACAACTTTGGTGGTTGGCAATAGACAATGTACAGTATATGCAAGTATGTTCCTGGGAAATGCAGCCCAGTCTGATCCAGTTAGCCTAGCTTAGCATAATCATGGGAAATCAGTTAAACCAGCTAGCCTATACTGTAGCTTCTAGGACCTAACATATCACTCCGAATATGCACAAGTACTGTTGAGAGAAACCTTTTGATTGTGGATGCCATGGTCAGATACTGGTACCTTGCTGAAAGACGAAGTTGGCACACTGAAAACCTTACGGTGTTATACTTGATAAAACCTGTAAAGCCTTTTCTCTGTGGGTTTAATCCTCACAGTAGTTGAAATGTACTGATCTAAAGAAGAAATCATGTATTTAGCTAAATTATTAATTTATAAAAACAAATCACAATGATTGTATCATTGCATTTAAGAGGATCTTGGCATTGTATGAATCATTTCCAAATGTGTTATTGGCAAAACAATGGTTAAGTTGAACATGGTAATACAGTAGTATTTTTGTAATTAACAAGATGTGTTTTAACATTCTGATGTGACACTTTTTGTGTTCTGGCAAGCAGCTGGATTGTTTTGCTGCTGTAATCCAGTAACCCGACACTGAAATGGTCTTTCATTCTAGTCCTCTGCTGCAATAAAACAAAGATGACCATACAGCACTGATTTCGTTTTGGATCTTGAAATCCAAATCAATTAAGCACTTGTTAAAATCCATTTGTAGAACCAACAATATTTATTTTGTTTACATCCTTTTTTTCTATGATGGTCTATATATATATATAGTTGATAGTTATAGCCCTATTTTTATGAATACTTTTTTTCTATACTGTTGTGGTCCTTCCCTTGGTGTGTTTTGTTCATATGGTGATTCATCTTTATTCCTATTTGTTGAAAAATAAATTATGTGAAATGTTTTGTTTTGTGTTGTGTCTGTGTAGTATAAAAAAAAAGAAAAAAGACCTAACAATGACAAAAGCACTCATGTTGTGGTTAAGTTTTTTTTTTCTTTAAGAACACTATTAAAATGAAAAGGTTGATTTCTTTTACTCTTCTCTACCTCATCCTCGAGTACAAAATTGTTGAGACATTCTCTGACTATAGAATATCTGTGTCAATATCATTATACTTTGCAGCTAAATCTGATTTCTTAACTATATTATGCTAACAATGTAGAAGGGACATAGGCTATGCTGTAGTAGGTGATCATCCATCCTGACAAGGCTAAATTCAATTTGTCAATCATGCCAAGATGTATTTCACAAAATTGAAAAATTATACATACAGTTTAGACATTGGTTGGAAATTATGTACAGTCATCTGCCTATGACTGAACCTATTGCACAGAGATTCTAAATGACAGACTCCTAGATCTCACAGATTCAAAACACAAACGGATCAGTTTGAGGCAATTACATGGAAAGTAAACCTCTTTTGTATAATTCATAACATCATAAAATAAACATACAAATATACAACAGATATACAACAGATATTTTTTATGATGTGAATGATAATATGAAATCTCAGGATTTGCTGTATTCAGCAGTAGAAATGTATGAAATATTTAAATAATAGGCCTACTATGATTGTTGATGCTTAAACAATTTCCCTTACCAAAAAATAGGCTTCCACAAAGTTGCTGCCCTATTATCTTGCGGCACATTCGCGGCATATTTCTGGGAAATTTGTCAACAAAAGTTCATCAGAATCTTGCCATTACTAAAAAATTGTTTTGGCAAATCATTGGCAAACATATTCACTGCTGTCATTGCCAGATGATTGGCGCAGGTTTGCCACTACTGGCTGACTATGGCAAACTTTTCTGCCAAACTAAACTAAACATTTTATTTTTGTAAGAACAACACCACCTTGGGTTGTATCCAATAATGACAACTTATCGTTTGCCAGGAATCCGATTTGTGTCTGATAAAGCAGTACAATGTGGTTCTGTAACCTTAAAATAATAGTTTAAAACTCTCTTTTTTCACATAATGCAGAGAGTTATGGCTAGTGCACCTGTGAATTCTACTTACCCAGAATGCCTAGAATTGCACTATGTACTTTAGCTTTGTTGTTCCAACTGGGAACGTCATCCTTTCCCTCAGTTATTTGGCCCAATCTGTACCACTGCTAACTGAGTAGCTAATATGATGAAACCACTGACAAGTGGATTTCCTTCACCGTTACTTTAAAGGGTTTATCCGGAGTGAATCAACTTTCAGCCCTGTTGTTTTATGTTGCCAACTGCTGTCAGTATGTATGAGAATGACAGAATTTTGTGCAATGTAGACTAAATAGTGAAACAACAACATTAGGGCAAATAAGTTTCATTTTCTTATGCCTTCATCTATTATATTAGCTGGCAAATTCGGTCTAGGTTGTACCAAATACCTTATATCTACGGACAGCACCCGGCCGCTGCAGAGACCAGGGATATGGGCTGACTGACTCAGGAGTTTTCCTTTAATAACCATAACCCTGATAGTAGCCATCTTGGTGGGGTCCCTCACGATGGCTGTACTCGTCCTCTGGACAGCGCATGCCAAGAGAGACCTGAATGGCCATTTCCTGTCTGCGTAACTGCATGGAATCCACCAGGTCGTAGACTGCGGACATAGACCACAGTGGAGAGGGATACCAAGACTTGACGTTCCCATCTTTCCCAACCAGGAGCATGGAGAAGGACTCCGGGCTGATTTGGAAGTAGTCTCTGATGTCCCTCACCAGTTTGGCAGAGAGGGGGTCCCTTTCTACCTCTGCACTTCCTGTGTTTGGGAGAGATAGATCACATGTACAATATGTATCACTTATACATTACACCCATTTGTAGAAATGCCCTTAATTGTGATTGCAAGTGAAGAAAGTGTATTGATTTACAATATATACTGTATATGATTTATTTTTTGTACAACGGAACTTACCATTAATGGGATATAGCTCTAGAACTCCACCTACGTCAGGCCCGTCTTTCCCCACAAGCTTTAGCACAGACATGTGACGCAAACCTGGAAATTGAAATGTCTTAAAGTCACTAACACTGAATCATACAGCCAAATCAGCTGTAAGACTATGTCTGACATTTAATGAGCTTACAAAAGACAAAAGGGATTCATTTCATGATATTACTTTGATTCTAAAAGGTTAACAATGGCCCTTCCTTCCATGCCCCTATAAAACAATTGAATTTGACTGGTTGGAATGGTCAGGCTTAAGGTCCAAGTCACTCTGCCTCTTCTGACATTCAAAACCTCAAGCTATTTCTTTATTTGGCAATAAGCATGAGGGTTTATAAACAAGGCCTTCACTATTTATATCACTAACAGCGAACAATGTTTACAATCAAGTCAAACACCAGATAACTAAAACTTTGTATACTCTGTTGCATTCTTGTTATCTGTTAATGTGTACTATTCACTAACTGATAAAATAATTTGATTAAAACAGATGTTACCATAATAGGTTTTATAAAAAAAGATGAAAGCCTCTACAATGACCTGGCACTTCTCAATAATGGCAATCTAGTCAGCTTGAAACTATGGACTTGCGTAATCAGCGATCAGCTCATGGTACTAGTGTCACCAACATCAGAAATCTGTTTCTCATCACAAGCACAACCCAACACCAGCATGAGAGGGGGAAAAATCCCCCAAAAACTTCTCTACATGGGCAAACCTGAATTCCACAGATTCCCAGTGAAATCCCATGAGATCTCACCCTATCACTCTTTGAGACAGAGCCCATTGAGCACGACCTGTGCATGTGAATATACTGTAATATCTACCATAGCTATAAAATGAATGATTTATTGCCCCCTTCTTTTCTTTAGAATGTAACAGTTCTAATCCTTTTTGAAACAGCAATCCGAGCCAAGTCTTATTTGTAACATCTCCCAAGCAGAAGTGGCAAAAGTAGTGCGTAACTTTTTGAGGAACATTACAAAAATGTAGCTTTGGTTGAACAAACACAAGCACACATACTGTATAAAAACAGTCGTTAATATGTAACCAAACATTCTCAACATGTCTATGAAGGAGGTGTGAGTTTTGTTCGAACTTCGAATTTGGTCTGTATAAACTACTTTCACACACACACAGAGAGAGAGAGAGAGAGAGAGAGAGAGAGAGACCTGAAAGAGTCCTGCAATTCTTTTCCCCAGAGGAGCTGGATCAGAATGTAAATGTTCAGATCAGAAAGCTGGATCACATTATCCTGTGTTTCCACCATGCTAACTGGTGACTTTTGGCGATGCAGTCAGCAGCACTGTGCAGTGAAAGCTTTTCTTTCATTGCATTCCAGCTCAGAGATAAAAGTTTTCAGTGCAGATACTGAATGACTGGTGTGGTGGGAACCATGTATTGATCTGTCCTTCACATCAAGGATGGGAAGATGACACTAAAAGTAGTTAGCTGATAAAAACATGTAGCACCAGAGAAGACAAACAGCTGCAGATGTTCTAGTAAAAACATTGTTGCCAGTCAGTCAGCCCGTCACAAACACGGCCAGTGTATCAGTCTTGATTACTGGACGTTTTTCACGGAAAGGCCCTTTAAAGTGTCATTTATCTGACATGGAGCTCACCTAGGTTGCAGGCCTGGCTGGTTAGCGTGTACAGCTGCTGCTGATAGGCCCATTCGTCGGCATGAGGCGAGGAAATGACAAACAGCCTGCGTCTCCAGCGGAACCTGGGCACCAGATGGGAGACGGGAGTCAGTTTCAGAGGACGGAACACTGAGGGACCACATGACCTACAGTACTGTATGCTGCCAGTTCATTTGCAATGAATTTACCTACATGCATCTATAGAACTAATATCTAATCATATCCATAAAATCTCTATAGAAAGATAGATCTATTTATGTATTTGTCCTTTAATGAGCGTTTTACCTGAGGTTTTTCTAATGTAAAGACACTGTTTGGGGGGTTAGACATGACAAAAACTGAATGACACTTGCAGTAATGACAAAGTCATAAAGATTTTTGAATGTCATTACACGTTCATGATACGCGTCATGGAATTTTTATGACAGGTCACTCTCATGTTGAACACCTCAAGTAAAGTGTTATCATAAGATTAAATAAATGCCATAAAATAGCACAAGTAACCGTGAAAGGAAGTTCTCCAGATTTCTTGACTTGTCCTCTTTTTTGCACATCACCCCTTGCTTTTTCTGCTGTTCCATCTCATCAATGCGTGATGTGAAAGTATCCATGTAGTCAAACACAGCCTTCATGGCAATGGGCACTTCATATTGTTGCTAAAATGAGAAAAACTATACATAATTATGTGTACATTTATAGATGAGAATATGGGTGCATACTGTACTGTATATATAACATTAAAAACTTGGTATCAAACAGGCAAACATGGCATCATGGTCCATACTATATGTTCTGTATCTTTACTAGTAACAGAACAGAAAAACTAATATTGACTGGAAGCAACAGGTAAACTGACCTTGACCTTGATCTCAAAGTCAGTAAGTACCATGTAGAAGTCATCATGAGTCATCCCCAGCTCTTTACGGAAGGCCATGATGAGGTCATGATTAAAGAGGTCATCACCTTGCAAATCTCTCATTGGCTTATCTTGTTCTGCAAAAGCATCCAGCAATTTACAGCATACATCACCTTGATAGTTTATCTTTTGCTTAAATAACATCAAGGCTAGTAGTATTCAATCATAGAAAATGTGAAATGAAACAGAAAGGGGCTTCACAAAATTGGAAACAACACAGTTTGGGCCTGTAGTGTAGACTTATTTATATATACTGTTCCCAAAAAAATCTATTGGTGTAGAAATGTAATCAAATGTAACAACTGAGGTGTAGCAAATAGTTAGAGTCAGTTGTTTTCACACTAAAACTAATCTTAATCATCTGTTCAAGTGGTGTGCCCAAACAAACAGATCAACTGGAGTCCCTCCTTGGCCTGGTTGTCAGAGGCTGAGATTGAGTTTGGTCGGATGATTTGCTGTTACAGTATCTTCCATTTCCCTGATGCGGAATCAACCAATCAAAATGCCTCAGTACACTATTGGGCAGGCCTTCAACCAAACAAATGATTCTGATGATGTTTGCAGAGACAAGACTGATGAAACATATCACTAAGCCCACCTCCATTGCATCAAATCAACCCCCCCCCCCCCCACACACACACACACCAAAACCCTCTACGTCACCTGAAATGTACCTCGACTTTTTCCTCACTGCACATCAAAGTGACGCAGAGCGCAAGGGCTCTTATTGGCCCCTACTGATCTGAGAAGAGCGAAATCAAATTCAGCTCCCTTGGCCATGCACTGCACAGGCTCACCCATGTGATAGTGGTCAATTTTCATGGTGCTGTTGGCGAGAGGGCCAAAGATGGTGACCACCGAGACTTTCCTGAGGGCCATGTCACACACGTGATCCATGTACTCGGCCCTCTGCTGCTTGTACATGCGGCTCTGCTCTGAGGGAGCAGTGATCACCTGTGGAGACATGTGGGACAGGCCAGGTGTACGGCAGTGGAAATCATAGGCCTAACTCTGATTAACATGCAATAAGTTTACATGCAGTTTTAATCTGTGGGAGCAGTCATCACTGCAATGACTTGTATGACCGTAAAGATCAAAGATGACAAAGATATTTCCAACAATTAATAATCAATTACTATCAGTTTCATCAATCAAAGGATCAATCACTAATACATTATTATTAATAAACATATCAACTAGGAGGATACTTACAATTAGTCTTCTCCTCTTTTCAAAATAATTGATGAATCTTTCCATAAACCTCTTCCTAGCAGATAAGTTGTCTGGTAACTTCAAGATAGCATCTCTATCCTTGCTCAATATCTTCTTCTCAGGATACTTTGCACTTTCACCTTCCTTAGATACTTTAGATTTTTTACTTATTTTGCTTTTCTTCAGGGCTTTCTCTGTCTTCTCAGACTTTGCCGGGTTTTTTTCAATTTTCCCAGATTTTAATTTACTTTTATGTTCTTTTATGACTTCATCCTGTGTGACGTCTGACCCTTTCATGGGATCCTCCTTGCTTTGGGCTTCGCCTGTTTTCTTCTCATGCGCCACAGTCGACTTTGCACTGTGCTTAGCGACTCCACTCCCAGTGTGCTTGGCCATGTTCTCAGACTGGTTGTGGACTCGGTCGTGGGACACCTCTGTCTCGTGAGCGTTGTAAGTGGGAGTGTAAGTGACTGCATTGGGCTGGTAGCTGCTGTCACTCTGAATATTTCTGGTTGAGAGCTGCTGGTAGAATGGATCTGTGGTACCAGAGGCACTTGGGAGGCCTCGCGCATCAGTAGGGTCTTCGTTCACAGCAGCAGTGGCAGCATCAGTCGAGGCTGTAGTGACAGTCTGAGGGGCAAAGGAAGCTGTGACTGTAGTGATGGAGGTGGTGGTGGTAACAGTCGTTTCTTGTCTCATGTTGCTGCTAGCTGTAGATTTAAGCCTGTCTCTCTTATGTTCTTTCTTTGGGTCCAGTTTCTGCTTGGGACTTTTTGACACTGACTCAAGTGACTTCACCACCTGCCCTTCCATCCCAGCCTCCTTACACTTTCGGATGAAACCTCCCTGCCTCGCTTTCTCCAGGCGCCGTATTGGGGCCTGATCCACGGCCCCAAATATGGCCTCCAGTCTCACAGGATGTGGGTACCGAACCTCCACCTGCAGCGTCTTCTTGAGTAGAAGCATTTCAAATTTCCCCTTTTCAAGTTTCAGAAAGTCCATCAGCTGTGGCACCACGACGGCATCTAGGGGCTCCTCTAAGATGGAGCCCTGCTTGCTAATGTGCCTCACCACACCTCCGGCCTCGCCGCCCTCCTGCTGATGGAAGAGGACGATCTGGTGCATGTGTCTCTCGGCCAGCTCACAGTACGCATCTGCCTCCATCTGGCTCATGAGCAGCTGGTAGGAGCTGTCTGACCTCCGTGGGGCTGAGATGACGAGCAGCCGATTCCTCCCAGCGTATCGGGCCAGTATGCTGTTGGAGATGCTAATGTTGAGAGGGCGAGCTGATGAAGGTGAATGGGCAGCTTGAGGCCCACGGCGCTCTATGGAGGCAGTGTTGTTGGCTGAGGCCAGCTTTCTGGGCTGGGCTGCTGCTGCTGGTGGTGGCGGTCTCCTATTTTTCTGCACCCTGCTACTAGCCCATGCAGTCCTTAATTGCTCAGGGCTCATTTTCCCCTGTGACTTCATGAATCCTGCACTGTTTCTTGGGGCGGTGGGTCCTGCCACACGGCCGACAGGTTTCGCAATGCTTTCAATGTGCCTTTTGATCCCAGTGTCTGAGGGCTGACTTGGGCCAGTTTTTCTATGTGCCACTGTGCTGTGCTCTCCTCCAGGCTGACTGTCTGCTTGTGGCAGTGCCTCTGAAATGCTTTTGGCTGTGGCCAGCAGAATCAAACAGCAATACAACACTGGGCATTTCATTTTGGCAAAATAAAAATAGTCACAAAGCCAGATAACAAATTAACTTCTTTATGTACAGACCATTTAATGGGGATGTTTGTCTAATGACTCCCCAATATAAATGCTTTAGGCTGCAGCCCCAGGGAGTAGCTACAATGTCTCAAGAAGCAGATGAAGCCACGAAGAAAGATTTGGAATGAAATAAATAAATACTAGTCGTTTTAGTCTTACAACCATGGACACTTATAACTTGTCATGTTACAGAAGTTACATCACTGCAGTAAGATAATCTTCTCGTCCAGATGTGCAAGGGCCTACAGCAATCCACAGGAGTTTAACATCCAATCTTTGAGAAGACTTGAAAATACCCAACTCCAAACAACCAACCTCCTTCAAGAACAGAACGTATGCAGACCATCGGTTGTCGTAAAAAGCGTCACGTTCACTCCTATAGCTTCCTGTGGATTTCGGAGAATTTCTGGCAACTAAAAGAGTTTATTCTGCGTGCCGAGTCGTCCTGTTGCCTTCGTGGGGTAGTCTGGCGTCTTTTCCGTTTGCAACAAAAAATTGCAGAGATGACCATCTCCTTGACTCGATCCTACGTCGTTTGAAACGGAAAGCAAGTAACATATGGGTATTGGATCTCACAGCAAGGTTCAATACCGCCCACCACTCTATTCAGCGTCAAGAAGTCTCAGTAATATGGGTCATACCCTATTTTTCTATGTAAATCATAAATATCGAAAACATTTGCTATTATTAATATTTATCAAGGTTAATCATTGTGTGTTTTCTCTTTTTACGTATACTAAACATAGTATATTGCTAGAATATTACATACGTAGATGGTCCTATATTTCGTACATATGGATGGACTATGAATGGAGAAAAATTATAGAGACGAGACTGCCATCTACTGGACATCAATGGAACATGCAGCAGATGTGGACATAAGCCTACTAAACATAGGCTACTATGAAATTTCAAAAGTGCACACTCAGCATTCTCACCCAAAAAATGCAGGCTTGGCTATATCCCAATTTTTTAAACACACCGAACTACAACCATAACCTACATTCTTATGACTTTTTAGATTAGACTAGGCCTACTCCATGTACAATGAAGTCATTCTTAGGCCTATATTTCACAATTCAGGTAGCCTATTGGTTCAGTTAAACCAGTCAATTCAGCTGAAATTTCAAATCACTTGTTTTCTATCTGTGAATCTATCTATCTGTGAGATCTCTGTCTTTTTTGTGTGTATAGCCTATAGCAAAAGCCCTTCTGGCGAGGCTATGTGCCACTGCCTGCACAGGTTGGTTGCAGGAGGAGGGTCATAAGCCTCTTACACTAATGCAGTAATTGCTGAGTGAGCACATGCTGTAGCAGTGAGGCACAGCACAGACAGACACATGGAGAAATGATTGGCAATTTGATAAGCCATATTAGGAAATATGTAGATAGCATTTGGAAGTGGCCAGGAGTGAAAGCGTTTGGTGAGATGTTTAATTAACTTAATCATTTGGCTGTTTACGGAAGTGTCTGCTCAGCCTTTAAAATGTCAAGGGACGTGGCAGCAGTATGGGACATAGAATTAAGTGACGGCGTGTATCGGATTGAATTTGAACATGGGACAACTACAGGAAAACGTGTTATCTACATAAATGGAAAGGTATGTGAGCAGTCATGTTAGACTAGACAGTAGGCCTACAGTATGTGTGTGTCTAATGCAAGTCTCAGCTGAAGCTTTTTCATTGCAGACTGTTTGACAATAATTACACCTAAGTTTAAAATACCCAATTTTAGTCAAATAAACTGATATCTAATGCTCAAAAGTCATTTTAATTGTGGAAGCGGCATGTGTGTCTGTGTTTCAGGAGGTGATGAGAAGAGACTGGATGTTCAAATTAGTGGGCAAAGAAACGTTCACTGTTGGAGTGATGGAGACCAAAGCGTCCATCCACATAGAGGCCGTCACTGGCTTTGCATATGAATATACTTTAGACATAAATGGAAAGAACTACAAAACATTCATGGACAATCGCTCCAAAATAAGCAAAACTTGGACCATGAAGCTGGATGGTATAGACTACAGAGTAGTACTGGGTAAGTTACATACGCATAATCCTGTGGAAATGTAGAATTATTAACCCCATTTCTATTAGACTTAAAAGAACGGATCTGATCATCGAGAGATGCAATCATTTCACCTTTAATGTAGATTCATGTTTTATTTTTCGATCTTGACTTTGTCATTTTCCCGAAGATAATTAAACTTTTGCCCAGCAATATGTGGGCCTGATGAAGACTGCTAATAGTTCTACTATAGGCAAAGAAGGGCTATAGCTACTATTAGAGCAATCTACTGCAGGCTAAGGCTTGTGGTGGAATATGTTGCTAGTCTACTGGCAAGAAGACCTTAGGACATTGTGTTTCTGATGTGTACTGTAGGACAGCTAAAATAAAACACTGAACCCTGCAAACTAAAAGTAAAAGTGACAAGATTGGCACTTAACTGGGTCAGCATGAAGCTTATTTTAATATAAGCCACGCACAGGAAAGATGGTAAATCCCTTGTTCTGTATAGGAAGGGGATTTCTCCTAGCCAGCCACACCTGATCAGCATAGATGTATGTGCCAGAGGTTGTACACACTCCATCACATGTTATATTATAACAGCACTGAACATTTTACCTCCATGAATTAATAGAATATTTTACCTGGAGTTTGATTAATGTTACCAACCAGGCTCGTTTGGTGTGGCAACATGGAGGGAGACCACGCGAAGTTAAAATAATGAAAATATTTATTAAAGTAAATAATGAATTAAAGTAGAAATAATCAGTATAGATGCAATGGTGAGAAAATGATAATGTAGTGTAAATCAGTCATATGAAATAACCAAAAACAAAAGCGACGCGTCTTCCAGATGGAGAGAGGGAACGCTGAACAATGGACAGGTAGCCCTTTTAAAGGACCAGTACCGCCCCCCCCCAGGTAACCAGTCACACCTGTGCATAACTCCGCCCTGTAATCACAGACAGACACCAAGCAGGAAGGCAGGAACGGCTGGGCCGTAACATTAATGAATGATTATTTACGAGTAGTTGTTTTTCTAGTAGGCCTCATAGTTCACAGTTATCCTCCAGAATCTTTCCGATTTTCCTTGAGGAAAAAAGCCCAGGGCTCCAGTAGCCTTCTAGTCTAAGCAGCACCCCTGAGAAAAATATTAATCCCATGTGCATAAACACAATATGCTGCTACATACATATATACATTACAAGCTATAAAATACGACAGTCATGCCATTGGGTTGTGGCAGCCACATCATGCACCAGATGCTGTACCCGGGAATCATGAGGGCATTCTTTTATGGTGCAACATGTGCTGCCATGCTGGCCAATCAGCTCCTAGACCTGTCATATGTACACTACAACAGGATGAAAGACACAACCATGCTTAAGTGGCTTGCTGCAGAGTCACAATAATAGGTTGTGATATCCCAAAATACTGCATGTGGATATTCTCTATTACAGTGCAGAAGAAATGTGATATGAACACTGATCAGTGATGGCCGATTGCTAATCTGTGATGCTACACACAGCAAGACAGACTAAGCCTATATGAAGAACATTTCATTTTCCCATACTATAGGCTACATCTCCAGCAAGCAGGCCTGCACTGCCCCCTCTCTGGCCCAATGTTGGCATGCAGATGTAAGGGCCCTGTGACAGGTTGCTCATTGGCAAAGTACTACTGGCCCCACAGTCCTGGCCCTAGTCCTCACCCAGCCCTCCTAGGGCCTGCTGTGGGCTGGCCCTAGCCCCCAGAACCAGACAGAACCCCCATGGGCCCTGCAAGGGCGTGTTTGCCAGGTCATTAGAAAACCTACTCCAAAATGCAATTTGTTAAACGATGGCATTGTGCTCGGCTTCATGACTTTTGCTTTACAGTCTAAACCAATTTTCCTGATCACCTGTGGTTGAGTGTTTGCCAGCATAGGCTGATGATACGCATGTAAGGTATGTAGGCCTATCAGTAAATGTATTCTTTTAAAACGGGGTGTAACTTTTATTTACCTTCGTACAGAAAAAGATACCATGGATGTTTGGTGCAATGGACAGAAAATGGAGACAATGGTAAATGGTCCTTCAATGTAATAACCATCAACTTCCCCGTATATTTTCACTCTGGTCATGTTTCTCTCTAAATAACAATTTATCTTAAAGATGATAACTGTTGTATAGGCTTATGATAAATTGATCTGCATTTTTTCTCCATAATGAATGATTACTGTTGTTGTGCAGGGGGAATTTGCAGACGATGGCACAGAGACGCACTTTGCAGTGTCAAACCATGACTGCTGTATAAAAGCCCGTAGTAGTGGAAGAAAGAGGGATGGAATACTGCATACACTCCTGGTGGATGGAGATCGTATACCAGAGTTTATACAGTGAGCAGAACCGCATGGAACTTAGGAAATCAGAAGTGGATGACCAGTTGAACCAGTTTTTATGCCTAAAGGTTATGCAACTGACTCATGGATTGCCAAGTGGTGCCAGACAATGATACGCTGTTTCTGTCAATTATTTATTTGTGTTGTTTTCAGCCCTAACTAATGGTAAAAAAAAAACACAAAGTAAAGGCTTTGCTATATTGTTGGACACACTGTAGCCAAGAGAAAAAAAATGCAAAAACAGAATTCATGTGTGAATGTATTCATTTATCTACGCATTTATTTATTTTGGCATTACAGTAGGTCTATATTCTCATTCATTTTTAGCTTTAGTGAGCATCTACCCTGTGAAGTAGGTGGGTTTTGATGCAGAGTACCTTACGCACGATCACGCATGGAATACCGTAATTTGAGTATAGACGCGACCTCAGCTTTTCCTAAAGGGAACAACCAAGGAATGACCACGCGCAACGATGTTTCAGAGGATACAGACCAGACGGGACGGATCGAGCTGCAGGAGGAAGGGAATTGCACCCCTCTTTTGCTGACAAAAAGAGGACTCTGTATAGACAACGCCATTATTCAAAGGACCGGACATATATTTGTGCTGTCTACAATGCCATCGGACTCTTTTCTGGAACCTATCTGGGTTGTTGGAAGTAGTTTGGCGTGTGTTCTGCTAGCTTAGCTGAACTAAACAACGATAAAGCGAGTTGACTGCGCAGAATTCATATCTACCTTCACTGACTAGCTTGCCTGCTAGCCAAGAGAATAGTTCTGGCGGTTCGACTGTTTTTGCCTACTTCTATAACCATTTGGATAATCTGGATAAGTTAAAACATTGACAAATGTTAAAACCGGTTTTCCAGACTTTTGCCTCCTTTACTGGTAGCATTCGAGGGGCCTACACTGGTCACCTCTGCTCCTATTTAACATTAGCTTAGCCAGCTATGAAAGTATTTGGTGTTTTGGAAGATTGCTGTAGTAGTATCAGATATTTTTGGAAATGCTAATATTTCATTCCTAGACTCCGGAATCGGAGAGAGGATATGGGGAAGGATTGCCGGACTGACTGCTCAACAGTCTCTCCAGCCAATATTTCAAAGTGGGAGAGCTCAGAATCTCCCTCCGGCGTCTCTGCTTCTATTTTGGGGTGTGCTGTTTGGAAACACTACATGGACACATTTCATAGCTAGCTAACGTTATCGTTTGCTAGTTTTATCGAGTAATGTTGGCCGTTAATCAAAACAAGCAACGTGCCCGCGACAAGACATCACGTAACGAATAAATATTAAGTATAACATCACTATTATCTTGCTTTTAGCTATCGTTATCCCTTCAGTGACAGACGTCCTAAACCTATTGTGACTGATATCCAGCTGGGTATGGTAGCTTGTCAGCTAGCTTGCTAGCAAGGTTAATCAAAATACAATAAGTGAGCTAACATATCCTTTGCTTGCTTCATTGCTGCACTTCGGAGTATTGAGAGGTAACTTGTTTTATACTGTAAGCGAACCGTAAAAGCCGCACATATCGAGCGACTGATACAACAGGATACAGACATTGAGGGCGCAACTGCGAATATCATTTGAAAGATGAACTATCAACAGCACCTTGCAAACTCCGCCGCTATCCGGTCGGAAATCCAGCGGTTCGAGTCTGTCCATCCTAACATCTATTCCATTTATGAACTCTTGGAAAGGGTGGAGGAGCCACTGCTCCAGAATCAGATTCGGGAACACGTTATCGCCATTGAAGGTAAGACACTACTGGCCATAAATCATATATATTGTGTTGTGCATTCTGTTACATTATAGCAATACCACCCCCACTGACAGTTCCTGCAGCCTGTTCAATCTGGGAAAGTCACACAGGACACCACATATTTGAATGGAACATCCACAGATATCTCGCTGGAAACACGTGCTCAATTAGGTCATTGATAGTGCTAACATTCCATGAATGCATCCATATAGCACATGCCATCAACTGTATATATAGCTAGATATCATGTCACTGATTGTGCATGGCAGGCTATCACATTGAAAAGGCCCGAGCATCTGTTTCAGTTTTGACATAGCCCACCCATTTTTTTTTATCATAGATGGCTACAAAACGAACTATATTTCGTTTAATAACTTATTAAGTAGACTATTATGGTGTGGGGCGGTTAGGAAGGTGCTCTTAACCTGTAGTAGACCTATGATTTTTAATAATCATATCAATCTGTACTGCACTATTTTAACTGTATAGACCGGCATGCAGATGGAGTTCTTTCCTCATAACGCTACTCCCTCCAGAGCTTTTCAGTTTTACATACTTGTGAGGCAATAGCAGGAAATGTGCGAGCCAGGTTATGTTTGATGGCGTGCATTATTGCCTGCTCCTATTGTAGCCTAAGTGTTTGGCACAGTCATGCTCCTGTTGGGTGTAACGCTATAGGATGGACACCAGTTTAGGTGGTGAAGGGGGGGGGGCTTTTTGAAACATTTTCATGAACAGTCCCCTGACATTATTCATCTGCATATGCTGGAAAACATGGTCATAGGATTGGCCAACGAGCAAACTGTATTGAGCTACTGAAAGTCATGCAGGTTCAGAATGTGGTTAGGAGAGAGAGATTGTGATAAATACAAGATGCAGCCTGTATACAGTAGGTATATTTATTTGGAGGGATCCAGGTGATCTGGATGTTTAAGAGAAAAAAAAACAACATCTTGTTTCCTGTGTTGTTTTCCCCTTGTGATATGTGATACCATTGGTAATTGCTTCATTTGTCATGAAATGTTAGGGGATGCAAATGGTGTCACATGATATGGATTTTGTACTTTTCCCAAATAGAATTACTAATGGGAATACAATTAAGCTTTTGTCTGTGCAGTGGTTTACACTCCTTAAACAGTAAAAAGTGTCTGGTCTGTTAAAGGAAAAGAATTTGGTCAAAGTTTTGTCAAAATTAAAAAAAAAATGTGCTAAAAATATTGAGTGGATATGTGCACATTTTTCACCTCTGATTGATCTAGACACTTAGTCTTTAAGCAGTCATATATTATGAGCAGCTTAAAGAGCAGTTTTAAGACTGCTACAGAGAGATTGTTCAGAAATTGTTCAAACTAATTGGGTTGATAATGCGTCTGATTTTTCACTTAAAACGGTAACAAGAGGTGTTCTGACTTCATCCTTGTGTTCAAGATAATGAGATTATCTTGGAGTGTGTGGAAAGTGCAGCTCCAATTTCAAGTCTGCTCCATTCACTTAATTCTGTCAAGGCTTTGATAATTCAGAATAGCATATCAAGATATGTTTAATGCACTTCATAGCATATCGTCACCCTTCCTAAAACAATTGCCTGAGTCATGCAGGTTTTTGAGGTATTCACCTCCAAAAAATGTAACTAAAATACTTTAAAAGATATTTTGTTTGTCAAAAAAATGACTTAAGTGTTTTATTGTAGTGCTGACAAATCATGCAGATTGTAGTCAATGACAGTTGTGATCAAACCGAAGTTTCTTCTTGGTTTAGAATCTGGTTCTCGCCTAATAATTTCGCCAGAATGTGTGAATGACTTTGATGAGTATTGTAAGAGATGGGGCAAGGAGAGAAAAAATCTCCCAACAGGTACAGTAGCCTGGAAAAATGTGTTGAATAAAACAGAAGCCAGGGCGCAGTGGCTGCCTCTTGGATGTAGGCTAGCAGCTGGGGAGGCAGAGGGGGTGTGATGTAAGATGATGTTTTGGATTTAAAGCTCTTTTTTTTCTGTCAGGATTTTACAGAGTGAAGCAATCAATTGTATGCAAATGAGCTCAATTAACCATTTCCAATTAGGGCTAAAATGACATACAGTACAGTACAACACATCATCCATTTGTGCAAGTATTGTGTGGACTAGCCTAGTGCATTGTTGGATGTGATACTGTTGTAGGACAGGAGTTATACTCTAACAATGTGATGGTTGAGAGAGTGTTGGCCTAACAGTTTGCAGTCATATATTTTATGGCATCTTAACACGACTGGGACTCCTGTTTGACAGATGGCAAATCCCCTTTGAAAATTGATAGGTCAAGCCTTGTGCATCCCCCCTCCCAGCGCTAACGGACAACTGTGTATCTCTTAATGGAATGGATGAGGCAGGGGGTGGGGTGGGCTCGGGGGGGTTGTGGTAGAGAAAAGAGAGACAGAGTGAGAGAGAGAGCAAGCGAGGTTTCTCAGAGAAAAGCAATTACGCAATGCTTGGATTGAGGTCCCAAACCAAGTGCAATGCTTTTGCTCCATCACATTAGTTGGTTATGCAAGTAGCAGGCTGACACACTCTCCTCGGCTGATGATGTCACAAAGAGGCTCGGATCCTTTTTGTGTTCGTATATGGATAACTTTGTTTTGACCCACAACTGCGAATCCAGGCCATATTAGTGCCGTACTTCCGGAAAGAAGCACCAGAGATTTATGTCCCTCTCTGTATTGTGTATAAAGGTCAGAACTTATGGTATTCATTAACCAATGACAGAAATATGTCTTTGATGCTGCTTTTGGATGCAAAGACGCATTTGTTTGTTTTGCTCAGATTGTTGCCTATTAAAACAATAGGCTACTATGTAAAAATTTGCCACAATTTCAATATCTTTTCTATCAGACTATTTGCTTTGGTATCATCCTTAAATTAGTTTCTTGTAACAGGCAGATAATACATTTTTGCACTCAATCCTTTCTCTGAGTCCTTTCTGCATGAATCCCCACAACAGAAATGTGAAATTTCCTAGGGTTTAATCATGCTTTCTCATGAGGTGTAAAAAAGGAAATTATGTCACTTTGATGAGATCTTGGTATTGACTAAAGACTAAAACAGTAGCTTAATAAAGTAGCCATTTTTGCATTGTTAGCCTATATTTTGTCTTCCCACCAGTAGGCTATGTGTATTTGTTTACAAGTCAAAGGATAGGGACCAGTGATGGGGATTTGTCTATTATTCATGTCAGCAGACAAGGCAGTAGCCTGAACTCCATTTCATTCAAAGCTTGTTGCGTGACAGTGCAGATGGCTTGCTAATGCCAACAGTGAAAATGCAAGGCTCTTGTTTGGCCAGAGAGCTTGGCTACAGGTGCATAATTTTCTCTAGTACAAATTAATTTACTGTTAAAATGACATATATTAAACTTTTTAATGTCAAATATTAAACTTTGACCAACTATATTAATCTAAAAAAAGAAATGTTCTCGCCATACTTTGTAATGTTTTAAGTGAGAGAAAGTAAGGTTTTGAATTTGGTCTCAGGCAAATGAGATTCCATGCTTGAGAGCTGGCACTGTCTAGACAACAATTTAGGGATTAATTGGCCTAAAGCAAGCAAAATGGGCCAGGCTGTCTCTGCATTAGTGGTAAGTGAAATCAGTAAGTGAGATCAGTAAGGATCTGGGTGTTTTTTCATTCATCACTGAATGAATGTGAATGTTTCACATGTGGAAACATGTAGGCCTATAAATAAATCAAAATTTATAATGCAGTGGTAATGGCTGTATTATTTATTTTTGTTTATTTTATTGCTTGTTTCGTTGAACAGAATTAATCTGCAAGGTCTTGTAAAGATTTTTACCATTCATAAAGACAGTATGTGATTCAGAGGTTTTGCGTCAACTTCTTGCAGTAGGCTATAGATAGACCGGCTGAATCACCACACTAACCTTAATGGTGAATAACAGTACAGTCGCTCCAGTTCAGATGTGTCGAAGCAGAGAAAATTTAAGGCAGTGGTTTCTCTTTTTATTTTTACACCCAACTGAGTAACTCCTCCACCATAGACACCTGTTAAAGGAGAACGCCGGCGCGTCCGTTGTCAGCTCGTTGTATTCGACCACTGCTTCCACTGGAATGTAGGTCTGGACGCGCCAGCGTTCTCCTTTAACAAAATATGAAGACCCATTGTGGCAATGTTGGGTTGTACTGGAGAGGCAAAGAGCTGGGGACCCAATTACAGATTTATTTTTTCACCCCCTTGATTAATTCATGTACCGCCTACTCGTACGCCATTTTGACACCGCTGCTTTAAGGGAAGAGGCAAATCTTGAACACAGAAGTTTGATGAGAGGACTTTGTAATCCTACAGACAGCCTGTCAGATTTGTTAACTTTGTTTTTCAAGTCATTTCCACTTCACCACAGCATTAGGTATGTTATCTAATTTGGTGCAAGCAAGCACATGTGAACATGAACACGTGCTTCAGCCTGTTGTTAGATTTTTCTACAGGTACATGAAGTCAATGTCATTCAAAGTTAATATATTAGACAATTTGGAGTGTTAATCATTTAGCGTGTAAGCCCATTGAAAGAAGTGGAGGATTGAGAGCTTCACATGGGAGATGACTGCATCATGGATTTGTCGTCTTTTTTTTTTTTTGGCTGCATTCCTTAAAAAGGCTGAACTGCAATGGTCACACCAGCTGTGGCGTGCAGCTGGGCTTGGACAGGAGGTGTGTGTGTGTGTGTGTGTGTGTGTGTGTGTGTGTGTGTGTGTACTCTGAATCCTGTCACCTTGGGGGTGGGGGCTTCATTTTGTAGCCAGACAGTAAACAAAACAATAGGCAGCAGCCCCTCATCCCAGCGCAGTAAAAATAGCCATAATGCTGCGGTCTTCCTGCCTTTTGCTGAGCTACATCCCCCACCACAATCCCCTGGGCATGCCGTCACTTCCTCGCCCCAATATTGATCTGATCTTTTCATGCTTGGTTTGAGGTCTTGCTGCAGCTCTTCCTTGTCCTGATGGTCAATCCATCAATATGTCTGGATTTGCAAGTCTAATATTCCCTTTGGCTTTTGGTTAGGCCTAATGGATGGTTTCGGAAGAACGTTTTATCAGGTAGCCCAATTGTTGCAGTACAGAATTGGAATGCTTTTGAATGCTGAAAGCACACACAGTACAGTTATGTGTACAGTGTGCCATAGAAATGCATTGCCATCCTGCTTAATTGTTCTGCTGTATTTCTCACTTGGCCTGGTTCCTCACAAGTCTGTTAACATTGAGTTGCTTATATCTGTTTTAACCATCAGTCCAATAACCTACATGATGACTGAGTAATGTCATTGACAACTGAGGGCATGTGAATATTATGTACAGGTGGGTCTGCCTTGGATGGTTACTTGCATTGCATCATTAAAAAAATAAAACAAACACATAAGCTGCATCATATTTACTCGAAACATTCAGTTCAATGTGACTTAAAATAATAAATCGAGGGCACACTGTGTTTGTGCTGATCTATAATATTGATTGAAGGCTACTAGATGTTTAATTATGCTGAAGTAATTTGAAAACATAGAGCCGTTCACATCTACAGCGATAACTATAATGAGAATAAAATATCGCTCTAATTAATGTGAACATCCACACCACAACTATAACGATAACAACATGTGCAACGATATAGTTGGGATCACTTTCTAAGCATTTTTTTGAACAATAAAAGGTTTTCAGCCAATCAGAAGCATGGAATTTTCGACATCATTTTATTCACATGCGCGCAGACTTACTTTATCGTTGGCCAAATTTGTTATGGTTATCTTTATAGTTATGTAGTTATAGTTATCTTTCTAGTTAATGTTGTAGATGTGAACGGCCCTTAATAGTTTCTGTTCCATTTGGCCTAAACAGGATTTTGGACCCAGATCAAAGTTACAGCATGCATGTAGTGGCTAGAACCAAGTGATTTTCAAAGTCATGAGAGATCAATTGTACTGAAGATGAAATGCCTTTGAAAAACAGCCTACTTTCAACAATTGGGAGCCTACTTTCAGCAGTGAACACCCTCATATGCCAAAGAACTCGGTAATGTGGCCAAATCTAGTCTACTCAGCTTTAGCACTGAACAGAATGGATAGATGGAGAGAGAGAGAGAGAGAGAGAGATTGAGAGAGAGAGAGAGATTGATTCATTGATGTGATGTCCACTGGGATTTAACCTTTTTCATTCATCATTATGAACGCAAGTTGTATTCCAGTACACTGACTGCCCTGGCCATTCTGTAGGCCACACATGTCCATACATCCTGTGGTGGCTGTAAAGAATGCACACAGTGTTGCCAATTATGTTCTAAATATAGTATGAGATGCTGAAGTATGGAGTTATGAATTAACCAGCTTTTTCCAAACCGGGGCATTACATCTGGAAGTGGACTATGCCCAAAAAAATAAAGGTCCCTTCTGAATGAATAGGCTTGAACTTTTTGGGTAGATGAGCAAGCCCCCTGCTACACTGCCAGTCTAGTCTAGCACACTTTCATCAGTTCATTATGTCTCATAACACTGTCACTTCAGAAGTTTTTAGAGTTCTAGACAGTGCTGAAAGTTTGATGGTCTACAAGGGGTGTTTTGTCCACAATAATCCTCTGCTGGACACATGTATCTCTAAAAAAAACTTCCATTTGATTAGCATTTTGAGCTTGTCAATCTTTCGAGATCAGAGAAGTGACTATTTAATTTCAATTTCATCTCGTCTTCATCAAATGTCACCACAGGTGTCTGCAAACATCTCCTGTGACTGTTGCCCTGCCCTGTCTGGTTGCTCATGGTTTGCTGACAAACATTGTTTTTTCCCCTGGGGGCTATACTATGAGCCGAGGTTACTGTCTCACCCAGATAAATTGAGGTGTTACTCTCCATACAACATGTCACTTCAGAGACAACAGATGCTGAGTGTATTGTTCTTTTGGAGGTCGGTGGTTACTCCCAAAGCTATCTTGGTTCAACCGTAACCTTATTTCAAAGTACTGTATAAGCCCCTGGTGTATCTGCATGTATAAAATCTCGACTGCGTATTTTCTTTCTGTTTTGTCGTGTTTCGACTTGTCATCCATCACTCAGGTGTGTGTCTGGTGTGTGCCTCTGGAGAGGGCCTCGTGACTAGGCGTTGTCTCCTCTCCGCACACTGTGTGGCCCATCTTCTGGATAAGGCATAGTCCTATCTGTGTTGATATTCTGAAGGCGCTTACAGATGACCACTGCCACATGCATCCGATGCATGGGGAGGTGTTAACGTCTTCATTTCGTTCTTTGCATTGAGATTATAGCTCTCTAGTTGTTTTTGAAACATTTGGATAAAAAAGCAATTAAACATCCATTGAACACAGTCCATTTCATTCAGAATAACATGTGGAGTACATGAAGAGCATTGAAATATATAAACTTATCACACGGTGAAATGGAATAGGGAGTTCTGATTGGCTAGCAGGGTGTATGTTAAATCTGCATAACACGCTATGAAGTAGATCTGTGCTGAGTTTCCCAAAACAATCTTAGTGCTAAGATGATCTTAAGGTATAGCAAATGGCATACGTTAAGACCATCTTAGCACCAATACTGTTTTGGGAAACCCAGTCCTGGTGAAAAAGTTTAATCACCATTCTATATCAATGCTGTTTTGAATGGTAACCATGGCAATGATAGTAAACTTGAACTTGCCAGCTACTGTGTATCAGCCGATACTAGCAATAACTACCGTTGAAAAGAAAGAAGTACAACAACTGAACAGGTTTGTTTATAAATTAGCTGCACCCTTTTGTAGCCTATAATTTAAACTGACGTTCATTATTTATAGCGAACCGTGTGATAAGCGAAATTACAGCCTTCGAGGTGTGCTGTTATACGGAATTAATGAACTTGGCGGAAGCAAACCGGCTAGCGCCGTCGTGAAGTAATTCCGTAACAGCACACCTCGTCGGCTTATTCCTTACATAAGTTAAGGCTACAACAGTGTATTGCAACAATGGGATGAATGGCATTTAGCGTAGCCTGGTAAGAAAACCAGCCCGTCATTCTCCACTTTGTTCCGTACAGTGGGTCTAGACATTCAGTTGACTGCGAATGTCAGTGGTATTGGAACTTTGACTTTTTGCAGTAGGCCTAACCTGTCTAACCTCTATAGCTTGGGATGATTAGGGGCAGCCTCCCTCTCCTTGGACACAAATGACAGCATCAGTAAGAGTGCTTTAGTTTAGTTTATGCGACGGCGCGGTCTCATCTGTGGAGAGGCAAGCTGACCCGGCAAATCAGAGCAGACGCTTGGCATGTGGAGACTCCCCTCTGGCGGAGATTATGCAGTTTACTGCTTAAGTTGTTTTGCATGGACAGACTCCTTCGCATTTAAGACACACACATGCAGACAGATAGACCCCAGTATGGGAGGGAGGGTGTGTGTGTGTGTGTTTGCCAGGTTGTCGTTGATAACAGGATTGTTCAGTTGGGGATAATTGCCCCAGTGGAGCATGTATGTTGCATGCATGCTCACACACACGCACGCAGACACAACCCCCCCCCCCCCCACACACACACACACGTTTCTAGGCCATCTCTGTTGTTTGGGCACCCAGCCACTTACTGCTGTTCTACATTTTCCAATTAATAAACATGTTGCCGAGTCAAGGTGCAACTTCCCCGTCTTCATGAAATATGGAAACATGTTTTCTGTTCTCATCTGGGTTTGTCGAACAGAGCAGCCTTTCAAACTCTCACACTGTACACACCACCCATCTGTCTGTCTCTCTGTCTCTCTCTCTCTCTCTCTAGCGTCCCACTCCTTCTCTCTCCTAGGGTCTCATTGTCATCATCAGATAGTTATCCATTTTGATCTGCCCTGCCCTGCCTTTGCTTTCCATTGCTTTGCTTTCCATGGTCTTGCTTTGCTTAGTGTTCTACTTTTTATTCATATGGACCACGTAGGAGTATCAAAGCCAAAGGGTACAGTGTGTTGGGTACAGTGTGTTGGGTATGGGTGGGCGGGAGGGAGAGAGGCAGAGTTTTTTTTTTTTTTTTTTTTTTTTTTTTTGATACGGTTGTCAGAGACCGTGGAGTTATTGTGAGTCACCTCTGGGAGATTAGGACCCCAGTGATGCAGAATGACATCATCTCGTCTGAGCACAGAGCACTTCCGCCGCAGCGCCCTCTCTGTTTCAGACGCCGGTGCCCATGCTCTATGTGTGTGTGTGTTTGTGTGCCTGAACGTGCATGTATCTGTGTGTGTGTGTTTGTGCGTTTGAGTGTGCATGTATCTGTGTGTGTGTGTGTGTGTGTGTGTGTGTGTGTGTGTGCTTGCACTTGTGTGCATGTATCTGTGTGTGTGTGTGTGTGTGTGTGTGTGTGTGTGTGTGTGTTTGCTCTGTGTGTGTATTTGTGTGTCTGAGTGTGCATGTATCTGTGTGAGTGTGTGTGTGTGTGTGTGCTTGCACTTGCACTTGCTGCAGCGCCCTCCTCGTTCTCAGACACCGGTGCCTCGCCACGCCATGCCACTCTGCTTGTTTCCCAGTCAATGAAGTTCACTTACAATGGCAGACTGGAGAACAGCCGGCACAGTGCTCTGATACTCTGCTGCTGCTGCTGCTGCTGCTGAACATTGCAGAGAAGTGCAGTGGTGTGAAAATATGCAAAAACGCCCACAGTCCCCTTTGCCTATAGCCATTTCCCAGCCTTGCCTGGGCTTCACTTCATACCAGCCCATTATGACTAACAGGAGTCACGGACTTTGAATACTGACCGTTGCTCTCCCTTTTCTCTCTGGGTCTTAAGTCTTTTTTTTTTTTTGAAGGCTTGTTTGCTCCTCAAAGCTTTATTGTGTGCAGTGAATGCGGGCGTAGCTGGCTGTGTTAGCACAAGAGTGGAGGGACAGAAATACGAGTCCCCAAGCCAGCCCTTTCTCTCTCTCTCTTTCTTTTTCTTTCTCTCCCTCTTTCAGGGAGCTCTTACAACATCCTCCACCATTTCTGTGGCATCTGCTCCCATAAAACACAGAAATATCTAACTTTAAAGTGGGAAGATTAAAGTTGCTATTCAAGTGATTTAGCCTATTCTTAGGTTAAAACATCCAAAAATGACCAGGAAACGGCAACAGAATGTGACCAAACAATTGTAATGACATAATGTTAAAAATGCCTAAACAGCCTGTTGTTCAGACATCCTCTCTGAGATTAGCATGCAAACCAACTAGCACTGGGTGAGATCTCAATCTACCACCTGTGGCCGCAGGAGACGAAGGAGAAATCCGGTTTGAATCAATCCTTTGCCCTTTTGTTTGAGGTCACAGAGTGCTGTTTCTACGAAAAAGAATGAGAAAATGTGATACAACATACAGTAGGCAGACTAGCAAACTGGCAGCCAACACTAACTTAAGAAGCCAGGCTATCGCCGCCAAGTGCTTCCAGTCAATTTCATTTGGCCTACCTCCAGCAACTTAAGTCAGGGAGCGAGCAATAAGCTTGTATTCGCTCCGTCCATGTTATGAGAGGGCCAATCAGCAAACGGAGGGAGGGCTGAAAGCGATAACATTGAATTCATTTAGACGTCTAGGTGAACCTAAATGAGAGAGTGGTGCTAGCCTGGTTATATCTGAAAAATCCACACAGCAACTTCAAAAAATATTGTGCAAGATTTAGATGAATTTTCCAGCTTTACATGACCCGTTACATGGGAGCGAAATGACAGTCCTGTGGACCCTTTGGACATTGGTGCAAGTTACAAAAGAACCAAATCCAATTGGGAGCTGTAGGAGGAGCTCCTCAGTTTCAGAGCAGACTTGCATAGGGTAGGGTACACCTTTAAAAGCACTCTGCTCCTGTATGTGCTCCATGGTCACTCTGCGCTGGCTGCTGTGTGTGAGTGGCTGTCTGTGTTTGCTCAGGTCATGTTCCTGCTGCTGTTGTTGCTGCTGCTGCTGCTGCTGGTCCTGCCGTTCCTGCTGTGTGCAGTAGCTCTCTGGAGGGACTGTAAAATGGCACAAACATTGACCTCCGTGGCCCCTGGAATACAGGGCCGAATTGAATCAAGTCCTCTAGGGAAGGGCTGCTGTAGAGTGGGGATAGCAGCTCTGCTTTTGCCACACAGACCACCAATTCTTCTCCTCTTCTCCCCTCTGCTCAAACTCAGTGTGGCGGCGGCGGCGGCATTGGCATTGGCATTTACCCCCCTCTTCTCTCTCTTCTTCTGCTTTCTTTTCCACTTGAAAAGCAAGCTGCCTTGCCTCCTCATGCGGCTGTGCAGCTGTGTGCCTCAATGTGGGTCTAATAGTCACCCCTCAAGGTCTCTGACAAGCAACCAAGTGTGCATGGAAATGCATCTCTCTCTGTGGATTCAGTAACTCAAATGGTAGCTTTGCTGACTGTGCTATGTTCCCTCTCCATTAATGTGACCAAATATACAGAATGTTACCAAAATAACATACAGTAGATAATAAAGGCTGAAATCTTAATATGCAGACATTAATGTGCAGCTTCCAACAAATAGCCTAGCCTATCCAAAAGGAAAGCTTCACAAAATACAGTAAGCTGACTTTTGGAAACTGAAATCACCTTTTAAAGATGTTTAGACTACTTCTGTGAGAATATTTCGAGGCCATGATGGAGCCGATTTAGGATTGTCAACTTGGTTGTTCCTTTAATGTGCTGTAGGAAATGTCGGTTGAGATTGGATAGTGTATTTCTGCCATTTATGTTTTTGTACTGTCAAAAGGAATTGTAGCATTTGTGAGATGGCAAGGGTTTCTCTCTCTATTTATCATATAGGCTGACATCAAGATCCATTTTTTTTAAATCTTTTGGAACCCCAGTGTAGCACCATGTATGTGATGTCATGATTTTTACATGTTAAAAACAAATTCATTTGGGAGTTTGTTTGCTTGTTAAGCTTATCCCACAAACTGATTTGTTGTTTTGCAAAGTGAAATCAATGCAACATGATTCAACACAAAGTTACCTCTAGCTTGACTAACAAAAGAGTTGCTTTCCTTGAACTGTTTTCTCCCAAGCCAATTATAGTGAGTGGGCTACTCATCATCATAACAAGGGATGCCCACCAGATTTTGTCAGTACCTTAATCACCTCTAGTCACCTCTGATCTCACTCACACACACCTGCCTCAGCAGATATTCAGGCGTCTGAAGTCATGTGAGCAAGCTGATGATTTACCACCGGGTGGCAGGCAGGCCCCCTGGGTGCGACTAATTTGGGCGCTTATTGTGCAACAAAAAAATCTGTCCACTGCAACCACTATTTCTATGTTTGTTAGTACTTTCTGCACGTCCAAGACTGTAAAGAGTGTGTAGTACAAAAGAAAATGTTTGTTTACAGGAATATAAGGGGTTCTCTTTGCCACCGATATTTTTAATTGGTCAGTGCACCTAGAATTTAGACTGTGACTGACTGTCAGTTCTTGAAATTTTCTAGTAGCTCTTAAGATGAGAACACAAAGCTAATGTCTTTATTGCGTTTCGGTGTCCCACGTCTTCCCCTGCCCATGGTCTGTCTCAAACATGCCAGCGACTAGGCCACATCAAGGATGTCCAGGCTCAGACTTCCTGTCCATATTCTTCCTCTGGTCAGCTGTTCCCAAGACCTTTAACCCTTGTTATTACAATGCTGTGAAAAATGTTGGACACGCCTAAAATATCTGCTAGTGGACCTAACTGGAAAAAAGTTAGCCAGAAACAGTCCAATTAGGCACTTTTAAGTCAACATGTGAAAACCCAATCTAAACATCTTGAACACTTCATAACTAGCAGATGGGTCTATCAGCCTTTGACCAGTTTCATAGGTCTATCTACCAAGCATTAAATATCCAGGCGTGGGAGGAGGGCCCTTTTTAAATAAAACTCACTCATGCTTTCAAGGATGTTATATTCCTCTCTGTTCACGAGGAGTAACATTACACACAATTGCACATTTGTATGCAGAAATGCAAAAAGATATTAAATCTAGGCACGTCCAGAGAAAACTCTGAATTCATGGATGAAGGTCTTGATCAGCAGTGGTGGTTTGTGGGTTTTTTGGGGAGACTCAGTGCTTCAGTCCCAGAATCTTATGGCATTGGGCAATCAGCTCCTTGCTGCTGTGATCTTTTGAATTGTGAAGTCTAAATGATCTCACATATCAGGGGGTGTGAATGACCTGAATGGCCGGGGGGCAGGCTTGGCTTGCTCACAAGGATCTAATGGCTGTTCCTGGGACACTCTTTGTGAAGATAATAATGTCAGTCTTTTCCACACATCAGTAGGCCATTGTGTGGCCATTCAGCCACATGTGAAATTCTTTTGTGAACACTGCCATCTGCTGGACAGACAGACATATTGCCAAAATGGCATCTGGCAGGGACATGCAGATGCAGTATATGACATGCATGATATTGATTTCTTCTGTTTACGTTGATGTTGTAGATAAGATAATCATTTATTCATTATTTAGATGGGACAGTGATTTGTTCCGTTCAGTCAAGAGGTTTGAGTGGTGGCCTGAAAGGAGCAAAATGATGTATGTGACCCCTCTGTTGCAGAACCATTTTGGTCACACTTGTTTACAACCCCACATGTCAGTTTTTTTCTAACTCTCCAGCATTGTCAGCACACAAGGGGCATCTCTGTTTCTATATGTAATGCTTCATTCTAGCCTGTGGGGGGCAGCAGCGAGCCCTGCTCTGTATGAATGGGAGAGGAATGTGGGTAGGGAGCCAAGGGGTTCAATGCAGCCTGTGCTGTTGACATCGTGAAGCTGTGTGCTGCACTACCACTCTGATGAAAATATCACACACACACACACTCACACTTGTACAGTTTATCCACCAATACTACTTCATGCTGCCCTCTGTGCTCAGAAATGACATCTCATCTCTTGTCATCATCTTGCGGGCCCCTCATTGCTGCCCAATTTTTTTTAATGCCCCCCCCCCCACCCCTTTGGCACACACACACACACACACACACAC
>JASCQY010000061.1:0-17744 GCA_030264315.1 Sardinella tawilis
GGGACAAAAAAAAAAACAAACGTAAAATTCAATGGTTTCGAATAAACATGAGAAACACACACACACACACACACACACACACAAACACACAAACACACACACAAACACAAACACAAACACACACTGACACCTTCAGCGAGTTCAGAAATGTTACACCTACATTGTGGGCATGGGTGATGACAATGTTAAGATAGTCACACACACACACTCAGTAGCCTTGTGCAAAGTACACAGCACACCACTATAGGCTGCCTGATACTCAAGACGATACAGTAACACTGACAAGCACAGCACTGCATTTAAGGCCACAAATATCCAAATGAACTAAGAGAGACAGAGACAGCTCTAAAGGCAGAGGCAGAGGTGGTGATCACAGAGAGAGAGAGAGAGTGAGAGAGAGAGAGAGGAAAGTAGGAAGAAAGAGAGAGAGAGTGCTCTGCAGAGACAGGCTCATCGGACATCAAAATTGAAATAGACAACAGGGTGTGGGACAACACAGGGGAGCTAGCCAAAGGTTGTGGAGCAAAAGTATTTCTGACATCCCCAGTTGCCCATCTGTGGTTGGGGCGAATCTGTAAAGGGCAGGGCTGGGAAGCTGGGGGTGGGGCGGTGGGGTGTTAGTCGTGTGCAGGGGAGAGGTGGGGTGCAGGAGGGGGTCAGGCAGCTGCCAACTTCCTCTTCCCTGGGCGTCCACAGCTGCTACACCAGCACAGGTCATATTCCATCAGCTGGGGATCAGCAGCAGCTGTTCACTCCAAGATCCTCCTTGACTTCTTATTGTTTGTTTAGTGTATGTGTACGTGTGTGTGTGTGTGTGTGTGTGTGTGTGTGTGTGTGTGTGTGTGTGTGTGTGTGTACGTGTGTGCGTGTGTGTGTATACACATGTGTGTCTGTTCCAACATTCCTTGACCGGTCCACAGGAAACTGTCTGTCACTACTTCTTCTTGGCGGTGACGTTCTTGCAAACCCAGTTCATGCCATCCTAAAAGGCAAAGGAAAAGCCCAAAAGCCCTGAAATGACATGCCTCTCATCATGGAAATGAGATGGTCCACTGCGGAGACGTGCATGTGCTTCGCAGGACCAGACGCAGTGGTTTGGAAACCCAATCTCTTCACTTAAACCCTCTATGCCCTTTCCCAGCAGCTTCCCAAACACTTCACCTTCCCAGAAGAGAGACATATGTACAAATAGTCTATGAGCCACAGTAACCTTCAGTCACACACAGACACACACACAGACACGCGCGCACACACACACACACACACACACACACACACACACACACACAGACACACAGACACACACACACACACACACACAGACAGCCTGGACAGACTGCCATGAATAACAGTCAGTCAACTTTATAGCCCTCAGTTATAAAACTACGGTGTTTGGTTATTCCAATGCTCAGCTAGGCCTTCTTCCTAAATAGCTTTCACAATGCCAATAAAAGATGGGCCTCTCCTGTGCTGTGTCTTCCAAAGGACCTACTGTCACACAGGAGTGGCAGAAAATAGTGGTTACAACTAGAACTGTCCATTTGTGATAGAAATGCTCTAAGATCTCTCTCACCTGCACCCCCTCTCCAGTGAGGGCCGAGCAGGACTGGATCTGCCATACGCGGTCCCTGATGGTGTGCAGGTTGAGGCCCTCTGCTATCTCAGAGGCTGGGGCTGCAGTCAGCAGGTCCTGCTTATTGGCAAAGATCAGCACGGGCACGCCACTCAGCTTCTCTTCATCCAGAAGCTCCGCCAGCTCCTGACACACACACACACGTGTATGCACGCATGTACAAATGCATACAAACACATCATCACACATCATGAGACAGCTGTGCATGCAGTGCAATACAGCATATGGCAGGCATATTAATTGACAGGACAAACACAACCTTCAACCACCTTCACAGTTCTAATTCAGGTAGATTCCTAGATAAGAATAGTTGTCATAACTCAAGATCATTACAGGGATTTCACTGTGAAAAAAGTCATGAACATACACTGAACATACAGTGAAGATAAGTCTAAAAAAATGTACAGAAACCGTTTCAAAGAGCACCTTTACCTGTCCTGTTTCCTCAAACCTTTTTCGGTCTGCGCTGTCAATTACGTAAATCTGCAACGAGAGCGACTATAATTATAACAGATGCCTCGAAATATGAAGGATCCAACTGTTTTATAACACCAAAGAGACGCTAGAATAAAGAGTTGCCAAAAATGAAAATGTCCTCTGGCTGCTTCTGTCAACAACACCAAAATATTTTGCAGTCATGAAAAAAAGCATAAATGTGTTAACAGGTCAGAGATATGCTGCTTTTCGATCAATAAAATGTAATTTGTTATTTCATTCTTTGACATCTTTCACTCCTGTCTGCACAGACTGTACTTCTTGACAATCATTCTTTAACATCATGGTCAACCAGTTTGTGATTGTATGAGTCAGTTGAATTCAATGTACTGTATGATGGGTTGAGTTGATATATAGTTACTTCTGAACAAGCACTGTCCAGCGTGAAATGATTCTTTTGTGACAGGGACTGTGCAAATGGAACTGGTACAAAGCAGGACAGCGGCGGTACAGAATGAGATGTCCCAGCTGAAGCACTGTCAAGGATGGTTGGGTCATAACCTAGTTTATCCAGTCAATTGTCGGAACATTGAGTGAGAGATGGCGCAAGTGTCCACAGGGCTCACCAGAACATCTGTGTTCTCAAAGTAGTTTCTCCAGTAAGGCCTAATCTTGCGCTGGCCACCAATGTCCCACACATTCAGCTTGAAGCCCTGGGACTGCACACTCTTGATGTTGAAGCCCTGACGGGAACAAGAGCATATGACATGAGAGAAGATTCCTTTAAGTCTGCTCTTCATATGAATGCGAACAGTCATGTCCAACAGAGGTATGAAAGAGATAGAGAGAGGTTGTATGTATGAGGACTCCTTCATCCCTGCGCTCTGAAACACTACAGAACTTCTATTCATTTGTCAGACAGAGTAAGAAGCGTGACTTCATGCACTATGTGCATAGATATAACTAGCAATTCTTCTTCAAGCACAAAGGCTTAATTCTGAAAAGACTTGTGACATTTCAATATCCACCTACATTGGCCTTGTACAAACTACCGCTTTGAGTGTCATGTTAATTTAGCAGTTTGAATGGGCGTGAGAAAAGGTCATTTATCAGAGGTGACTGCAAGCATTTTCCCCATTCTTCAGAAAAAGAGGGATCTTATCCTTTGGCCACAAACCACCACAGCGTGTGCTCTGAGAAACAATGGGCATGTGTGATAGACTAGGACAGGATGTGGTTGGCACCCAGCTGTGTGGAGAGGATAATCTGTGTGTGTGAGTATGTGTGTGTGTTGACACCACCTGTGTAGGGGTTATGTGGCTAATGTCCTCAGATGCCAGCTGTTTGAGGAGAGTGGTTTTCCCTCCGTTATCCAACCCCAGCAACAGGATGCGCACCTCCTGGTCTGGAGCACTTTTTAATTTGCGTAGAATGGACAGCAGACCCTGCAAGTAAACAAGACAGTCAAATCCCTCGTCACACTATAAACATTTTGATATACTGAACATTAACCTATATGGCGTGAAATCTAATATAGATTTGTACATTAAATGCATAAAACGTCAAGTATATCCAGCAATGAATGTAACTTCGTTTCCCTTTGACAACAGGATAACAGGTTATGCAGGTTCAATCAAGATACAACAAAAAGCTGGGTAACAGTAACGTAATTATAACATTGTTGCAAAAGAATCTTGTAACTTTGTATCTAGCTATGCTATGATTGCTACATTGTTGAAACCTAGCTGCGGGAGGTTACCTTCTCAGGAACATTAACATTAATGCTAAGGTGGTGGTTCCGCAATTAGCATAATAGTGATTTGATTTGACACACAAGCTGGATAGTGTGCTCTACAACGTTAACATTACGCCACAGGGCAGTTGAATGGATGCATTGTTGTAACAAACCAGTCTCTAGAAGGGTTACATTTGAAGTGTCTGCCTTGTCAGACGAGGAAAACTCACAATTCCTGTATCGTTTATTATGCAGAGTAATTGCAACGCATAAATTGCACAAACAAACGCTAACTCACCATAACGATGCTTCAGCTAACGTTGGTTAGCTCTAGCGATACCTTCGAAGACGCCACCAAGGGTAACTAGGGGGAGCTACATGACGTCAGAGGTCCGTTTCAAGAAAGGTTTCATATTTTTTTCTTCTCGCAGAGATCCTTCTATTTGCGATGTAAAAATGCAATGTAAAACCTTGCATGTATGCAGCACAACTAAACATGTTATTAGTGATATATTTGACTGTGGTGATCTGATCAATGTGTGAAATCATAGCAGGTGATTGCAAGGCCTTTGCTTTACCATAAAGCAAAAAGTCCTGTCCCTCATTGCCACGAAAAACAGACAGACAGACTATTTCGGTATCTTTCTGAATACAGAAAAAAGAAAGGTGACTTTTCATCCTCTATTGCCGATCTAACTTTGCTATTTAGACTATAACAGCTTATTCACATACGTCGCCAATATCATGTCATCAACCAAATTGTGGAGAATATAAGCAACATTTGAACTCATGTATACACCCTAGCGGTAACACTGTGGAAAGGGGTAAGCTTGGCAGACTACACGAATAATGATAAACTGACAAATAATAATGCCTAATACAAATAACAAAGAGACAGTTTTCGGAGTATATACAAACCCTGTTTTGTTACTCAGATGAGTTGTGGCAGTCAAACACTCATAGGCATGCATGATGCATAATTAAAAAGAGACAGAAAGCTTGATGTGTCTTTTCTTTATACAGTGTAAATAAAAAAGAACTTTTATTTACAGTTTTAAAATGTACAAAATGGCAACTGTAGCAAACCTAAACCGTATATTGCGGTACCAAAGCTTAGTCACATATTAAACATGCACCACACACCAGGTTTGACCCTAGCTGCCAGGATAAAGTACTGTATCCAGCTTGTTTCTGATTGGGTACCACACTGATTGAGTCAGAACTACAACTGCTGGCATTAAAGAAGAAATGTGGCTTAGAAATTTCAGATATCTGTACAGGTCCACATTAGATAATGGATACAAGTAAAGTTTTTTAAAAAGTAAAAGCACTTTTAATAGTGCTGCTTGGAAAAAAAACAACAACTTTGACACAGCATGCAAGTCACTACACTACTTAAAAGACAGTCCTTTTTGCCATATTTGTCCCTCATTATACCAAAGCCATCAAATGGGCCTTGTTGAGTCACTCTTATGAATAATTAAGAGGTCATCACTGATGCATCCTCCTTTTCAAATGCTGCTGGTGGTGTACAATGAATGTAATAGAAAACATATTCCTTAGGGTAAATTCAGGTCCAGGATTCTTTTAATATGGAGTGCATCTGTGCAGTATGCTCATAGCTTCTGCTTCTTCTTGGCAGGTTTAATGGGCTCCAGTTCTTCCTCAAGATCATCTTCATCATCAGACAAATCTGACTCTTCATCATTCTCTGTCGCTAAAGGGAAAGAAAACAGTTCGTCTTAATTTTGTTTAGTAAAAGGGAAACGGTGTGCGTCTCAATTGTGGAGTTTGATCAACCAAGTATTTTTACATTATCACAATGATATTTTCAGTGAAGACAAACTGGTTTGCCATACGCCCATTCAAAACTGACATAGGCTTTTGAGGAACCACCCACTTTTACCAGAACCAGGCACTTAACATCTGCCATCCTAATTACATGTGGATGTTACCACGAATTACCTTTGACTTTGACTACATATAAATTAAATACATCTTTTGCATGCAATTTCATCAATCTCCATCATTGCACAGAATACATTTGTGAGGTAACAGTAAATCTAGCCTAGCCACACCTTCCTATGCACTTATCATCTACCTACAGTGCTAGTCTAAATTTGATCCCATTGAGCTTGTTGTCTCCGGTAGCATTTTTTCCACATCATTGAACACAGGAGTTGGGAATGCGGAGCTAGAATGTGATCAAGCCAAGGGCTGATCCAATCTTTTTAAACTTCAACACCTCCTCCAGCCATCAATCGTTTCTCACATACAAAATTATATGTAAGTACGAGGGGCTAGTTTTATTACCACGCTACAGTAAACCCAAAGTAGCTTTTGTACCTTTTCCTCAAAACAGACAGATACATGTAATACTTACCAACAAGATGCATTCCACTGACAGTGACAGGGCCGGTGCCAGACTTTAAACGAAGTGTGACTGGTGCCATCAGTTCAAATCCACCAAGACTCACCTGCAGACAGTAAAAACATTAACCAATGATATTTATATCATCAAATGCCAACAGCCTATAATTGATGAAATGGCAAGGCAACCAGTGCTTCTGCTAATGCACACCTGCAAGAATAAATAAAAGGAACGATTGCATTGAAATGAGTACCACAGATCTTAACATGATACTAGTGCAGGTGTCAAAAGCATTACCATAGGAAGGCGGGAGACGTGAAGAGATGCAACAGGTACGGATGTTTTCTTCCCCTGATAATTCATTGCAGTCACCTCAATTACGTTGAACTCCTCTTTGGCACCCTCTCCAAGACAGACCTACAAGAGAGAATAAGAATGTAACGTTACCGGTATTCAAACTACGAAATTTCACCCATGAAATTTTCATGAGAACATTATGTTCTATGAGAGAGACCCTCCCATCTCCACGTTTCTGGGACAATATTCCCAAAACCAATATAAAAACACCACTATTTACATGTACTTACTGTTCGCAGTTCAAGAAAGTGTTCTAAATCTTCATCTTCATCTGCCTGAAAAGTGTAGAATGGAACTTCCGACGACAATTCACAACCTGTAAAGTTTGAGAGGGACACAGTTGTTAGCTGAGGTAGGACCGCAGACTCGAGTGTCCTTTTGTCATATGAAAATAGGCTATGTAACTTCACAGTAGAAATGTCATGTTAATTAACACACGAACTAAAAGTGGACATGTTTTACAACACTAAAGCCCAAAGTTTCCCCACGTGTGCCTTATGTGGTTTGTTGACGCATGCTATGCTTGGAGAAAGGATCTTACTGAAGAGATAACTTTCCAGTCGGGATGGGCCAGGGATGCTACCAGCATCAGATGATTCATCAGCCATGATTGACATAATTGAGTCGCTGTAGATAAACGGTAGCAAAATATATATTTTTTTCTACTGCAGATATTTAAAGACTTGGCAGCACACAAATGGCCCCCGCGAGAAACAGGCGCATGTGAACAGTCGCGGAATTACAGCGTCACTGTGAGGGGAGGACGCTCTCGTGACGTTAAAATCTTGCGACTTATTTCATGACAAATCAACGCGACACCCTGGATATCGAAACGTGGGCCTTTGATCAGTCTTTACATTTCTTGGTGGCCACAATAACGTCTGTTTATAGGTAGGTTTCACATTCTTGTTTCCAACACGAATGAAAACTGTGGCAAGGTTGTGGCAAGAGAGATGGCAAGTGACGCTAAAAGACCTAAGTTGTTGTCTGATTCTGCTGAAATTTTGGACGAACCGCTCCAAAAGTTTTTACAATGGTGCCATAAAGTTGATCTAACCATTAGCAGTAAGGTTTACATTTCCAAGGAAGGTACTGTGGCAGAATATGGGATGTTGGCTAAACAGGATATAGATGAAGGAGAAGTTCTCTTTTCTATTCCCAGAAAGGTTCTGCTCAACCAGCAGACTTCCAAAATTAAAAATGTACTTGAGGAGAGTAAAAAGACTCTCGAGAACAAATCTGGATGGGTTCCTCTTCTCCTGTCTCTCATGTATGAGTACACCCATCCACAATCCCTCTGGACACCATACTTGTCCCTCTGGCCTGACTTTAAGGCCCTTGACCACCCAATGTTTTGGTCGAAAGAGGAAAGGGATAGACTGCTGAAGGGAACAGGAATTTGCCAGGCAGTGGAAACAGACCTGACAAACATTCAGAAGGAATACACAGATACCGTGCTACCATTCATCCAGGCACACCCAGACCTGTGGGATCCAGAGAAGCACACACTTGACCTCTACAGAAGCCTGGTTGCCTTTGTCATGGCATACAGTTTCCAGGAGCCTCTGGAGGAGGAGGAGGAGGAGGAAGAGGACCAAGATCCCAATCCTCCGATGATGGTTCCGATGGCTGACATGCTCAATCATGTGGCCAATCACAATGCTAACCTGGTGTATACACCAGACTGCCTGAAAATGGTGGCCATTCGTGACATTGGTGCAGGAGAGGAGGTCTTTAATACCTATGGCCAGATGGCCAATTGGCAGCTTCTTCATATGTATGGATTTGTGGAGCCACATCAGCAGAACAGCAATGACACAGCAGACCTCCCCATGTCCACTGTACACAGAGCAGCGCAGCAGCTGACCCAAACTGAGGAGGACAGACACCTGCTTTCAGAGAAGTGGGATGTTCTGTGTGACATGGAGATCATTGCAGATGGAGACCGTGGAGCCTTCATCTTTGGCAAACAGGGCTGCCTCACTGACACTGAGCTGTACACGACGCTGAAGATCCTGTGCATGGACAAAGACCAATTCGAGGAGTTCCAGGCGGACAGGGAGTGGGAGGAGGCAGATGACGAAGACGAGGTGGCACAGGCCTTGTCCAATGAAGGCCTACCAGGTTTAGCACCGTCTTGGCAACGTTTGCTGCATACGGCGGTTGGCCTCACTCTGGACTGTTATGGGGAGAGCGCTGAGGCAGACCGAAAACTTCTCGAGGACCAAGAGGGCCTGGCCAAGCTGGACAGCCGGAGCAAAAGAGCACTTCAGGTGCGCTATGGCCAGAAGATGATTCTGCAGCATCTTCAGCAGATCACTCAGTTGGATGCCAGTACGCCCAAAATGTCTTGAAACTTGTGCCTCAGTGAGGTACACCAACTGTAGCCTAGATGTTGAGAGGATTGAACCTGCTTCTGTCAAACTTTCCTAGGTTAAATGTTTTTGCTAATAAAATACCTTTCCTATATCTGGCCTTGTTTGATTTCAAGACATTGGATCTTGTAAATGATACCAGAATGTTCAAGTCTGAATATAAGAGTGCAGTGGTGCAGGTCATCCACTGCCTCAAAGCACACTTTTCCCAGTTCTTTTATCCTGAAAGGATTCCAATAATGGATATAGTTGGAGAAGATCCATGAAGTTAGTTGAAAACAAAGTTTAGCCCCTTAATAGAGAAAAACACATTCTTCTGAATCCCAAATATTAGATTAGATAATATAGAATACATTCATTTACTACACTAATCTTATCATGTATGTCCTGGAACAATTGGGTTGGTTGTCAATCGTGGTTAACTCTCTTCGATTCTAATAATGATCAGTCAGACATACATTATTTGAACATGTTTTATTATTATTATCATTATTAACAATAATAACCATCTTACATACAAATCTTACAGAAAGTATACCTGCATGACTCCTTCCCAAAACATTCCAAAAAATGGAAATAATAACCACTTTTTAAATATATACAAACCATCTCACCATCAATGAATGTTTGAGCAATTTAAGCCCTTGTTATTTATGGATGATCTTCCTCCATAGTAACAACATTGAGGTCAGACATGAGAACAATGTACGGGCCAAATGTGAGGTTGTGATTTACAAAAACACCAACAGCAGCCAGGTAGTCTTAATGGCCAGAAGTGGTGGTTTCCTGCAAACACCTGAACGCACGGTGACTCCTCAGTGACCCAGACTTCTGAAGCTACTGATTGAGTAGAAAATCAATTGGTTTTTTAATTGAGTATGAATGGGAATGAAGGGAGACGGAAGACCACTTGGCAGTCTGACAGGGCAAAAGAGGCCCCCCCTGGGTTTGAAGTCCACCATTTGTGTGCCTTTCTGCAATAGCAAAATAAAGAGTATGGAGCCCAAGCTCTTTTCAGAGTGTTTTCCAAAATCAGATCTTTTGACCGAAGTGCTCAACATTCATCTTAACCCTTGAAAACATAATAACACCTAATTTTGTAAAACATGAAGGTGTTGCCACGAGAGGCCTCGTCTCTACTGTGATGGCCCTTCTGGCGATCATGGCACCAGTCACTATGGAGACAAGCCTCCTCGCTTTGGCAACGGCGGTACTGGACACAACTGAGAGCAGATCAATACGGACAGCAAAACACTTCTAGACATTTAGGTTATATTACAGAACCAACATATCTAATTAAAAGCTTCACTGCATAAAAAGTAACTGGTTGCTGGTCTATTTGGAAGCTCTTCAGTGTATATATATTTAGAGCAAATGATCCAAATTGGACAGGTCAATTTCAACTGTTAAATACTAAAGTTGGTCAAAGTTAGGAGCAGGTCTACCTATATAATTGGTTTTCCTGACCACCAAGAAATCCCACAAGTTTCCTCCATCTAGCTTCGCTTCTCATCACAAAGTTCTAGACAAAAAAATAAAACAAAACAAATCCCATTGCATGAACATATGGGAGAAGGCAACAGGCCTAAAGGCATTTCTGTGCTTGAGCAAAACCATCACAGAGCCACTCCTGATACCAAAAGAAAAGAAGGTTGAGGACCACATTGTGCTTTTCACAGCACAGCTGTCCTGGTCTGTATGCAGGTTGTTTTAGGACAGGTAACCTTCTCATGTCCATAGATTTGGTCTATATGTCTGAGGATCTCCCATAGTATGTCACCCCCGCCAAGGGGCAGACAAGACCCAGCTCTCACTCCCAGCTACAGTCACACACCTGATGTTTGGATCACTTACTGACAATGCTGTTTAAAAACACCATGCTGTGTGCTTAGCTGACCAGAGCGGTTAAGAGCAGAAAAGGCTGTAATTGGAGTGAACTGAGATTATATTTGACTCAGGCACACCAAGGACCACCAAAGGGTCCTGTACTAGAAAGGCCAGTCTGTATGAAGTTCAGGTAGGCCTTGCACTTCACAGCAGCACTTCTAAGGGGGTTTGACTCCTGTTACATTCGCTCACCTCACAGACACACAATCCTCAGTCTCACTCACACACACATCCACCAGCCCACTCGCAACAAAATTAAGATTCAGTCTTCAAGGACACACGCACGCACGCACACACACACACACACACACACACACACACACACACAGAGATGTAAGAATGCAGGTGGGAGACTGATACTGGGGGTGCATGCTCAGTACGAGCTTCTGCAGTTCTCATCAGTTTAAGAGTCATCCCTCCACTGCCCAGTGGAACACTGCAACCCTCCCCCCCCCCCAGGCCTCACCCTCTTCCAGGGCTCAGAGTACCTGAATGAGGGGCTCTAGGTGAAGGAACAAAACGAAACAAAGTGAACTCAAGCAACAGCGCTCGGGAGAAACCTTCAGTGCACAACTTCAAAATAGCCTACCCTTGGTTAAAACCTTACTGTTGAGGTGAACTACAAGAAAAAACTAAAACACAAGAAAGCAAAGTAACCAAGGCTTGAAAAGATGGCAGACAGGTCGAAGGCCTTGTTTGACACACTGGCTGTGCTTTCTTCCAACACCGTTCCTTTAAGAGGTCTCCCCTCTTGCCCCCTCTCGCACTTCCACGCTAACGCCTCCCAGTGGCTCACAGGCTCCTCCCCATGATGATGATGTCTTTTGGGAAGCCCTCCATCTTGGCCACCTCGAAGCAGCCCAGTTTGCTGTAGAAGTCCAACATCCTTTTGTCCATCTGCCTCACTTCACAGAAGGCACCGTGAGAGCCTAGAGAATAAAACATACAAATATGGGGAAAAAAACGCATTAGGAAGGGGGCACACAAGTGAGTGAGTGGGTGTGTGTGTGAGAGAGAATATGGTAGAGCAAAAAGATGAGGTGATCCAAGGGAGAGTGTGAGAGAAGAGTGGAGGAGAGTGAGAATGATGGAAGGAAAAGATCAGACGAATAAAACTGCTCTCGTGGGCCTTTTTTCATAAAAGCTTTTCGTTTTCCATCTCTAACGGAGGTGAAGGTCAGTCCTCCTCACTTACTAACTTGGAGTCTGAAATCCAACACCTCATCAAAACTGAGAGAACTTAAAAAAAGAGAGAGAATGGAAAAAAACCTGGCTAGAGCCTGCATTTAGTGAGGTGAAGTAGAAGGGACCACACACAGATCAAACCCCACGACAGCACTTGACTGCGAGCCACGTTTTCCAAGGTCCAGTAACCAGGCTCTTTTTTCCTCTCTCTCTCTCCCCCCACCCCCTTCCTCCTCCCCTATCACTAGCTCCCATTAAACAGGGCTTTCCCATACAGTGGTATTCATGAGTTCCTGGTTGTCCAGTCTGACGGCCAGCAGTCATGACTGAGAGCGCTTGCCCTCCACGGGTCAGCCTCACCCACATCGCTCCTCAGCCACATTCCAACTGGCTTTGGCGGATCTGTGCATTACTTAGCACTGCTGGCAAAGCATTCATGATGAGGCCTAACGCAGCAGAGTTTCTGATGACCTGAACTATCAAAGTGACGCCATACGGGGCTGTACAATATGGCTTTCAAAATTGCATCCAGACATCCACCTTTTTGTTGTGGTTCATTTAAAAAAAAGTAGGTTTTCAAAATATCGGTCAAATGGCAAAGCCAAATGGCATAAGTTTGTGTTCAAAAATAGGAGAGGCATAACAACTTCCGTATATAACATCTACTACTGACTAGCATTGCAAATAAAACAACCCAATGGCAGAGTAACAACGGATAGAGTTTCTGAGAGACAAACCATTGGCTTTCAGTGAGGAGAGAAGGCATCCCATCATGCTTTTGGCCACGCTGGGGTCAGTGACTTTAGCATGGATGTCGACCTTGATGAGAGACGGGAAGTTTCGGAGGAAAGACTCAGGCAGACCCTCCTCTTCTTCGTGGAAGCTCAGGATCATTTTCTATAAAAGAGAAAATTGATGTTAGCACAATAAAAAAGTGGGCATAGAGACAGCATGGCTGTGGGTTAGTGAAATTCTGAGAACAGTGACTGTTCTGGAATACTGGAAATTGTAGTATGAGACACACACACACACACACACACACACACACACTCTTACCTCAGCCTCAGAAAGCTCTTTGTCACCTTCGGGCTTGGAGTACTTCTCCTTCATGAACGGGATCCAGCTGACTTTGCACTTCTTGACAAAGGGCTTGACGTCGGCAGTGCCCAGAGCATAGCCACAGATCCCCTCCTCATCCTCCAGAACAAAGCCATAGTCTGGGCTAAGAGTCAGGAAGCCGCCCACTAACCTGTGGTGGAATTCAACAATCCAACTGATTCAGATTTAAACTGAAAAAATAGTTCTAACCATCGGTGAGCATCTGATTTCTTTTTCCATCTAACCAATTATTAACCTGAATGATGAAATGAACAAACATGAAAACTAATGGGTTTACAGGAAACTGTTAATTATTTATCATCCTGTGGTCTTACCGATCTCCAATCAGGTCTGGGTCTTGATCTGTGAATGGAATATCATCACCACCTTCTGTGTACATCTCTCTACAGATCTTGTAAACCGATGCCTAAAGAAAAATTCACACACAAATAAACAAATATTAACTAAATACATACATACATAACAGTGAAAATAAATGAGAAACAAAATGTGGCCTGCAGTAGAACTAGCAAAGTTGTTAACGGATGTGCTTACATTGATCAACAAAAAAATAAATACATTTCATCTACAGAAGCTTGTTACGTATACAGTTAATATACAAGTTTCTGTAGATATATCCCATATTCTTAAATGTTCAGTAAGTTTCACAGCATATGACCAGAGAGCATGAATGGTTTGAGTTTCTCAGCATCCTTTGAGGAGACTGGCCACGGCTTAACTGGATAAATGATGTGGTGTTAGCCCTCTGTGGGCATGCAGGTGGTGTGTGTGTGTGTGTGTGTGTGTGTGTGTGTGTGTGTGTGTGTGCTGACTCTGCAAAATGGATCAGTAACATGGCAGATTAACCTCAAAGCACTGAGAAACTGGGACGCTTCTGCTGGGAATAGGAGTTAGCTCACAGCCACTGACTCCACTGGATTCAATGACTGACTGACAGACAGACAATCCTCTGGCATAACGTGTTTAAGAGAAGACGACAGGAGAAGCCTGCTGAAGATGTCCAATTTGCACCCTTCATACGATGACTAATGATTCTCAGAAACCCATGGAGGTACCTGTACTGTAAACAGAGAAGGTGACAAGTAGGCACAAAGTTAGGAAAGGAGAAAGTGCTGACCTCATCTTTGGGGCAATAGGGCCGTATGGAGTAGATTTTGGAGGTGGGCATGGATGGTGGAGGCTGGTAGAAGAGATCGTTTGCCCCATCTATTGGCAACAATCGCTGTGGAAACGCAGAAAGGAGAACATTCAGTGCGTGTTCAGCAGAGGGTGGTCCAGTTGACCTCAGAACCTTGCGAGTCCATCAGGCCTCAGGACTTGGCCTTTGAGTTCGCCCACCTCTGCTGGAGCAGTGGAGAGCAGCGCAAGCTAGGCTAACTAACTACCAAAGGGGCCAAAACGCTGGCTTCTCTACCACAATAAGATACTCATCAAACACAATCTGCCCTTCTGACTCTTCTGCTGCCAACAGAGGTGAGGTACTCAAATATTTGTTGCTCATTCATTCATTTTTTTTTTTTTTTTTTAATTTCATGAAAGCATGAAGCAGCGCGCGCATTTCAAACACAAAGAAAAATAGTTGAGAGTGGGGGGGAGGGGGCAAAAGGCTAACCGAAATGAAATAAACAAGAGAGGTACTTGGTCTGAGAAAGGCTTGACTGACTTGAGGAGATGCTCCTTTTCCATGCTAAAGGCGTTTGCAAGAAGTCGCTGCGCAGGTTTGACGCTCCTGTTGAGAGAAGTAACAGCGCCAGCGCTCACCAAGGGAAAGCTCCAGGAACAAAACCCACATGGTTCGAACCAGCATGCGTCCAAAAGGACATCTCACAACATATTTATACACTGGAGTTATTTGCTCATTTGACAATGAAGTACGAAATATTCACAACATAGCTGGCATGTATGTTTGTTCGTGGGACTTTTTTTCGCACGCGATCTCGCAAGCGATCACGCCAGCGCAGGAGGGAGCTGCAAGGGAGCAAGCGCAGGGGGTGGGGGGATGGGGGCTGATTTATTAATAATTATTAATTTTATTACATTACGCTGTGCTTTTTTTCCTGCAAAGAAATGAGAGGTCATGGAAAAAAAACAAAAACTCAGCAACCTAAAAACCCCTAAGCCGCGCTGCGCACATGGGGTCAGGGGTCGCAGGCGCGGGCGCAGGGGGAAAAGCAGCATCTCCTTCGAGCCAGCAGCTGAAAAAGACTCAAACGTGGTCAGCAGTTCATGTCACAAACATCTTAATCAAACAAGTCCCATCGGCTCCCCATGGCAATACTGAGCCCTGTGACAAGTGTCGCGTGTTAAATATCAAACTCTTCTTGCTGCTTTCCTTAAGTCTTGGCGGCACTTGTGGCCTGCAGCATTCTTGGCTTCTATAAAAATGGCCAAGAGCAGATAGAATGAGACACTGCTAAATCTCAGCTGACCTTCAACAGACCAATCCCTTCCCGTATTGGCTTCATGCCAGTAGGACATTAAAACTAAAAAATAAAATTAAATCAAAGTATTCTACAACTTTTTTTTTCGTATAGAAAAAAAAACAAAAAACAAAAAAACAGTTTTCTTTATGTTCAATAACGGATACCTGGAACTCTCCTGCTAGACCTCCCCTAAAGGCCCATGGCTCTGGGTCTCCACTTAAGAACTGTGCAGAGGACTGACTACGACACCCTGTGAGGATCACATCCAAGTGGAGAGCATTACGTGAGGGGGGCTTGCTGACAAGATGAAGGAGGATGGGGGAAAGGGGGAGTTGAGGAGGAGGGAAGAGAGGGATGGGAAAGAGGAATCTACCTCCAAATCAAAAATAAATGATGGTTTGTTTTCCATTTCCCCTAAATACGTAATACAAATGAAATAACAAAACATGAAAAGAAAAATCGGTTAAATCTGCTTCATTATATCGAGGGCTGAAGCAACTAAAGCTCAAATAAGTCAGACTGCAATGGGTCTCCATTGGGTCTACTTAAATGGGGTTAAGAGAAATTTGAGGTAAATATTCAAATGTGAGGTAATTGCTTCGAGCTGAGAAGTTCTAACCTTCTCAATAAGCCTTAAAATCAAACTACTGATTGGCTCAACAGTCCCTGGGATGGGGAGACTGAATAGAGGGATCCTGTGTCTGCCACACTGCTACAGGCAGGGGGGGTGGGAGGGGGCCTGGACTAATTGGAGATGCTTTAGCTGATTAAGCCCCATTCAGGCGGCCACCTCTTCTCTGAAGTCACATTTCCGTCCATCCGTCTTGTCACATGACCTGCCAGCACTGCGTGTGCACGCCCAAAGCCAATAAATCAATAAAAAATGACAAGTGGCCCAATACAACACCTCACCCTCTCTCCACATAAGAAACCCTTTTTTCTGCCCGTGTACCCAGAAAATCCCTCAAATCCCATTAGCCAGAAGAAGCAGCCGAGCTGCCGGATTAAATAAGCCAAGAAACACGCCCCCCCCCCCCCCCACCCCGTTGGGAAAATAGAACACAGAATTTTACAGAATTTTGTTTGTTCATCTCGCTCCGCTTTTCCCCTCTCTGCTGCCGCTCTTTGCTGTGTGCAGGCCACGCTGCAGGTGGGGGGCCACGGGGAGAGGCTGAACCAGTGCCGGGAGGTCACCCTGACCACCTACAAGTCCATCCCCATGCAGGTGGACGGGGAGCCCTGCAAGCTGGCGCCCTCCGTCATCCACATCTCCCTGAGGAACCAGGCCAATATGGTGCAGAAGACCAAGAGGAGGACCTCCATCCCCCTACTGAACGAGTGAGTGCTACGTTACCAGAAGCAGTCATCAGAGCACGTCGACACAATAAAGGCCGATGTTCAGACCGAGTATACAGTACATGGACGTTTTTCACCTCCAAAACACTACAACGCTCATGTTGCATGGTCCCATAGTGAAACAATTGAATTCGACTGCCTGGAGGTGAAAAAAAGCTATTGAGTCTGAATGTGCCCAAACACAGGCTCCTGAAGGCAAAAGCAAATACACACACACACACACACACACACACAACACTTTATTCTAAATACGTATGTCATCCAGGCGCTCAGCTAAGCAGCATGTTTTTCTCTTCAAATCTGTAAATACACACAGGCCACTGTAGCTTTCAGCTTTGAGTAGCGTTGTTTTTCACTCTCCTGCTCATCATGCTCCCTCCACTCGGAGAGGGGAGTTTTGTTAGCTGCTTTGACAGTTCTAGAAAGACGCCTACATCAGAGATGCTGTTGCAAACTTCCCCCAGAGCAGCAAAAAAAAAACAAAGCAGCGTCTCCAGGTGGCCACTTGACAGTGGCAGGCAGGTTTTGAAGCGGCTGACAGCTTTGCCTTGTCTTCCTTTGACTAACAGGAGAGTAGAGAATTGCTTGTCATCCAGTGAGATGTCAGGTCCCCAGTGAGGCAGGAATGCAGGAGTGTTCCATCAGCACAGAGGCTGGGTGCGGCGGGCTGTTGGCCCGTGTTTATTCATCTGTCTCCGCTCTGCTCGCCCAGGCAGAGCTGAGGTCATCAGGTGGCGGAAGGGAAAGATAAATGAGCGCTCTTGTATCCCATCATGGCTTTGGAAGCAAGGCATCTGCGCTACTTAAGGGGTCACACATAAAGGCAAGACAGGTCCTGGCAGATTTATGCGTTCCTCGATACTGTGCT
>JASCQY010000061.1:17844-28642 GCA_030264315.1 Sardinella tawilis
CAGCCGTGCTGCCGGCTTAAATAAGCCAAGAAACACTCCCCCCCCCCCCCCCCCACCCCAAGTCCCTGAGAGTGGAGAGCACCTTCAGAGGGAGGAAATCTCCCCAACATGGCTGCCATTGGGCGTGGGCCACAAGCACTTCAAGGGCCATGTGACAAGGCAAATTTCAGTGCAGGCACGGGAGTCTGTACAGTCCTGCTGCTGCCTAGCCATGGCTACACAATTTTGGGGAAAACCCTCCTACATACATACATACATACATATACACATATACACATATACAGTACTGTACATCCATAGCATCTACAGTACATGCACACAACCTGTAAATGGGGGGACAGACAGACCCAGTCCAGAGGGGCACCACAGAAGAGGAACTCACACCAGGCTTGGGTTTTTGCAGGGCCAACCGAATGCTGCAGATTGGGGTTAGAACTTCTGAGGAATTTTCATGTTTGTTCATTCATAACTTTATCGAACAATTAATCGATTAATTGATAAAGCGTGACGTCACTTGGCCCAGTTCCGGAAACCCTCACCCTTGCCTTCAGCCACAGACTAATTCACACAGAGATGAGACTAAGAGAGGAGTTTTGGCGTGTGAATTAACCTTTTCATTGCATTGCAAGCAATTTTAAGACGTCACTAAGCATTAAACGTTACCATTTCAAGCTTTTAGAATGTTCTTACCTTATTTCTTTTAAAACAGCAGTGTCTGAAACTAACGATTATTCAGTAGGCTTGAATTTTTATTAGAATAAACTCTTTATGATGAATAATCAATTAATCAATTATTCATTAGCATCCCTACTGCCGATTCAAGCACAGAGGGTGCAAATACCTCCACTGGGTCAGACATTAACAAACACAAAGTTGTTCATTTCCACTGATAATCATTACTAACTTGTGCTGAAGTTACATTATCAGCAACAGGAATGAATTATATGTGTGGCCCTCAGTGAGTTCCTTGGTGCTGGTGCCCTGTGTGAACCAGGCCTGTCGTGCAGCACCCCTGGCCTACCGGCAGAAACAGGCAGGGGGTTAGAGGGGCTGTCAGAGAGAAGGCCGTTATCACGCTCATAGCTTGCTTGCTCGCTCGCTCGCACGCTCGCTCGCTTTAAAAAAACACCGCCACCAGACCTCGCCAACGCCGCGCAAAATGTGACTTCAGAAACAAAATAGCCTGCCATTCTCACACACAAATAAATAAGCTAAAACAAACAAAACAAACTAAATCTGATCTCTCTGATTCACTTTTTTTTGTGTTACATTACACCGATGAAACGCAATTACAAATAAAAAACTAAAAATCAGAAACGAATCCGACGGATGAAAAGGAACCCAAAAGGACCCAAAGAGATTAGAGCGGTCAGCAGTGAGCATACATCGGCCACTGTCGCTCCAGTAGCAGGAGAAACTGGTGCAGAGGACTCTTCCATCTGTTCATAGTGGAGGGACAAGACAATAGAAGAGGAGGTTAGAGGGTGCTTCAAACACATCACCAGTGAGGTGCCGACCGCCTGCCGCCTGCACTGCTGCCGGGGGGGGGGGGGCTGCCAGTCGCAGGGAGGGGAGCAATGTGTGCTAACTACTCACACACACATAAACACACACCCACACACTCTTTCAAACATACACTGATGGTAACGCATTTCTCTGTCTCTCTCACACACACTCTTTCAAACATACACTGATTATCACGTTTATATTTCTCTCTCTCTCTCTCTCACACACACAGATTCTCACTCATATTCTCTCTCTCTCTCTCTCTCTCACAAACACACACAGATTGTCACTCATGTTCTCTCTCTCTCTCTCACACACACACACACAGATTCTCACTCATATTCTCTCTCTCTCTCTCTCTCTCTCTCTCTCTCTCTCTCTCTCTCTCTCACACACACACACACACACACACACACACACACACACACAGTAATATTGATAGTGATGTCTCCTCCTCTATACTGATGGTGATATGACTCAGAGCCACTGCTTACTGGCATCTGATGACTGGTTCATTAAGGCAGAGAGTAAATATGATAATATGGCTGCACAACTTCCCCCTCTGTAGCTTCAAGTGCTGTCATGTGTCTTTCTCTGTTCTTCAGAGGAGTGGGGGGGGGGGTAGTTCAGGTGGCCACAGATGGACTGCATTAATGTGGCCACATGGGGGGAGACTGATCACAGCACATCGCACATTTGGGGTCCCACATTCTTTACTGTATTTAATGAGAGAGAGAGAGAGAGGGGAAAAAGAGGGAGACAAAGAGGGAAAGAAAAGGGGAGAGGGAGGGAAGATAGCAAAGAGAGAGAGGGAGAGAGAGAGGGATGGAGGGACTGTAAAAGAATCGAGACAAAACAGAGTAAAGAAAGACCTAAGAGAGCATCAGAAAGGGGCAAAAACTGGTGCAAAGACCATTATGCAGAGAGGGAGGGAAAGGGTGGTTGGGAGAGAGAGAGAGAGAGAGAGAGAGAGAGAGAGAGGAAGAGAGTGAAGGAGGAAGAGAGAGGAAGATGTATTTGTTGTTGGTCGTTTTGGTTGTGGCCTGAGCCAGCTTGGGTTGCTGCCTGCTGTGCAGAGTGAGTCCGCAGCTTTACCATAGAGCCGCCCTCAGAAACCTGTGAATGAAACGTGGTTACCAGGGTAACCCAGGCCATGCTGGTGCTGGCGTTTGGATCAATGGGCTTCCATGCAGCACAAGTCTTCCTCATTCCGGACCTGTCGCTCCAACTGAAGCCCTGTGCCAGAGCCTTCATGTGCTGCATGCGCTATGCCACTCTGCCCCGTGTGGGGACGCCTACAGGCAGTGCCTGAGCACACAGAGCTGTGGTGTTCCACTGCCTGGATCTCTATCCAAACACATTTGACTTTTCTTCACCATGTGTCAAAGTAAATACATTTGAATACTGCAAAACAAAGCACTGTCGTGACTATGTGTTGTTGCAAAGTGAATGTGGATTCAGTTCGAGCGGCAGGTCCACAGAGCTTGTGAGTGGAGCGGGTGACATAAACTTTGGTGAATGTTTGAAACAGATCACTCGCAGCAGCATCCACCTGCTACACACCTGCAGTGTTGCACAGTGGGGCAGCGAGCGTTTGAACAGCCAATCGGGATTCTTCTTCCTCATTCAGGGCACCAGAATAGCCTTTATCAGTCAGTCAGCCGCCGCCTTGCTCGCATGCGCGCCAGGGGGGGCTTGGAGCCCAGCCACCCTCCCCAGTCCCCACCTGTCCGTGGGGGGGGGGGGGGAGAGACGGACGGCAGCAGGTGCTACTGGGTGAAACGCAGCAAGTCACTGGAAACTGTCATGTTGCTAAGGGAGATGCACAGCAAGCAGCAGGGCCCAGGCGTGGCATGCCTAGCCACCGCTTCAGATTAGCAATTAGCATTGGGGTGGGACCCTCGTGCGGCCAGGTACTGGACTTTGGTGAGGGACGGGGGGGCTACGTTAACATTGGCGGGCTTTTGCTTTGCCTTTGCAGGGGTTATTTGGGGGCTGGGTGGACGGTGGCAGTGCAGATGGCATTCGGTCAGGCAGAAAGAAAACAGCATTTACACTGTATAGAGTTCACATCAAAGTAGACAAGACACACACACACACAAAACGTGTGCAATGCATAAATAAGGGTCTGTGGCACCTGGGTGTTTTCGTATCTGTGTGTGAGTGTGGGTGTGTGTGTGTTGGTGAGGAGGGGTGTGTGGGGGCTCGGTGTGTTTCTGCTATTGAAGAACAGATGGAAACTGTAAAATGCTGAAATCTGATGCTACCTGAGGCTAAAAATACTTCAGGGCCATCTGTTGAGAAGTAGTCCTTCACCTGTATGTGTGTTCATATGTGTGTGTGTGTGTGTGTGTGTGTGTGTGTGCCTGTGCGCACACTAGTGTGTGTGCATATCTATGCCTTTACAGATATGCAATTAAGATGGCTGTAAGCAGGACTGTACAAACTATCAAAAAGTGTCAGAATTACACGGCCAATCAGCCACTGCTTTGCATTGTGAGAGGGGGCTTGACTGAGACTAAGACTAAGACTAAGACTACTTACTTTTGCTCATCAAAGCACCTGGGCACTGCAACTAAGGCTTCTCTCTGTGTTGGTGTTTGTGTAAAACCGTGCGAGGCTTAGTCGCAGTCGTGTCTCTGGCCATACCTACCTAGCCACTGCACAAAAGACTTCACCATAGAGATGATGCTCTTGATGTCCCAGATGTAGGGGTACAGGTCGTACAGGATGGTCCGGTTGGCAGAGTTGGAGAGCCGCGTGAACATCTGGATGACGGAGCAGCACATCTCTTCGAACTTCTCCGCCCGGGTCTTCCACTCCGCTACCTGAAAGCCCCACATGGCGAGCCACGTTTGAAAAGTAAAAATGTCCACCTGCATGCTTAATACTGGCTGCACGTTCCATTCCCCCCCCCCACCCTCCCGTTTGCTCCTCTCTCACTAGCTGGAGTTTGAATCCCCTCCCCACCCCTACTCCCACCCAATCTGCTGAGCTGTGATGCTCCTGACTTGAGTACCAGCACCCCCACATGGCAGATACGTGAACTGTCCAGCCACCATTTTGTTTGGGCTTTAGCCGAGTGCTGGAGGGGAGCCCTGTTCATTTGTTGCACACCACAGGCCTGGGATCATCTCTGCTACCTCTTCCCCAGTCTCCCCTGTTCTACCCTAGCCATTTTCCTGACCCCAGGCCTGTAGAGATGAGTATGTGACTGCATTATTGTAGTTCATGTGCATGTGTCTATTTTTTGTCCTACCATGAAGATAAGAGGAACTTATATGATCCCAAACAAAGAGGAAACTCAGTAAGTCCTTCATGGAGTTTTTTGCCCCCCTGCAGCGCTATCCTAGCCCTAATCCTAACTCTAACCCTAACCCTAGATTGGTCTTCTTGCCCTAAACAGAGCCTTCCAGGCGGCACTGCCTAGAGGGCACCGTTGGGGGCAAAAAAGACCAATGGGCTCAGTGACTGCAACAGCTGCTCACCTTCTCTGGGTCCTTGTCTTTGGAGTTGATGCTGACGGTGCTGCTGTTGGCGCGGAGCCAGTTGAACTCCTTGAGCATGTGTGCCGCCTTGGGCCCGTGCTCGTAGGGCAGGTAGAAGAGCTCGGCCAGCAGCGTCAGGTCGTCCAGCGTGAGAGCCTCGGCCGTGTAGAGCGGCTTCTCGTTGGGGCCCGGCACGAAGATGGGCTCCTTGGCCAGGCTCATCATCGGCGGCAGCTGTGGTGGCGGCGGCGGTTGCTGCTGCAGCTGGTGTTGATGCAGCTGCTCGTCCGTCTGCATGGGCGCGATGTCGCTGCCCGAGTCCTCCTGCACGGACATCTCAGGCGACTTGGACTCGCCCAGACTCTCCTTGTCCGTGTCCATGGGCCGCAGGTCCTCGGACGTCATCTTGGCCTGGACGATCTCCGTCAGGATCTGGCTCACATCCTCCGCCTCGGCGGCCACCGTCTCGGCCTCCTCCGTCTCCACCTCGTCCTGCTTCTCGGCCGCCGTCTCCATGGGCTCCTCGTCCGACTCCTTCTTCACCTCCTCTTCCTCCACCTCCTCGTCCTCCTTGCCCAGCACGATGGGCTCGGGCGCCAGGGGTGCAGGCGCAGGGCTCATGATGGGCTGCTGGAAGATGGTGGTGACCGTGGTGGTGGCGCCAAGGCCAGGGCTGCCCAGGGAGGGGATGTCGATGGCTGTGCTTTTGGCTCCGCTGTGGGGCACCTGCCGGCCTGGGAGAACACACATATCACACATTCACAACTGTTAGCGGAAATGGGCCATGATCAGGCCAATATCCAGCGCTCTTCTGCCAGAGTGAGATTTTCTTGGGAGATAACCCCTGTCCTTCTAGCCCAGGAACTAGCAACTATGGGACTACTGTAGTAACTATGGCAAAGGAACCATGGGAACGTTGTACACAGAGCATTACCAGCGTAACCACTAAAGCTGGCAACAGACCTACCGATTTTTTACCCTGGTTTTGATACAATGGAACGTCCGGACCAGTCGTAGGTAGTCCGAGGTAATCGGCAGGAGTCGCGGTGTCGGTCGGGACAAGAACCGTTATGTGTGTTTCAGTGACCGATTTGAAATGTTGCGATTGTTTCCATTGTTGACGCAATTCCGACTGAATCAAACATGTTTGATATGATCTTAACCAGTCCGTTCTATGGTCGCTATGACACCTAATATGACATTAACATGCAGACGAGTCAGTCGTTAGGTTTGTGTTCATCAATAACTCCCAGTCGTAAATGGTCGTAACACAACGAGTTGGTAGGTTTGGCTCACTTGATCGCGTTCTAATCGTAAACGACTGAAAAAATTGGTAGGTCTTTTCCAGGCTTCAATCAGAAACTGCATTTAAAAAAAAAAAAAAAAAAAAAAAAAAAAATGACCACAGGCCGGAAATTAACCCGGGTCCCCAGAGTCATGGTACAGCACCTAACCAACTGAGCTACTGCGCCCCTGATCAGAAACTACATTTGTGAAAATATCACAAATAATCACAAAAAAATGGATATTGGATAATAATTGAAAGCGGTGTTTGCAGTTCATTTACTCAAAATAAGGACAGCATGTATTCACCAACACTGAAAAATGCAAATATACATGACTATCCCCATAGAGGCTCATTTCCATCTACTGTCCCATCCATTCCCTTGTCCCTAGACAGTGCCTCCATGGCCGTGATTTTTTTTTTGGGGGGGGGGGCTTACTGTTGTACTGATGCGGCACGCCAAAGTCATTCAGCCACTCGCTGAGTGCCATCTTCAGAGCCAGCTGGGGACTGTAGAGCATGTCGGTCTCCAGCTCCTCATCACTGCCCTCGTTCTCCAGCTTGATCTGGATGGACACCGTGCTGTCCTCACTGTCCGCTGTGGACACACACACGGGGAACACCACTGGGAGTCACTCCCCACTGCAGCACCATTCATGTACTGTATTCATGGACAGTGCGACTGGATATCGGAATTCACTGCCATTTCATACTCCATCCACAACATATTCACTTTTAAATCGTGTAATTACCCCTCTTACGCCATAAGTAATACAAGAAAAATCGGTCACCTTGGGGTATTTTTTCCTTTTTTTTAAAAACCTGCTGTCTAAATAAACTATTAGAGCTTTAGTCCAACTAATTTATCAAGCTAGTTTGAGTAAGTTGGGTACTTACTCATGACGACGTCTTTCCGCACCCCGTTCATGTTGGACTTGTACCACGTGGCCAAGGTGTGGATGGCCACATAGTTGGACTCAAACTCACAGTTGGGGTTGGTGAGGACCCCCTTCAGCCGGGGGATGAGCTCTGTGGAGCGGCCTTTGTAGGGGCCCAGAAACAGCCTCTTTTGGTCATAGTCATTGGCGTGGATGTTGTCCCAGATGACTGGTGCCCTCTTCAAGATCTTGGACACCTCCTCAATGGACTCAACAGTGATATCTTTGGACACAACCTTGGGGCCTAAACATTGAGAATCATATCAATGATTAGCTTGAGCATCTCTGGTTGTGATCGTTCTAATGATCCTGAATTGGCTAGTCAGCAACAAGGAAGGGTTAGACAGGGTCACACGCTGTGCAATGTCCTCACCTGTCCACAGAACTTCAACACCAGGAAGCAGCTTCTCCCCGATGGTGCGAAGGTATGGTGACTGGGCCACATTTGGGTAACAAAATGTCCCACAGTATTCTAAAACAGACGACACAACAGAAATAGCCAATATGTGAACACTAGATCTACAGCACATCATTCACCACAAGAATTCAGAAGGCAATGATTTAATGAATGGTCTCTCTCCTGCAAGGTAAGTCATATAAGCTTACCAGTGGGACAAAATAAAAAGGTCTCTGGCTCTCCCAGGTACTGGAAGATCTCATTGGTGATGGACACCTGGGCATGTGCAAATGAGCTAAACACTTCCTTGTCTGCTGGGCACATGTTGTGGTCGATGTCATCAAAGAGTAAGGCAAAAGACTTGCAACCAAAGTGAGACACCTGAATGGCAAACAAAAGCCTCTGTTAGTGGACTCATGTTAACCGAGCTGCTACACATACGTCCATACATAGATATTACACAGGCTACATATGTAATATATATTCCTTTGTACCAATAATACATCCATACGCACATAAAAAAACATTACTCCTAATGTATGGATATGTGCAATTTATATCTGCTGATAGTTTTGTTAGAACTGCTATCAAGTATCAACATCTATGCAAAATCTTCATTGTTAATCGCCCTTAGCATTTCCAGTGAATCACGTGACTCACCTGGTCAAGCTTCCTCTTTAATGTGGACACCTCCTTCTGATTGGAGAATGTGATGTCGAGGCCAGGGGACAGGGCATAGATGAACTCAATCCCATGTTCCTTTGCAGAGCTTATCAATGTCATAAGTTGCTCTGAAAAGGATGAATCCACAGAAAGCATTGTTTATGTTATATGGCCTGTCAACGAGCTCTCAGGAATATGAGGTCTGTCATGTTTCATCCCTCCGAGTTCTCACCTGCCTCCTCAACTGAATACATTTCTCTCCAGAACATTCTGTGTTTGTAGTCATCTTTTGGTGCATACAAGTATGTGTTCAACCCCCACTTCTGCAGCCTGTAACATGGTAAAGCGATATCAGAGATACTCGAAAATACATAAATAAATAACATCAACTATTTGAGAATCTAGGGTTAGACAAAAAATGAGCAATACCTCCTGAAAAGCTCTTTTCTTTGTTCCATTGTCCATGGCCGCCCATAAAAGCCTGGCAACAAAGGACAAACAATTGGTTCTTTCACACAGGTTACACTACACATTCCAGCCACTACATCGCTGCAACCTGCCGACATTTTGCAAAAATACATTGGCAACACCCAGTGGCTTTTTCCAGTGGCTGTCCTGGTCAATATTACGTTACAGAGTAAATCACGACCGCATACCAACCATCAACTTTTTCTTTGTAATAAAATCTGCAAGTGACATAACACCTAGCTCATTACTGCAGTTACCACATTTAAATATTGGAGTATCGAATGCAAATGTGCATATGCATTTACAATTTAACCGTCATAATTGCAATTAATTATGTCAAAAATATTAAAACGTGATGGGACAGTGGGAGTGGGCCAATTATGAATCACATAGCCTATTCATATTCACTGTACCACGGGGAATTACTTTTTCGTCATAGATAATACCCTGCTCAATATCTTCCTCGTAATAACTGAATATGAACATTAAACAGCTATCGGTTACCACTTGATCATCATGGGATTTGCTCTTTTCTTGCAAATCAAGAGTATTAAGGTTAGCTGATCAGTGGACGTCAGCATGAAAAGAAAATGCTAGCTAGCAGTGGAGGGCCTACAACACCGGGCAATTGCAACCGTTTACAAAAATGTGCAATGTAATTATTATGGTTATGATAAGGGTTACTGCACACAATCTGCAAGGCACATTCACAGAATGACATGTGCCTTATACTGTAGACATGTATTGCAGAAGAAAACCAGAGAAAACACTCACCCTCGACGACTCCGCTGATGAATTTTCTCCGGCCTGTTCTCTCGACTCCAATAATGGGTCCTTCGACTGAGCCTTGAGCGTCGACACAACCTTCTACAGATCCCGGACTGGGGCTTGGTTCATTCTCTGGTTGTGAAACTTCCAATGTTTTATCTTTTTGAACCATTTCTACAGAGTCCGTTTTTCTCAAGTTAAATGTAATATCAGCTAGGCTGCGATGCTTGCAAGAGGGACGTATTTGTGCGAAACACAAATAGTAGGTTAGTAGGCCATCCCGCGTAGATTAAAAATTAAGCATTTCGACGTTGTCTTTCTCAAAACACAGCGACCACAACGTGGATGCCTAATGTATGTAAGCGTATGGTGGGACTGATTAATGAAAAAAATACATTAAATCCGTGAAATTACTGTCAATGGCAGTCAATAGTGTAACGCTACACTGACGTTAACGTTAGCTAGCTAGCTAGCTAGCGTTAGCTGAGTCGGTATACTTATCGAAAGAAGTTAGCAACAGTCGTTTGGTGGTTTCAAAATGAAGTAAAATACATATTGAAGAGTAGTACTGTCTATTAATAAAAGTGTACGTAATTTACATTACACGATCATAAATATGACATCTAACCGACGCTTTCCTGGGCACCTCTATGCGAACATTAACTGTATTCAGAGGTTTCTTCCTGTTTACACCTACTGCGCAAGCTCGACCATCTAGATTAAACCAGTCACAACCGGTTGGGTTGAGTAAAAAAAACAAACCCGAGCAAAGACTTTATAGAGAGGTAAAGATTGTCTATCCCCCAGTTAGCCTGATGCAATACACTGTTAAATTAAAACATCAAAATATATAGCTCTTGTACAATATTTTGACCATTGCTGCCATGTAACCGGTAATTCTGACGCAATCAACCCATCATAGTTGTTGCAAGATCATTCCAGCTATTGAATCTCTCCACATAAAATATGTATGCGAGTTGTACTCTCGTGTCTGTAGTTTCTCTGAACTGACGTCATTCTTATGAACTTTGACAAAACACAACGTTGTCGGATGATGCAGGCCGCCTGCGACCCAGATTGCATTGCTGAGAATGCGGTTGCAAGACATATCAAGATCACCTAAAAGGACAATTCTCCTAAAAGGATATCGAAAAAAAAAATTTAAGTCGACTTTAGTCATCATGCATGTAGTAGTAGTAGTAGTAGTAATAACAACAACAACAACAAAAACAACAATATTATTATTATTATTATTATTATTATTAACAATAATAATAATAATAAT
>JASCQY010000062.1:2324-24901 GCA_030264315.1 Sardinella tawilis
GTACCATAGACTTGCATTGGTATGTTAAATAAGCTTACATTGTCAAACTAGGCATTGCAGACACGTAGAGAAAAAATGCTATGTCTTTTCATTATCAATTAGGGGTTGACTACAGATAAGCAATTTCCTTAAATAAGGTGGCGTATCCCTTTAAATAAGATCTACAGTATCTTGTGATTGAAGCCATATTCAGCTGTTCTGAAGCCATTGTTTTTCTCAATGCATCTTCAAACAATTTCTTGTCACCAAAATGTTAAACATCTGTTTTGCATGAACATGGTCTGGGTTACAGTAGACAGTAATTCAGAACTGAACAGTCAGATGAGTTTACTTCAGGGAAGAAGAGTTGTCCTGATCCTTCAGTGAAGGTTTGAGAGACATTGGCACCAAGGATTTTCCAGTCGACAGTGACATTGCCAACTCCAGGGGCTGTCCTATCCACATGTAAAGTCAGTCTGTCACCTATGACACAAAATAGAAGTCAGTATTCACAAAACAAAGTTCATAGATTTGGGACTAAGGACTAGGAGTAAGCAAAATAAGTGTATTATCCTGACAATACTGTATGTCTGTAGTATCTGAAAAAAGGAAATATTCTTGAAAAATATTTAAGATATCTAATTAACAGGGATTTAGATTTTAAAAAACCATTTACAAAATATTTTTTGGCTTTTACAGATGTATGGTAATAAATTTGCTGCTACCTTTTTGTGTGAAGACTGATCTGGAAGTATTGCTGAAGCCCACAACTCCAGCAGCAAAATCATTGGCAAGGATCAGTATGGTGACTGAGTCAGAGCCAGGCAGGATGCGGCTGCCACCCTCAGTTCTGACCAGGCCAATTGTTAGGGTTTCATTTCCCTCTGGCTCCTCGTCATCAGTGATGAAGAGTCTTATGGTCTTTTCCACATCACCTTTGAACAGAGTGAGCAGATTTCTGTCAGATAATTAGACCAGGTACAGATAGTCAACAGGGACTGCAAGACAGTATGCGCGGTAAAGGAAAGATCTTTCACAAAACTTACCATCTGCAAACACAAGTGTTTCACCAGTTCCACCGAAATCGAGGCCGGGGCTTGCAGTGCCTCCAACATATCTCCATTCCACAGTCACTCTCCCCAAAGCTCCACCTGTCCTCTCTATGACGAGGAGCACAGACGTCTGTGGTTCCTCGCTTACCTCTAGGTACAGACCATCCTCCACTGCCTCAGGATGAAGGATGTAGAGCACAAACACTCCAAACGCATCACCGTTCATGTTAATGGTCACTAGGGCTGAATCTGGCTGCCCCACTGTTGGCAAGTTCTTGTCTTCCACCGTCATATTGACGAGGTTGACGCTATGGATGTGGATATTAAAGCTTTCGTCCATCTCTGCTAACGAGTCTGTGAGGATTGGCACAGTTAGGTTTGCCTCGCCGGAGCCATCAGCCATGAAGGCCATTTGGCCAGTCACAGGAATGTAGTCGACTCCAGCCATGGCCTGGGAACTCTGGAGTGACAAGACGGATGTTGTGTTTTTGATGTAGGTGGTGGTTTGTTGGTCTGGATTTAGTCTCCCTGTGCTGTCAGTCACCCAGACGCATGAGACTGAACCGGTGGAGGTGTTATTGGTGAAGGAGAAGGCCATACAAGCCTGCTGCTGAAGACAAAATTCAGCACAGGTGCTGAGAGCATTCTGAGAGGCATTGACACTGACTGATCCCGCAGTGGCACTAAGGTAAGCACCTCTAACAGGAAGATCATAATAAATCAAGATATCACGTCCCTCCATCCGTGCAATGCTCGCCGCATCAAGTTCTGATGTGCTGTACAGGATCTCCAGACGGCCAAAATGACCACCTCTGTAAAACAGACAAATTAATAAATCAAGAAACCATGTTTTTTTAAGTCGCATGCAACAACTCTGTACGCCGCTATGGTGGGCCGTCGGTCAGGAACCTTTCCGCTTTTTTCAGTGACAACAGTGTTTGCATGCGACTTAGGTCTGTTGACCTTGTTATATATGTAGGTCAAATATCAAAAGTGTCACACACTGTGTAAATAAAGAAGGAAACTGCACTATGACTTACTTCCTTCTCACAGTGATGTTAGCAATGTAGACTCCTTCCAAAGGCTCCCACACACGGTACACAGACTGGTCAAAGTAAACTGTTCCGTAGGGATTGTCATTGGCTGGAACAATGATATTTGCCACATTCTGTGTCCCAATGCTTCCTCCATTAGTGGCACCAACGAGCTTCAACTTGATATTCTGCAAAGAATACAAATAATCATACTGGACACAAACATGCAATCTTAACCCATTAAAACTTGGATCAGCAGCTACAGTATAGGCCTACAGTGTATGTTTACCCCGAGAAGCATATACAGTACTATGTCACTTTCAATCATTTTGTCAATTTTAACATCTGTGACCAATGACTTTCAAAAGGTACACTTGAAGATCAGGACTGAGCAAGTCAATCCAAATACAAGATAAAACTTAATTCTTCTCTCAATTCAACTCTCAATTTTTTTCATGCTTCCATCAGCTGCAGGCATTGATCTTTTGCATTTCCTGAAAATCCTAGATTTTAAGGGTTTATCCAGAGTGAATCAACCAGTATCCCTGTTGTCTGAGGCTGCCAAGTGCTGTTGATGGGTATCAGAACGACAGCAGTAGGTACAACATAGACTGAATTGGCGAACTGGCCGCTAACGCTAACAGATAGGGGCATGTCAAAACGAAACTGACATGCCCTCATCAGTTAGCGTTGGCTGCTGTTCCGCTATTCGGTCTACCGTGCATGAAAATCTCTCGTTCTCATACCTATCGATAGCACAATGTGAAACAACAGGGCTATGTGTTGATTCACTCCAGATAATTGTTATCAATTGGGCGTTTTAAATACAAAAAAACTCAAAACACTTTACTGATATGACAGTGAACTGATTTCATGACTCTCTAATCCAAGTCAGTTAAATCTTTGAATGTTCAGGACACAGGCCTTCCCAAGGGGACATTGACAATAAGCAACAATGTGTCCCTCACCTCTGTGATCTCTGGATCATCATCTGGAAGGACTTTAACCTTTAAGATTTTTATGGTTTCACCCTCTGCAAAGCTCACTCCTCCAGATGAAGGAGAGAGGTCAGTCTTAGCTTCCTGTGAATTGACCATGGCCTGCCACTGTACTGTCACCTGACCCATTGTCCCAGCTTTCCGCACAATAGGTAGTGAGATCTCAACTGGACTAGATTCGGGCTCCTCAACAGTAAAAGTAGTGGTCTGAAACACTTCAGATACACAGAATGATTTGATAAGTATTAATAAGTACAAATAAATGTTTAAAAGAATAATGTATTCAAACACAACATTAGAGCTAACAACAGCATGTATTATAGTCCATAGTATAAAAAAGTGTCCAGTCAGGCCTTACCAAAAGAGCCGAAGGGGTCATCAGAAGGTAGAATTGTAATTATCGCCTGGGTCAGGTCACCCAGTTGTGCACCTCCTGTTGTCTGGTTGAGCAACTGTATACGGAACGTTTCTTCTAACTCGGGTACAACGTCATTTATAATCAGGATAGGCACAGGCTTACTGCTCTCCCCTTCCAGGAGAACAACATCAGAGGAGGCCACACTGAAGTCTTCACCTGAATAAAAAACAAACTATTTGATGCTCACATAACCAAAACGTCAATGCACATTGAACACTGTTGAATAAACAACAAAGATTGATGCATGGATAGCAGATTAAAAAGGTCTGTCATATTTTTAACTGTCAGAATTTTGAAATGCATGAGGCAAGAAAATCTGCCTTACTCACCAACTGTGGCAGTTAATGGCACTGCAATGAACTTAACAGACACATCAGCAAAGATCCCCCCTGTCCGAGTCACGTTGATAATGGGTCCGACATAATACTCCTTCACTGTCACTGCAGAAGTAGACAGTTGCAGCATTCCAAAAGCATCATCGCTGGGCTCTATTATAACTTGTGCTACCGTGGCAACTCCCGACCCAAGGCTGGGGGAAACTGAGACGAGACAGAAAGTAATCTCAGTATCAAATTCTTACAAAGATAATCACAGAGGATAAGAAAAATACAATTTGCTGTTCAACTATATTCTTACTTGGCCGATCTTGTGCTCCCTGTATGAGTAAGACGCTGACCAGCTCCACAAAGATGGACTCTCCCCTTTCTGGTGTTTCATCATCAAGAACTTGCAAGGTCACATTAGCCTCACTCTGATTAGCTGGGAAAATAACTGATGACCTGATGGGAATGAAGTCACTGCCTTCAGTGGCTCGCCCAACTCCTGGCGTGTGAAACGGAGCGACGTCTGTCTCTCTTAGGGTCTGGTATACCACCCTCACCGTCCCCATAAGTCCTTTCTGACGCTGTATGGTCAAGGTTACGGTAGCGTTGGCCTCAGATACCCGTATTGGACGGCTGCTCTCAGAGAACAGGAAGAGGCCATAAGGATCATCACTTGCCATTACTGTGAGAGACGCAACTGACCTCTCACCCAAACGACCATGGGACACATTCGACAGGGTGACCTTGAAGACTTTATCGAGTTCAGGGATTTCATCTTGAGAGACCTGCAAAACAATCTCCGACATAGTTTGACCAACACCGAAAGTCAAGTTCCCAGCTATCTCCAATAGCTCGTCCTTTGCTGACGCCTCCACCTCCCAGAACAATGTAACATTGGACAGAGAGCCAAAGGAGCGTGTCACCTGTGGATCAGAAGTAAAAATTGGTCATCTCTGTCACAGATCAGGGTCACTTTAAAAATATGGATACAAATACAGTACAGTAGGTGTGAAACTAAATCTGTCCACACCTGCAGGATCACACTGCTGTGACTCTCCTCTGGTTCTGTGCCGTTAACTGACAGTGAATTAGCACTGAATTGAAATACTCCATGCGCATCATCCGACGCAGCAATTGTCACAGTGATGGTTGAGGCATCACCAAGACTGGCTGAAAGACGGAGGAGAAATTTTAGGATTCCCCTTGAATGCACAGATGAATAAATTTACCTGGCTTTTATTTTAAAAATCACTCTTTTATGTTTGTTTCTTATTGATTTTAATGATATTCATCAGATTAATTCATTAAAGTACATCTTGAACATATTTTGAAATAGCCAAACTTAACAAGGTTTTAACTGCAATAAATCACTCATTTAATTTTGCTCTTGCAGTTGGCATTGTGCTTTGCATCATGCCTTTCAAAGTATCCATTCTCAGATTAATGGAGCCTGTGCTGGTTGCTTACAACCAAAGCTCCGCTCTAGAATCATTGTTTACAACTGGCTGAGAATTCCACTGAGAATTCCCCCTTCTTACCTCCACCAGCTGGACTGTAGAGCTCCACTTTAAACACCTTCTCAAGTTCAGGCACTTCATTGTCAACGATTGTGATGTTTATATGCTTGTATCTCTCTCCTTCTTTGAACTCCAGTGTGCCATTAACATCCTATTTAGGAAAATCATTTAAAATCATTCAACACAATAATGCAGTAGAGGTATTGTAAATTAGTAAAAGTATAACATAAAAATAGTGTTTATTTTCCATATTGTTCCATCTTCCATATTCTTCCATCTAATATTGTTGCCTCTATTTTACATGTTCATTCATGTGAAAGACCTTGTAATCCTTTGGACTGATTGCCGTGAGGGGAGTGGTGTGGTATCCAACCATAATGTCTCCTACTAAGCCTTGAGCTCTGGCCACAATTATACTGGCTATACCGTCCTCCTCCGCCACAGTGATCTGTGCATCCTCAGGAGCTGGTAGGATCATGCCAGTCGGTAGAGAGTCCACCTGGAACTGCATCAGCCCTGACAGCAGACACAGCAGAAAGTCAGAGAAGATCTTCACATCTTGGCAGCACACTGTTCTTGATTATTTGGATTTTCTTAACACGGATCAACATATTCCATTTTCATCAAAATATTACTACAGTTTGGCAGTTCCAGACATACCATATGGATAATCATTGGACTTGACTGTAATCATGTTGATGGCATTTTCAGAGTCGATGCTTGCTCCACTTGCAGGGGTTGTGCCAGGTAGCCCATCACCGGAGGTGACAGAAACTAAGATAACCTGGAAATGCTCATCAAACTCTGGAATGTTATCATCCATCACCGACACGTTCAAGACCTTAAGAAGGGCAATATAAAATGTTTGAATGAGAGTATTTTTTTTTAAATAACAACTCACATCCAATATGCAGAGATTTGGCAGATTCAATGTGCATATGTTAAAATTGGAAAATAGATAGGCTATACAAAGTTTAAGTCCTTCTGCGTCTACATTAAAGTTTGCATGATTAAAAAATATATACACAAACCCTGTAGCAACAATAAAAATGTGCATTCTATTAACACCTGACAGTGGGATGAGCTGCAAAATCCAAGTATACACGGGTCTGGTCAAAAGCTACTTATCACATATGTACATTTAGTACAGAGTTTAGAGTAGCCGGTTTCAAACAGCTACCTCAGAAAGCTGTCCAGGTTGAAAAACCACTACGCCAACTGGGTTGATAAAGTCTGACGCATCATCAGTTGAATCAATCTGAGTAACAGTGTAGTTCACATAAACAAAATCCAGGCTTCCAAGAGTCCGCTCAATGATACAGGATATGACAGACCCCTCATCTGATATCTGTTGAGAAAGATAAAAGTCTTATTCAGTCAAAAATTGGAAACAACTATGGATTACTTTACTGTATTCAGACTAGAGATACTTTATTGATCCTGAAGGAAATTCAATCAAGGTGACTTTATACTGTATAATGCACAACATAAGAAAGCTGCAGAAAACTGTTCAAAGGGGAACAACTATGAATTTAGATTGGGCTGTCATTGACATTCCCATGGGATATTGGGCAAGCATCCCACTATTTTGGTCCATATAGCTTATATTATATATTTATAAATGTAAGAGTTTGCAACAAATAAATGTATGTATGGTATATTTTGCTTACTTCAGACATGCAGTTCCCAGAGAACCCAAATTGTCCATTGGCATTGTCACTTTTCTGCACCCTCAGGATGGCCGTGGGGAGTGGCCGTGGCAGGTTTGCCCCTCCGTGGGCACTAACCAGCTGCAGGTAGAACAACTCCTCCCCCTCCGCCTCCAGGTCATCACGCACCTCCACCTGTATGCTCTTCTCTAGCTCGGCCTGCTGGTACACAAGGTACCCAGAAACAACCTCCACGTCATGCCTGGCTGGCTGATCGTAGAGCTCGCTGATCATGGTATAATTCAAAGAGGAGGAGTAGAGCCGGAGGTCCTGCATCAAGCCCTGGTATCGCTCCTCCCCAACTGGGTTTGAGCCAATACGAACTGGTGCCATCGCTGAAATTGGAGGGAAAAAAATACAGTCTATTTGAAATTTAAACTCAATTTTCACTCACCTGTTAGCTGTTAGCAATTAATATCTTTTTGCCGTAAACAGACAAGACACACACACACACACACACACACACACACACACTGGTAAATAAATAGACATTTATTTCATACCGTCAATTATTCCCTCTGCATTCAGGTTTTTCACGCCATCGGGCATTAGGGTTCCATCCATAAAGAACTGAATGATCCCGTCATCTACTGTGATAACGATTTGGATCCACATGTTGTCTCCCTCTGATCTGCCTATAGTGGCACTCTCTTCTTGAGTTCCATTTGACCCATCAGTCATGTAGAAGAACATCACACTAAGAGAGGACTCATTGATATGGATTTTAACTCCATAATAAAGAGTTCCGTTACTGTCGCCTTTGGAAAATATAAATCCATTGGTATTTTCTTGGGGCACTAGCCAGACTGATATGCTGAAATTAACAAGACTGTGGTGTCCATCTAATATTTGGACTCTAGCATCAATGGTGCCGAAGGCTCCTTGAAGACCAGAAAAGACCCTGGCATCAGTGCCGACGTAATTCCCTCTGCCATGAGCTTGAACCTCCACCGACTGTGGAAAGGAGGCCAGTAAAGTGAGGTCCTTCATTGGTGGAAGGCCATTAGGGAATGCTCCAGACAGGATCTCCCATGCAACCGATACCACTCCAAATATTCCCTGCCGTCTGAGAACAGTTAAGGAGACAGTGTTCGACATGTCACCATCAGGCATGACGTCTTCTGCAACCACTTGATCCACGCTCTCTTCAGAGAAAACAAACATCCCAAAAGGATCATCGTTGAATGGTATGATGACGGAGGCACTGAGGTTCGCTGCAGCTAGCTGACCCCCTTCACCAGGATATCCACCTACATTACAGTATGAGTTAGTCAGTTATGTTAGTTTAGAGGATAATATAAAAACAATAGAAATGAAGACAAAGCAAGTTACTTTACCTGAAATGTTAACAAGCATCAGAACATAATACTCAATGAACTCTGGAAGGTTATCCGATATTGCTTCTAAGACGATAGGCTTGATTACATCTCCGGTGGTGAATTCCACAGAGCCTGATGTGTTGACGAACTCCATTCCAGGCTGAAGAGGGGTATTATTTGTAAATAGCTGCCAGAACACAGTAACATCGCCAAAGTATCCTCTGTCTCTTAAAATGCTAGAAACACAAGAAACTTGATCAGAACATACCGACACACATTCACATTCACAATAGTCATGTAGATGCCATTGGGCAAAGGATCTCCTCACTAGAAGTGGTTTGTTTTGCCCTCCTCCACAGGTTTTTCAGTGGAGTCGAGGGAGAAGATCCCATTGGCATCGTCATTCGCCCCAATAATGATGGTTGCAGTGTCATTTCCATAGACCACTGCCTCTCCTGGGAATAATAAAGAAAGCCAAATAGTATTCATTTATTATCACAATAACAAGTCCACTTTGCTTAAACTTAAAGACAAATATTTCATTGACTTTTTAAGTATTATTATTATGATGATTACGATTATGATGAGTATTACAATGGCTCATTTGAGTTTTACCTACGCTGACATACCTGTTGCATTAAACAAAATGATGTACACATGTTCATCCGTTTCAGGAATATCATCATCCTCCACCATGAAGGAGATACTTCTTATCCACTCTCCAACATCAAATATAACAACTGAGTAGTTGCTTAAGGGAACAACATCAGCAGATGAAGCACCAGCGTAGTCAAATCTATACATTACAGTCGCAATGTAATCAACTGGCCCTGTCCTCACAAGAGTGAAATTAGCAGTTTCTCCTTCTGAGACCATAACGACAACAGGTTCTGTTTGGGTAAAGACAAAAAGATGGAGAGCAATGAGTCACACCTCACAACAATACATCAATATTAACAATATTAGCCAGACATTAGGCACAGACATCAGTGTCCTAAAGCTACGCCTACTCACTACTAGCTGAGCAATATCAGTCAATAGAATGTTTATGTGTTCCTGCGATGGAATGCCTGGACAGGCGAGAAGAGTACAAGCGATGCGATGTTGCTGGTTTTGAGTTCAAATTAATTTAACTTTTGGGTGAGTAAGCGAGAAGTGAGTAAAGAGAAGCTACATAAGTGGATGCGGCTTAAGGCTGGACATGTTTTTAAAAGCCAATATAGCAAAGCATCTGTTAATTCTCATCACATATGTCAAAATATACATAATCACAGTGCAATAGTGCACTGGGCTCCACTACAATATAGAAAGACATTTGTTAATTCTCTTGACCCATAAATCGAACACATCCCCAAACTGACAAACTGTGAATATTATTTGAATCACTGAAATGTACCTTCAAAGTAAATTGGGTAATCATTTTCATCAATCTGTAAGGTTGCATTCCGATTATCTCCAAGTCGAGCTCCACCAGTTGCATACTGGAGAGAAATGGTAAAGTTTTCCATGTCCTCTGGTATCTAAAGAAAGCAGCAAGGTCCATTTTAGGGAAAAAAAAAACTTTGGATATACTTTCAATTATCAATGTGTGTGTGTGTGTGTGTATAGGGGTAAGGAGGGATTACCTCATCAGGCTCAGAAAAGAGAGTGAGGTTTTTAATGTATTCCCCCTCAGAAAACTCAACATATCCTTGCATTGGTCTGACATCTGATGTGCTAGGTTCTAGAAGCCACACAACAGACACATTCCCAAATCTTCCCCTGCTTCTCATGATAGGGTAGGAGGCTGAAAAAGGCCAATAATGGTTAGATTGTTAGCTGTTTGATGTCATAATATGATCAGTTAATCATGATCAGGAAACATAAAGCCTGTCACTAATGTCAACAAAATGTTAATAAAAATAAACTATATAAAAATCTGTCATTTCATCCAAGGAAAAAAGAACAACACAGCAAAAACAACTTAATGATGAAATTGAAAATGACTACATTTCAGTGTCCCTCCTAGCTTTACACCCTGAACCCTTACAGACTTAAAGCGACAGTTTGAAGTACCTCCAACCATAGCTCTGCTGTACAAACTTGCAGAGGGTAGGAGAGTAGTAGAACAACAGAATTTTGAACAACATAGATCAAATAGCGAACACTAGTTAACGCTAACTGAATGTTACCCTTGGGTGACTAAAGTGAAAGTGAGCTTATGATAGCATTCAGTTGGCGTAAGCTGCACGTCCACTATTCAGTCTACAGTATGTTATAAAAAATTCTCTCATTCTCCTTCCTACCGACAGCACTTGACAATCTTGTACAGCAGGTCTAAGATTGGAATTAATCACTTCATAAAATTAATTAATTCACTTAATTTCCATTAATAAGCGCCTTTCAGAGTTTAGGGCTAAGGAGGAGCATTTGGATTCATTGCAATTGCTACTGTCACTGACCAAAATAAGGATGCATGGAAGTGCTTTCACTGATGGTAAATGCCAGCCCAGGTTGGACGAACTCTATGACCCCAAAAGGGTCTTCATTCTGCCGGACGGTGATGTTAACCTGCCTGTTGTTTCCCAGGTGACTGGCAGGGGTGCTGTGACTGCTTAGCACCACAGAGAACACCTCATCCAGCTGCAGACACACACACACACACACACACACACACACACACACACACACACACACACACATACAAGAATGTACAGCAATCTACATAGTGTTGCCTGTTATGCATGAATATAATGTTGAATCTGCAGTTGAAAAGGAAAACAGGTTCAGAAACTGATTCATTGAAGGAACTGTTTACAGCAGAACAGCATTTTATATACAGTAGGACACAACTTGAAATATATTCAATAACTTTTGTCCTAAGTTAAATAAAGTTGTGATCAAGTTGTGATCCAGTAATACTTATGATTTAAATAAATACAGAATACAATATGCATTATACATTCTCAAATACAAGACCTGACCATAAGCACCCATTAATTCTTCCTCTGATGTGTTATAAAGACATACCTCAGGCATGCCATCTTCCTTGGCCACCAATGCCACCATGACTTCTCTCTCCCCTGGCTGAAACTCTAGAATGCCTGTGGCGCCATAGAATTCCTCAGTCCCAGAGGGTTCCACTCGATAGCGAATAAGCTGTCTCAGGAGCTGGCCAAATGAACGCACCACACGTAGCTCCACCGCTTCCCCCTCCTGCCAGTGAGAAAATCATCATTAGAATGTTACGGCATTACCTATGGAACTCCTACAGCAGCCCCCAATTTTGCTTTGTGTGTGTTTTTAAATTTAAATGTGCTAATTATTTCAAATATTTCAAATATGTATCCATGGAAGTTTGCATCTGAAGCAAAGAACTAGATAGCTAAGTCTTACACTGATAGTCCATGGTCCTCTGGAAATGGCAGAAAACTCAAAAACTCCACCGGGGTCATCATTCTCCAAGATAACAATCTCACGGGAGGTAAAGCCAGGCTTTAGACTTGCACTGTGTAATAAACATACACACATATGCATTTAACAAATTGAACAAAATTTTTCAGATTTTATTATGACTAGAGAATATTTTAGAGGAACAAAAACAACTATGCTTTAACAGAGAAATTCGATCTGAAATAATCAATAGTACTGTTGTTGCTGAGAACTGTCAGTAGAATTTTATGCAACATAGACCGAATTCGCCCAAAAGAGGCTAATGCTAACTGATGGGGACACAAGAAACTTTTTTATATATATATATATTAATATACATATTTTGGTTTTTGGAGTTTTCTCACCCAACTTACCTAAAGTACACAACAAACCTTGCAGTCACCACCCTACAAACACAAAAGATGGAGAACATATTAAGTTACAGGATCAAAACAAATCAAGATTTACAGTAGATGAACTATGAGACATGCAACATGAACTCTGAGACTATACAACATTCATTCATTCTACAGCAATTCTACTGTACATAAGTCTATGGTTACATCTGAGATTAATCTAGTAAAAGATTCATGGACAACACATACAAATAGTTTTTAACTGATGTTATTTTACTTCAACCAGTTAGACAGATATGAGAAACAATGTATACATCTTCATCTTCATCATTCTGTTCAGTGTTAGTATTATCACCTATGAAACCTTAAAGAAGCTGAGCTGTCATCAGGCCTTCTTTGTTTTTATCAATCAATCAATCAATCAATCAATCAATCAATCAATCAATCAATCAATCAATCAATCAATCAATCAATCAATCAACCATACCTGTCTAGAGTGAGTAGAGCTGTTTCATTGATCTCAGGGATGTTGTCAGCAAGGATGGTGATATTTATTTCTGCATCGCTCTGTCCTGTCAGGAATATGACTGAGCCACTGAAGGGTGAAAGGTCATCAGGGGTCACATCTCTGTCGTTTTCCCCAGTGGGATGTAGACTCCAGAACACCTCAGCCTCCCCATCTGTTCCATCCCGACGGAGGGCAAGGGTCACCTGAAGGGCAATCAAAGTTCATACAGTGAAGCTCATGCAAGATGATGAGTTAAAAACTGAAGATGATCATTTATGGTTAAAAAATAAATCTGGCTATAATTGGTTTACTTCGATCTCCCATTTCCCTCATTCTTTCAGCTCTGTCAAGTTTCTGAATTATTTGTTGGCACTAGTCTGTAAAAGTATGCTTGCATTGACAGGGTGTACATGTAACACAAACTGTAAAAGATTTTACCAAACTGCTGTTGGTATCCTCTGGTTCCAGTAACACTACTGTCCTGTTACTGGTAAAGCCAATCTCTCCATTGGCGATGTCTGGAGTGACCGTGAGGCTCATGTTGACAGCTCCAGCGAAACGAGGGCTAATGGATGCCACAGGGGGCCTAATGTCATCCAGTTGTACAGAGATCATCTGAGAAAGAATAAAAAAATATCTTCAAAATATATGACAAACATGATAAGAAAAAGAATGAGCAGGTTAAGAAACGTTATTTACATACTATGCTTTCAAAGGATAGACAGCGCATTCAGGACATAGATGTACCATTAATTTGCAGTGCTGAAACAATGATTTTAATTGATTAAAATTTTTAAAGTATTTCTTGTCATTGTGCTTATTGGTAAAATATCTTCAAATGATTTTAGGTTACTTTTCTGTTTGGAGCAGTGCATGAGATAGCATTATGAGTGAAAATACAACTCTGCTCATGATGAAATGGCACTTTATTATTATAAACATTGAAACTTCATATTAGTTTGCCATTGCTAGTTTTCTCTCACTGAAACAAGAAATCTACATGTGCCATAACCGATATCCTCAACCTGGGTTTTAAATGGTAATAATCTAAAGTCTCAACACTTCAAATTCAAAACCTACCTGAATGAGAAAGTGGGCACCACTTTGCAAGAAGGCATCGTTCCGTATGGGTAACATTACTTGTGCTAAGCGCTGGCCTGGCTCAAACAGCATACTGGTGACACTGCTCCCATTCAGCACCCCCTCCCCACCCAAGGGAGATGCGATGGGCCGATTGGGGTGGTAGGTGACGCTGAGGGTCAGCTGCACTCTGCCCACTGTACCCCCCTCACGCAGGAAACTAAGGGAGAGAAAACGCCCAGTAGGCTCACTCTGAATCTGCTGGCTTCTATTTGGGTGGAAGAGGAAGCGACCGTAAACGTCATCACTGTCCTGTAGATAGAAGATGATCTGAAAGGGAAAGAATATTAAGATAATAATGTGCCCTGTGTGCTGTTAGCTCTCTGGACTAACAAGATATTGATATTAGTGTTCTTAGTGTTAAGTAGTTCTTAAGGTATGGGAAATGACATACATTAAGAACTACTTAGCATTAAGAATGTTTTGGAAAACCCAGCCATGGTTAATAATTTTAGCTTGACAGAAAGTGTTCACACCACTTCAGGCAATTCAGTATTTGAAAGGGCCTTGCCCCAGAGATTAGAATGTAAGTGATATACAGCGTTATGCTACGGACTGCGAGACATTCTACATTCTTCCAACTCACGAAATACTGTATAGCGAAAAGGTTCAAATAATTCTAAATGGAACTGGTGGAAGATTACATTCTCTTTTGGTCAAAAAAATGCAAATTCAGATGACAAAAGACAAACCTCCATCGGTTCATCCACCTCTGCTCCACCCTTCACTGAATCAGGCAGCAACCTGAGCGAAAAGGCCTCAGCTTCTTCTGGGAGGTCATCCTGAGTAATGTTGAAGGAAATGACTGATGTCATCTGGCCAGCTGCAAATGCCAAAATTCCAAAGGCAGGACTCAGGTCATCTGTCACAGGTGAGTCATCACTCGCATTCCGGGCCACTGTAAAGTTCACTGTAATATCTCCATGTGTGCCGCCGTTTCTCACAACAATGATATCTTCAAATCTGTGGTAATAAAAGAAAACAACAAACACAGTACAAAATGAGAGACTGAAAGTACAGAAAAGAAAGGGATAGCAAATAATACACTGAAATCACAAATGCATTAAAGGAAGAATCCAGGGTGAATCAATCAATAGCCCTGTTGTTCAGGGTCACCAAGTGCTGTCTGTAGGAAAAAGACACAGAAGATTTGATTCTGAATAGTGCTAGCAAAAATTACCTGAATTGGGACAATATGGAAACTGAAAGTGAGTTTCTGTGTCCCATTCAGTTAGTGTTAGCTGCCAATTTGCTATGGTCAATGCTGTATCAGAACTTCTTTGTCTTTTTCCTAATGACAGCACCTTGATCAACAGGGCTATACAGTAAATAGATTCGGATTTCTTCTTTTTCATCAGAAAACTTAGTTGGAACACTTACGTCATGGTGAGATCCTCGTTGACAATGACTGGCCCAGTGGTTGTCAAAGAGCTGACAGAAAGCACTCCATGGGGCTTATCATTTGGCTCAATGGTTATAAGGGCAGAGCTTGGTGCCACCAACACAGCATCCCCCAGTAGAGTGCTTTCCAAGAGAATCACTCGGAACGACTCCGCAATTTCTGGCACCTGATCATCAATGATCCTGAAATGCAACTGGGCTTTGTGGACCCCAGCAGGGAAAGACAATACTTGCTTAAGCTGGAGATCCTCAAAATCCACATCATCAGTGGCCATACTTGTGGAGTTGTTTCCACTGACAACCATGTAAGCAATGGAGACTTCATGTTCATCAGATCCAATGGGCTGGTCATCTTCGGTGAGGCCACGGGTGATGGTGAGGTTGACGATGCCAGCCGTTTCGGGCACAGCTAGGTGAGGCTGAGATATGCGCACTGGTGCATCGTTACGGGATATCAGGATGTCTACACTGCTGCGGTTTGGGTTTAACAGTCCCCCACCAATCACTTCTGTCAGCTGCACCGTGAACATTTCATCATCTTCTGGAATCTGACAGAAGGGTTTTTATTATTATTTATTTTCAGAAAATCAGGCGAGATTGAACAGTAGGCTATTTCTGCCACTACACCAACTTAACACTGTTCTAGTGTGTGGTACTAAGTGGTCACAGTTTCAGTGAGAGGTTAGTTTACCAGGGCAGCATCCCTTGGATATCTACCTTGCATCTCACCAGACCAATATTTGAACAGCATTTGTGTGGTGTTAGCCAACCATTACCAAACTATTACAAAACAGATTAACAATCAATATTACCTTGTCGTCTTGTACAGTAATAGTAATGACCGCGCTAGCCTGTCCAGGCAGGAATGTGATGTTGCCTCTGTCTGGACTTAGGTCCTCAATCACAGGGTTTGGACCACCAGATATCTGCAGAAACACAGGCCAAGTTACTGTAGAAGCTTGCAATATCAACATGGTCAAAAGTCATTAATCACAGGTATAACAGAGAAAGAATATAATAATCTCTCTCTTACCTCAAAGTTCACAGTAACAGTCCCATAGGTTCCCTTCTCACGGATCAGAGTTAACATAACATTCTGGTTGCTACCTTGAAGTTCACTCACAGTTATCAGAGATGTCTGTGAAAAAGGAAGAGCATCTATCAGGGTTTAGAAGTCATTGATCAATCAAATATATAATGATTTTATTTCAGAAACAATATTTTCATAATAAAAACAATGAATTATTAAAAATTATTAACAATTAGTTGTTTTAAAATGTAAGCTTCAAGAGAATTCAGCCAAGGTTATGGCGTTCTTGACATTCTTGTAATGACATTCTTGTATTGCTGTACATCTACTATGCGAGTAGGCCTACACTGTGGAAGCGCTTACTGAGTTGAAGGAGATGATTCCAAAGGCATTGTCATTTGATAGAATGGTGATTGTTGCCCGGTTTGGAGTTCCCACTATAACACCATTAGAGGAGGCCTAGAATGAGTACATCTAGAGTTCAGGAGGAGGCTACTTAATATTTTAAGTATATGAATCAATGACAAACACAAGATGTATACTAGATGTAATGTACACAAGAGTATACAGAGTATTATTTCAGCATGAAGCCCACTTTTACCTGCAGTTTAAGGTTAAAGACAAATGTTTCATCAGCTTCTGGTAAGTCATCATCCCGTACGGCAATGAAGATTGTTTTTCTTTTCTCAGTTGTAAGAAGAAAAGCTGCAGCAGTAGTGGCCTCAAAGTCTCCTGTATCCTCACCCTCCAGCTACAGCAGCAAGCAAAACACTATTGAAACCCGCTGCATGCACACATGTTAAAATTTCTGACAGAAAAAGAGATCTGCATCCAAAACGTAATAACAAGGGCCAAATATGCAACCTGTCAAGCTGACAATAGAAAATTAAGAAAACAATTTATGACTGTAAACTTCTTTGTGACAACAGTTACATACCACTGCCTATTCATCTTCCCCTTTTATATGGCTTCTGAGATTCACAGAATAGTTTCAGCTGACTGACGTCTTCTAACTGCAAGTTCAGTATTTCAATGTGAATAAATGAAAAGTCTCTTCATCAGGAGAGTTAACAGGATCTTACCAGAACAAGTGCAGTAACATTCACAGGATCACCAACCCTCTCCACGATGAGTCGCACAATAGTTTGACTGGTCTCATTCACTCTGAAGTCTGTCTGGTTTACAAACTTCAGCTCAGCGGACATTAACTTGGCACTTGGTAGGAAGATGATAAGTGCAATTCCAGTTACAGTGAGAGCTGCTGCCATGTCTGTCCAAATAGAACACACACAAACAAAATTCACCACTAAAATAAAACACAATTGTTCTTGCATTTGAACAGTAAAGATAATGTCAGTCAATGAGTTTTGTTTGAAAGTTCCCAGGGGACAGACAACATTGGCCACCACAGAAATTGGCTGCTCATCAGTATCATTCTTGCATAAACATGCAACACACTGTAAAACAATGTCTGCATCAAGGATGCACAAAAGTAACTGGGATAACAGCGCCCAAATGCTTTACATGAATAAACACTAAACCCTCTGGACAGTCCAGCCTTAGGTTGCACACATAAACACAAACAATAAATTCCAGTTTAGGTTTAAAACTTTTCAGTAACTTTAGAGTTTAAACTGTAAATAGAACAAGCAATTTCACATCATCTCACCGTTTCACGTCTATCCACAAAATCCAAGGAATTACCCAGAATTATCCATGCAGCGGCCAAGATCGAGGCTTTTTATTCGGCGTGCATTTACAAGTTTCTTTAAAGACAAAAACATGCCTTCGGAAATATGACTTATGCTTCAACTTCCACAAATACAAGCAGTACATATAAGTCTAATTACACAATACTACTGGACAGTTCCAAAACAAGACGGGTTTGGGTGAAGTGCGCGTTGAGTAACCCTCGTGCGACGAAATTGAAACGCCTCACTTCCAGGAGTAGCCTAGGCGACACTTGCCAGATGACGGAAGCTGATCTCAACTAGATCTCAGCCAGATCTTTTTTCACAGTCTCCTGCTATCTGGGTATATAGCCTACTCATATTACAAACAAACTCATATTACAACAAATTCTGCCTCCTGTCCTCCACATGTTCTCTCACGAGTGTTCATCCACTTAAAATGTAACAGGCACCTTTATCCTGGTGCATAGGCATGCGAATAGATAGTAGTCTTATTTATGAAAAAATGTTGATATTCTTTCGTATCATAAGAAATAAAAATCCGTTTCGCTTAGGTTTAGGCTAGTTTTTCTTAGGCCTACAAGTTTGAGCAAAGCGCGGTAAAAGGCCCTGTGCGTAATCCAGTGCGCATCCCTAAGAAAAATGTCACCACATCATCCTGGTCCAGGCTTACATCCTGAAACGTACTGTAAGGTTATTCACGTAGCCTACATTGCTTTTAAAATCTTGAATTTTTAACGTCTGTTTAAAGGAGCAGTGTGTAAGTGTGTGACTAAAAACTGGTATTGCAATCATATTCAAAATATGACAGAGCATAGTATCCTCTCCTCCTCCTCCTAGACAAGATTTTGCCAGCTAGGTTGCCAAAATCGGATAGGTTTAGGGATGTGCCACAGGCCGAAACATATAATATACACATAGTAAACACATATATGACAACGTCAACACAAGTTGAGAGCTGCAAATGCACTTTTGTAATGGCAATATTAAGGCTGGATTACTGGTGTCAGTGATAAAAATATTTGAAATTATCATGATTCCTTAACATCTTGTGATATATCAGGGTCATTTTATGATTAATTTATATGTATTTCTTACATGCGTCTCCTAACTTGATATTTAGATGGAGGAACACGTTATGAAAATCCACGGACAAAATAGGCCACCACTCTCAAGCATTGCAGATTTTTTAAATTCAGTGGACAATTCAACACTACCACTACACTAATTCACACACACACCTGCCTTTCTGTGCCTTATGCCAACATACAGTAGGCCTATAGAGATGTGGCCTACTATTTTCACAAAGCTAAATGATATTTCAGCACCAGAATAAGCTTTGTTTCCATCTGAACATGTAGGCAAGTTTGGAATCACATCTTAATAAGTTTAGTTTATTAGTTTATTTAACAGGGGCCATGCACTGGAGAATTCCTGTACCAGAGTTAGCTATACAGCTAATTTACATCTGTGGTCCCTGGATAATTGCATGGATGAAGAATGAAGCTCGGCATAATACAGGTTTGTAGAACTCATGTAGGCTTACTTGATAAAAACATTTCGGATAGGGAACAGCAGAGCCATATATAGGCTCTAGGGAACAGAACAGAAGGATCCCCGCTGGTGGTGCAGGCCCATGGGTGCCAATGTAACCTCCCCACGACGGCTCCACCTCACTGTAAAAAATTATTTGTAATGCTTACTTAAAAAATGTGTGGAAACTCGTTGCCTCAAACAAGTTAAGTAACCATAACTAGTCTATTTTAAGTTATGGTTAAGATAACAAGAAAGAGACAGTTATGTTTACTAAGTTAATTTGAGGAAACGAGTTTCCACACATTTTTTAAGTAGGCATTACAAATAATTTTTTACAGTGTACTTGTGTTCACTAGTGCAGTCAGAGCATCATCTGCCTACATTAGTGTAGTATTGTATTCAGCATAGCACAGCTTTTTATAGCTTCAGAAAACCCATGCATTGTGAGTGTTTGCTTTTGCTCTGCAGCTCAGTAGCCTATGACCACCAGGTCACATACTTCTTGACTTAACCCAGTGGTTTTCAAACTTTTTCTGTCACAAGGTGAGTGGAACATTTCCAAGTCCCACCTGGCCCCAGTAGGCCTATAGGCCTAGTAGCAAGACTACACATAACAAATTTCCTCCTGTTTGTTGCGCCCTGTCTCTTGTACAGTACTGTATGTCCTAGTGTGGATCCCATACACATTGAGAAACAGGGACCTACTAAGCACAAAACCTATACCAAATCAGCAAAATATTATATTGCCCAAAGGATTAATTTTTGACTTGTAGGAGACAAGACAACTTTCACTTTTACTCTGCTACTGTAGGTGGCAGTATGCGCTTCAATAGGCGTAACCCGCCAATAAACTTCTACAGAAGAAGAAGTTGTCCCTACGCTAATGACTCCGGGTAGCTGTATTGCTCCATTACTTTTGACCACTACTTCAAACTCTTTTGGCCGGTAAGAATGGAAATTAATTAATGAGCGGATGAAAAAAATCTATTTCCAGTTTCTGCATGCGAGCCTGACCAGTGAAATTTCAGTGTAAGGGGCTACTTTTAGCTACCTAATGTTATGCGTCTACGGAACGTAACTTCAACGTTGCCCAAACAGTGACACCAGCTTTTTACTGACTATGAGCCTAACCAGTGACACCAGCATCAGTAACTTTTGTAGTACGGCAATGTTTGACTAAATTCTAAGTTCTAAACTAGAAACCTGTTTCGTCAGTCCTTTTACTCGAGAAAACTGAGGTTATATGGAACTGCTGTGCGAAAGTTCTCCATCGTAGGCTAGCCATGTGAACATAACGTTAAACCAAGTTTGTGCCATGTTGCTGCCATGAATGCATGCTGCTGAAGGTTTCAGCCCTTGCCTTATCGATCCTCTCAGCAGTAATGTGATGCTAATATGGAGCCAAATATGACTGCTCGGGGGGATGAACCGATGGATCAACATGAGGTGCCAAGCAGCAGCTCTGTTGGTAACCTCAATAATGGTGAGTCTCGGGATGCTGTTGTTGTAGCCTATTAAGTTACTGTCTCAATAATGTAAGTTCCTGTTGCAGATTATGACTGAAGGATTCTAAATGCGTGTGTCCTATTTGTTGTTATGGCATTCACATTACTGTGCTTGCACTTGCTGATGAAGTAGAGAATTCTGTAGCTTCGAGCCAGTCGAGTTCTTCCAGTAACTTATGTTAAAAGACCTTTGTGCCCTAAACATTCTAGTGGAAGTGGAAGACCTTTCCAACACTGATAACACTAACGGGCTTTTCTGTGCAATTGTGCATAAAGTTGTAAGACATCCTAACTACAGTTTTGAGAAATTGTGAACAACTAATGAAAAGATCAGCCCACTAGGTGTCACTGTTGTACACAAAAATGCAAAGTCTGTTCGCATAGATATTATACTGTATTTTACTCTTTGGCCCCCAGTCAGTGACAATGTGCATATTTTTATATTTCAGCTGTCGAAGATGATGCTACTGAATCACTGGACTTAATTACACAAAGGGAGAAGATTCAACAACAGATTTTAGCTCTTGAGAAATACTTTGATGCAGAGGGTCATTCAGGATTGTCAGCATGCAGCTCTACAGGTGAGTTTCCAAATGTGCTGATGCCAATTTTTTGTGAATCCAATATCTGTGAAATATGGGTTAATATGCATAGCTTGCAGACTTATAACACATAGGGGGCGGGCCAAGGGGGAGAAATGGGATTGGGCTTAAGTCTAATTTTGTTGTTTTCTGCATTTGCCAGATGGAGAATCAGAAGATGGTGATGACCTGTTGGATGTAAGATCAGAATTGAATTGAATTAAATTCAATTACATTTTATTTTATTTTATTTTATTTTATCTTGTCAAGGGATGCAAAAAGGCTACAAACGTCAACCCCTGTAAGTTGCAACTTTTTGGTCGTACTACAGACCTACACACTCTAAACCTCTCCCTCCTGTTTAGGATGAAAAAGGCCTTGATGCCCAGCACTTGAAAATTCAGAGGGAGATAAGGGAGTTGGAGGAAACACTGGGCCTTGGTGCTGAGGACCATCTTGGTGGTAAATTCCACATTCTCTCTCTCTCTCTCTCTCTCTCTCTCTCCCTCTCTCTATACATATATATACACAAATTGTTATTATTTCATTAAAATTATTTCATTTTGACTGACAATTCTAATCATGTAAATGGAGTGTAGTATTAAAACATTGCTACATACTCAGTCATCATATTGCTACAAGTCCAGTCTTTAGTTCCGTAGTGTTAGCCTAGCGACTCCCTACAAGGATAGAGCGATGTGATTAGTCTGACCACCCTTTGAGAAAAGGCTACAGTACTGAGCCCTAAGGTTGGTCTCTACTATAGATGTAGCGGCATAACGAAGCCATTTGCTTAAGCTACAGTAGGCCTACGTCTACATTCCGAGGCCTACATTTCTATGCCATTTCATAGTCCCATTTCATAGTCCCTGTCTTTTGTCTGTCTCTCAACAGATAATGTGGGCAGCTCTGACATACCAATGGTAAGTTTAAACTCTATAGTCCAATTCAGATTACTGTAGTAGGGATTAGTATTTGTGTATAGTGTGACCATCAGGGCTTTGAACCGGTTCAAGGAACGAAAACGAAAACCGGGAACTTTTTGTTTTTTTCACGGAACAGAAACGAA
>JASCQY010000062.1:25001-50847 GCA_030264315.1 Sardinella tawilis
GAATGTACAATCTTGTTGCTATATTTTAAATAAATCGTCGCCTGTAGGGGGGAGGCTTGCATAGTGTACCTTTAAAGGAGGTATGTGGTACTTTCAAGTTAAAGTGTCCATAAGATGATCTAGAAATAACTACTGAATGTGAAGTAATAACTGCATTTACTGACGTTATGTCAAAAACACCTACAGTAAGCACCATGCTGTACAGATATCCAATGGCATTAATTAGCATGCAAATCAACTAACTTTGGTCTGGCTTTGCTACAATATCCCAATTCTACCACATGGGGCTGCTGCATTAAATATAATGCACAGAACAGGTGTATTCAAGACGACTCAGCACCAAGAGTATTCCAGTACAGACTTACAGTACATGTGACAGCACTAATATTCATAAGGGAGAGTTCTAACTTTTTTATGAACATTACTGAGCTACTGCATATGCGGCTGTATTTTGCAGGAGAAGAACATCCTAAAAGAAGAACAGCCTTACAGCTGTAGACCAAGAGCAAATTTCTACTACCGAAGGTATCTCCATAATTGATCATCTCAGTCACCCCCAAAATGGCCAAATGTAATACCTAAAAAGCAATAGCTCAGACTCCGTCTACCCATAGCCCTGTTGTTCGAGGTTGCTGAGTGCCATTGGTACGAATAAGAATAGCAAAACACCAGCCAATGTTAACTGATGAGGCCAGAGAAGCTATTTCATTTTCCAGTGCCCCATTCAGTTAGCATTACCTAACGGTTTGTAAATTTGAAGTACGCTATATCAAAATTTCTTATTCTTATATCTACCAACAGCACTCAGCAACCTCAAACAAAACGTGTATGGCATGGATTTGACTCCAGACAGACCTGCAGGATGACTTTAAATTTGCTAGCAGGTTTATCTCAGTTAATGCATTACTCATTACAGTTACCCTTTACATTTGATTAAATATGTTGCAATTGTGTGCTTGATATGGTTCTGCTTTCATGTTTTCTTTGTTTTTCATGTGTGTTTCTAACAGAAAACGTGCTGTTAGAGCTAAAACTATAACTGATGTGCGTGCTCCAGGTGGGCGCGACACCAGTGGAAGTGACAACACAGACACAGATGGTTTGTGATCGAAGGTCCAGACACAAGCTTGACAGCTTAAAGTGCTCACTTAATGTAAATTGTACAAATATTTAACTTGGTCATGTTCTGACGCATCCATAATGTGAAACTGCCCCTTTAGGACACCAATGGTAAATGCTGGTAAAAACAAATGAAAATGTAATTTGATGTCAGTACATTTCAAACATTTTAAGTATTCGAAAGGAGTTGAGTTGGTTGAGTCGGTTTTAGATTCAGAAATAAGGAATAACTGGAAACAAAATGTTGAAAATTTTGGCTGGATGCCCTGAATGTAGCTGAAATATATACAGTATTTTAAAGGAGAAGTTCGGTGTGAATCAACCCATAGCCCTGTTGTTTAAGGTCACTGAATGCTGTTCATAGAAAAAAGAACGAAACAATTTGATAGAACATAGACCAAATAATGAACCAGGCAACTAACACTAAGTAAATGGGGCATAGTGTCTTACTTTCAGTTTCATCGCGCTATGCCCCAGTCAATTAACAATAGTTATTGGTTCATAACTCGGCCTATGTTGCATCAATTTTTTTCGTTCTTTTTGCTACAGACAGCATTCAGTGACCTCTAAAAACAGGGCTATGGATTGATTCACACCAAACCTCTCCTAGGGACATCTGTACACTAACCTCACACTGCAAGTTTTCAGGTAGGCTACCTATAGGCCTATGATTTACACATTTATTAACTCAGACTACTTGACCTCCTCTTTATCACACACATCAAAGACCTAAACAAAGCCTATGCATAATAATGTATGAATGCTGTAATAATGTAATAATTATATATACCTGTAAGCTCAAATAAAGATTTAATTGCACATTTGGCATGTTTGTCAGTTGTATGGATTTCAGGAGATGGGCCTACTGGGCAACCGAAATCTGTATGGTGATGTGAAGCTTTTTCTTTTACCCTTATTACGCCAGTTAACACAAGGCCTGACATTTAGCCTTAATGGTTGATAGTCTGTCACAAAATTAGTCTACCGGTAAACATCTTTTAGATGGAAAAGGGGGTATTTCAGCACTGTTAACATGGACAGCTCCGCTAGGATACTGCACACGCGCCACCGCCCCCAATCAGACACTGTAGGCCTATGGGAAATATAGCCTACTTTAAAATAAGGAATGTTTTCTGGGTTGCTAGTTAGATTGCAAAAGCAAAACTCCCATCTGCATAAAAGCTATTTGTTTTTTCGTCTTTTCAGTAGATATTACATTTGGATGGAAGTTGTATCCTTGTATCCTTGTATCATGTGATGGATTTGCTTTAGCCCCGTACGTGCTGCCCACAAAAGCGCCGTTGACATGGCAACGAGTATACACCGAAGTAGCTGCTAGACCTTTGGAAATCTCGTCTGCCTCGGCAAATCTTTAAAAATACACTTTAAATCGCTCTAAACGATTGATTTTATGAACTACAGGTAATATAACAGGTCGCCTCATGTCGGAACCACTCCGGAATAGCTAACGTTATGTGATGGCCGAAACACGGGTCATTCCGAGTGGAGAAGTGTACCGGCAGATGTTTGAAGCGCAGGTATGTGAGCATAATCACTTGCGAGTTGAACTTGACTGCTTGGGTTAGCTAATTAATGTGAAGTAAGTTGGATGGCCTTGTTTAACCGACAAGATAAAGTTAAACGCTGTGATCTGTGTGGTTGCTGTTGCTTATGAGGACGTAAACCTGTTGGGCTGCTCATCTGTCAGTAGTCTACGTGACTGGTTCGATAAGATGATTTTTACCCTCTCTGGTTCGACCGCCTTCTGGTTGTCTGTTCTGATATTTTGCTCACGCGGTGTCCTAAGCAGAAACATTATCTTCTGTTATGAATATTGCATGCATTAGATCCTTCAAAATAGTGCATTTTACTTTTGACAGCTTTGTTTACATAAGATGCTGATTTATAGCCAATGTTAATATTATTGATCACCTTTGCAATTCTTGAATGTTCATCTTCATTGCAAGGCGCTTTGCATGTGTGGATTAATTATTATATGTATTAATTTATCGTTATTGTTATACAATTATGTATTATTTATTAATTGTGTATTACAGGTCCAGCTGTCTTTGTCTCTTCATGACGGACGAAGCAAACGGGCTGCCACTGGGGGACTGCAGCTGAAGCATGACTTCCAAGACGGTCCAGAGGCACATCCTGGAGTGCTGCGAACAGGGGTTGACACAGAATGTTCTATGTGGTCCGAAGACACCCCAACAAGGTAAAATATTTATCCCAGTCGAGTTCAAGTTCATACACAGTTCTGAGCATATTCTGTACCACATCGTCAGAATGGATTCGAGGCATTTCTAAACTAGAATTTTGCGTAGGCCTAGTTAGCATACTTTTGGTGGTTGATACTCCACTTAGGTTTTTTAGACCCTGTCATCTTGTATGTAGAATGGGGAATGGAAGTATGTAACAGTCTTCATATGGCCACTGTCACTATTATTAGTTTGTATTATGATGCCTTGCAAAAGCATTCAAAGATGTCGTGAAAAAATGAAAGATGTCATCATTGTCTGGTACAGTATACTAGAGGTACTGATAAGCATGCCTCTTGCAGATATGCCCTTTTCTCTTAAATTCCCTTAAGTTTATCATATGATGCTGAAATGTTATCGTCTCCTCATTATTAGGGCACAAACATTTTCAGATTGCATGAAAATAACAAAGAATCATCAGCTGATAAAGGAGATCAGTGCCCTTCCAGACAACGTTGGTACGTAGGTCTCAGATTTTGTCTGTTCTTTTTTCTGTTTAAAAAAAATTATCTTGCTAATGTGTGAAGTTGTGACTGTGTTGTTTATTTTCATTCAGATGCAGAGGTAAAAGGCTCAGACATTATTGAACGGCTCAAGAGGAAAAAACTTAAGGATCACACTGAAGCTGTTGTTCAGTTGCATCAGGATCTTGCTGTGATAAGTACGGTATGGATTTAAGCCTTGTTCCAAAAAGGAATGCATTCATATTTTCATGGTATACCGTGTCTTGGTTTAATTATTGTATGGTGATGTATTTGCATTTTTCCTCTGTGCTTTATAGAAATATGAACTCAGCATCAAGGAACAGGCAGAGAATACCTTGAGTCATCTTTCAGAATATGACGTCACTGTTGAGAGTCTCATGAAAAAGCTTGATAGTGTCTCAGATTTGGAAAGGTTTAGCATCCAGGTAGCCTTGAATTTAATGTGTCATAATGTTTCTTGGTTGTATTTACAAATTCTTATTCTGAGCACCCATCTTTTTTGTTCATTTTAACGTCATCTTCAAAGTATTCATGCAAACAGACATAATATTAGATTATTGGCTATAGGGACATTGATCATACAGTATGGAGGTTTACTTGCTGGAAACAAGACACACAAATGAATAATGCACAAATGAATGAGTGCCTAACTAACTTTTTTTTGCAGGATCTTCATATGCTCTGGAGCTCTGTCAGCCAGGAATCAGCTAACAGGAGGACGTGGATCAAAAAACTAGATGAGAATCTTGAAAGAATAATCTCTGAGAGAACAGAAGTGGTATGCTGAAAGATTAACAGAATAGACTCCTGTTAACTTTGCCCTAATTATTACCATGATAAAAAGGATATATTTGTTTATTGTGTCCAGATTTCAACATTGCTCAGGAAATACACTCAGAGCCTTGAGAAATTCAGCTATGTCTTGCCCTGTGATGTTCATCGACTAATGGACAGTGAAGCTATGGTGTGTAGACTTGATATATCAGTTACTGTACATTTACATTTACATTTATGCATTTGGCTGACGCTTTTATCCAAAGCGACTTACAAACGAGGATAAAACATTTAAGCAACATCACAATTGAGGGAAACTAAGCTAAGAAGTGCTAAAAGGTCAAGTGCAAGACTGTAGTAGAAGTGCAACAAGTGCAGTTAAGTTTTATACATTTATTTTTGGTCATTAACATAAACAAGGCATATCACAGAATCCTAAACAGAGCAAGCCCGTAATTGATAGATCAGAAAGTGTGTCTGTGTGTGTACAGTACATGTAATAGTGTCAGGCTGTAAGCAGTCATTTTAGTCTTAATCAAATTATAACACATGCTAATCTCTCTGTGTGCCCCTCAGATGATAAACCAGGCTGTACTGTCTAATAGAAGGGCTGTGGGTAGACTGATATTGAACCTGATGGAGGACGACTTGCAGAAAGAGGCACTCAGTCGGCTTAGGTGGGAGGACAAACTAAAGGACTGGAAAAGAATCAAGGTCCTTGCTGCAGTTAATAGATTCAAGTAGGTTTGTAGGTCTGTTGTGGGTTTTCTCAACAAAACCGAACTTTGACGAGTGTTCTTAAAACATCCTTCTTTCAGTTTCTCTTCCAAATGTGTCTATTTAGGCTTTAATGAGTTTCAGAAACTGAATAGACATTGTTCACAATTCCCATGCATATACCTAAAGGTATAAGGTTGCTCTTGAAAAGTCAAATTAATCTCTGAATCAGCAGTGTAGATCTGCCTAAAACAGCGCCTGGAGTCTTTTTTTTTTTTTTTTTTTTTTACTTCAATCCGTACAGTATATTCTGAATTTTGAATGCTTACATTTTTTACATCAATTTGTTCAATATCCAGAGACTTTATCAACTGTCCAGACTTAAAGCGCTCTACAGACATCCTGGCCACATTGGACAGTTTGCAGAAGTCACAAGCACAGTACAGCCAGGAGAGGATCTCTGTCTTACAGACAATCAAGTAAGACTTAGTAGCAAGTACATCAGTCTTAGAAAGTGTGTTCTAAGTGTGTTCATTTAAACCACATGAAATTTTATGCTAAAATGTCTTGCATTGCTTGGTTTCACAGAACCTTGACACCACCAAATTGCTCCAAGTCATTGATCGCAGTGTGGTATTCCAATTTATCTGCAGTCAATGATAAAATTGGTATGAAACTTGCAAGTAGTAATTACTGTCACCATATATGTTAATATAGTAAACTATATAAATATATCTATATGTTTATCTATCTATCTATAGTCCATAATGCCAACAAAATGCCATGATATTTGTAAATACGAATGATTACCGGTACGTGAAAAGTAAGTTCATGTAAGTTCTAAACCTGGAAGATCATCATTCACATCATTTCATACCCTGGCATTGTGTTGGCATTATGGCGCAATATTTTGTGTGGAATCGCCCATATATTTTTTTGTTATTAATTGCCTGATGACCATATGATCCTCTACAGACTCTATGCATATAGACACACTGACAAAAATGCAAAGCCACTATGAGAGCATTTGGCAGCACTGCTTAGCAAAAGTGGAGAACTTCAAGGTATTCATTCATTCACTCATTCATCCATCTACCCATTCATTCATTCCTTCATTTTCTGGTATGGTTTTAAGGTTATCTCACACTGCCCATTGCCTTAGAGAGAGTGAGAGAAAGTCTGGTGAACAATATGTCGGATATCGCTAAGTTAATCAGGGTTAATCTGTGCACTTTCAAACATCAATTTATCACCTCCTTATTTAAAGACAAACTCTGGCTATTTGGAACAAGTAGTTGTGTTTGAGGTCACTGAATGCTGACAGTAGCCAACAACTGAGTTGGACTCCTGTGTACATCCAGGTAGCTATAATTGTAGCCTCTCAGGATAGATTTACAGTAATATGAGCTTTTAGCCTCTTAGCATGATGCTCAAGATCTTTTTATGAGTGCGAGGCAACATGGTTCCATATGAGACTCCATTGTGCATAACAGGCAGTCACATACCTCTGTTTACAGACCGCATTTGTTGACTTAATACAGCAGAGGTATGTGTTCAAAACAGCTGCACCTTTAAGTAACCTTAGAGTAACCTTTAAGTAACCTTAGAGTTACCTTTAAGTAACCTTAGAGAAGCACTATGAGACAGTGCCAGTGCACTGCACTTCAACTTTAGTTTCTGTTAACTGGATCGGTTTGATCATTGTGTGGATAAAAGGTTTTGTTTCCCGATATGAGCAGGATGAAGTACACACTTATGGCTTGGCAGGGGAAGAAATTGAAGATGTTGTTGACACTGAACTCCTATCTTTGATTGGAAAATGCCAGAAGCAAGAAGAGGAGCGTCTTGAAGTCTTGGATGTAAGTGCAATCAATCCCCTGCCAATGGTGATAGTCAGTGTGAGGGGGAAAATGCTGAAATAAACACAACTACTCATGGTTGTTAGCTGCACCTGCAAAATATGCAAAAGGCAGTTTCAACAATGGGATTTTGCCCAGAATTAAAGGGATATTCCACCTCATTTCAATCCATAGCCCTGTTTTTAGAGGTCACTGAGCACTGTTTGTATACAGTACTAACCAGTAGGGGATGAGAAACTCCATTTCATTACCGACACTACTTGGTTTATGTATATGTATAACTTACATTTCTTACCGTTTGTGTTTCTATCCTTGTCCATCAATTTAGAAAGCGTTTGAACATTTGGCAAAGCGAGCTGCTAGCCTTAGTAAAGTGCTTTTCAAGTTCATGCAAGCAGCCTCTCACCTTTGGGAGCTCCACACTGTGGGGCTCCAGCAAAGAGAACAGCAGCTGCAGGACCTGTTGGACGAACTGCATCATGCCTTCAAGCAGGAACACTCGGTGAGAAGGCCTCTGTTGTCCGTCATTGGTATATCAGGGAGGTGTCAAGGAAAGGAAAAGAATTGAAATAGATAAATTTCAAGTAGAAATTGTATCAGAGTGAAAGCATAGAGAGGAAGTTGATCATCATCTTTACTGCCCCGTGAGAAGTAAAATCCACCCAGTGTTTTCAGAGCACTGGAAAATACCTAAGCCTGAGCAAGGACTCATTTCAAAGTTCCAGAAAGTGCTCATACAGGGACGCTTTCTGCAATGTAGACAAGTGCCTGAAAATGAGTTGCTGACGTGATGGGTGTAGAAACACCCCATTTGACTGAAACTCAGTGTTCTCCCTATCCCTGTGCCCATGGAGCCCTCAAATACCTCACCATCAGGATGTCAGAAAAAAATTATATATACAGTGTATTTATAGCTTATTAGTAATATAAAATCATATTGATGATTTCCATTACCAGAAAAAAGAGACTCAGCTAGACATGATGCTGGACAAACTGAGACAGGAAAGTACAGAGGAAGCCTTGAAAGCCACGCTTGATAAAATTAATGGCCTCCTAGGAGAGATGAAACAGGGGTGAGTACCTCATTTCAGTTGTGTTCAATCATTGAGTACAGAAAGGTCTGTCTAGTTATTCTGTCCTTCCCTCGTGCCTCTGTTGTAGGTATGTGACTCTTCATAAAGAGGAAATGGACACAGTGGAGGATTATCCTGCCATAATCCTGGAGGAATTACAGAACTATAGTGTGGCTTTTAGCAGATTATTCAGTATCATAGAATTTCATATTCAGGTACTAAACAAACACACTAAGGCAGCTTTTTTGCCTTAGCTCACACTGTTTTTGTAAGGTATTTCTTTTTTGAAGGTCAAATTGGGTTAAAATGTTTTGTTAACAGTTCTGAGCTTTTAGGAACAGCCTACACTATGTAACTTTTCTTGGCAGTGAGGCTATGGAAACATGGAAAATATTTGGAAGGTTTTGTGTACCTTTTAAGTGGCTAGTCCACTGGTTTTGTACCAAAAACTACATAGTGTTGCTTTAATATGGATATTCTTTGTAGCAACTTATTTTAAATGATTTGAAAAATGATTATTACATGTTGTAGGTATCTGACGAACTTAGAACCCATTATCCTACTCTTCAATTAAGTAAGTGTTTTTGATGCAAATAGGTTTGCCTATCTTTGCCTTTAATTTAAGTCCTGAGCTTCTGCAATTATTTGAAATTGAAATTGGGTTTGTGTGATCTAGATTTTAGTGACAAAACCATCATAAAGAGGAAGAAGCCAAATCAAGGCAAGAGACGCCTTTTTGGTGGCGTGACATCTGGCAGTCCCAACCAGGGCAACTCAAGTGACTCACAGTTTGCTGAGGTATAGCACTTCATGTTCATCTTCATCATTTTCAACACAGGTTACCATGCATGACACATTTTAACTGTAATGTCCCGATATGGGGAAATAGTGGGCGAGACGGAGTCACAGAACTCCACAACACTGTTTGCCTGGCTTTCGCGACAAAAAGCTCATACGAGCTTAGTCTTAGAACCTCTCCTTCTTCACCCTGGAGTGAAAGCTCGCTTCTCATTGGTGCCTGAAATTCTGGGACAGGAAATGCAGTAAATAGGCTCCTTGGTCATACTGACTTGATCGCAAAATTTTATGCAGCGTCATAGGAAGTATGGGCAAGCCCATTCTACAACACTACAACACAGTGTCTAAGAACTTAAGGGTATTCCCCCTTTGTGTAGGAGGATGTTGACTGCCCCCAGGTGTTCTCTGGCTCTCGCAACCCAGGGTCTTTCACCAGTGCCAAAGGAAATGTTTACAGTGCAGTCAGATTTGCAGTTCCATGTGCAGAGGAAGAGCAGGAACCTGATATTCCAGAAGTGGAGCTGGTGAAGTATCCTACCGACCTCCTCATTGAACTCCTTCAAGAGTAAGGGCACTAGTGTCAAAGGATATGTATTCAGTATGCTTTTATCTATGATGTATCTGAGGCATTTCAACATAGAAAACATGTACAAGTCCTTATACAGTACAGTGGACTGAAAAAGTACAAGGCGTTCATTTTGTTACAAAGTTAATAAATGTAACAGTGTTTTAACATGAAATAAATCACTCTATTTTAACATAGGACATAGAACATAATAGACATACAAAATAAATAACCTTCAGTCATTCATTTTTTTTTTAATAGTGTGCGTTTGGCTTTTTTCAATCACCATGAGGAATGGTACAACTCCATTTTGATGAACACTGTTAAATTTAAGGCAGCCAAGAAAGTGGAGCTGGAAGCGGAACACACTTTGCGCTTGCACTTACACCAACCACGGAGCAAGAGGATAGAATTGGATGTCCACAACGTTCGTGCAGGTGAAGCATTCAGTGGTACAGAAGTGTTAAGAGAGTAAGAATTTGATTGATACTTTTTTTTTACACCTTTTACAATGTTTCCTGTCTCTTCATAGCTGAGCTGGTGTTTCATCGAGATCACATAGAGAAGCACTGTAAGGCTGTGCTCCAGTCTCTGGTCAATTATCGCAACGATTTCAACGACTTTCAGCACCAGCAGCACAAGCTCACAGCAGACTTCCGGATGCATATCCATGGCATGGAAGATATGTTCAATTTAGCTACTAAGTCTGACGTGTAAGGATGTAAAAAACAGAAAATACAGAGCTGCATAATGAATCAACCCTACTTTGCCTTGTAATAATTTATACTGTCCATAGGTTTATTTTGTTGGTAGATGATGCAGTTTGTCTGTCTGTTTACTGGACTGAAACAGTGTTCACACTAAGAGCTGCTAAAGTTGCAAGATCACCATAAGAGTGCTCAAAAAACATTGCTGACAAAAATATTTGTATTCGCTCATGTCTCTCAAATGTCTCTCTTCGCAGACGTTTACAGAAGAATGCCCAAATGTTGCCACTCACCACTTTTGTCACTCTTCTTGCTCTCGTTGCTTTGTGCAACAGAAAAGAAATTACATCTGTTGCTTTAGCTGTTACTTTAGTAGCTCTTGTTGTGCGCATATAGTAATAGACATGCCCATACTGTCTGACTTTGATCGAGAAAGTACACTACTGCAACTCTGTAGAATGTTGAATGATAAAAGATATAAACATTAAATGATGAAAAGTGTTGTGGTAGTGACACACTGGGTTAACTTGATTTGTTCTTCCTTAAACTCTCGCCAACTGACTCCTTGCAGATAATTGACCGTCTCTTTCTGTCTTAATTCATCCAGCTTGGTTAGTCTCTCTGGTACACTGCAGTCCAACTTGGAGAAGCACCTCAATTCCACCCAAGCATCACAAAGACACTTCAGACAAAAACTTGAGCTCAAATTTGATGACCTCCGAGGAGCCAATGCAAAGTTAATGAAATCCATCAGGTTGGTAATGTCACTCTGTCCATCCCCACCCCCAAAATGTCATACCATGGAGAAATTAAGCATGCTTTTAATTTTGTTAAATGTGGTTCCAGATTGTTTTCTGAGGGAGGAAACTTCACACCTAAAGAAATTGAACTCCATCAGAAGCGCTTGGAGAAGATTGCTAAGCGGATTGATTCTGCAGAAGAGGCTATAAACGTGGACCTGGAAAATGTTGAAGTCAAATATCTAGACCAGGTATTGGAATATTTTTAGACTGAATCTCAATGCCCCCCATAACCTTGAGCCCTAAACCCTCAAATGTGGCATAAATCATCCAGTCATGGAGCCAGTTCAAACTAGTTAAGTCTTTGAGGGTTCAGAGCTAACAGTTTAGGGCGGACATTGGGATTTAAATGAGAGTGATGAGAATGCCAAGCTATTGGGTGGTTTGTGTGGTGTTGGGTGGTTTTGTGTGGTGTGCCAGATTAGCTATGCATGTACCGTATTCACTATGAATGTGTCACTGCAGGCCAAAGACATTATAATGAGATTTGAGGAGAAATTCCAGTATTTGGCAGTGGATCTCAAGTTTCTGGAGAAAATCCAAGGAATATTAACAAGCACACAGGTTCAAATTAAAACAGAGGTATTCACAATATACTGTATTTATTTCTTATTTCACTTTGTGGCGAATAAATAGAATTCCTGAATTTTATAAAGGCAAATGTTCCCTACACAGGTAACAAGCAGCAACATGCAAAAGAAAATAGTTGACAACCTTCTTAATGATCTTGAAGTAATGGTTCAATCCTGTTCCAGTCTAAGTCCAGATAAGGTATGCAGCAAAAATTAATCTGTGGTATGATGAGTTGCCCTACTTGTAGTAGTTGTCCAGAGATAAAAGGTTTTTAGTCAAAATGAGAAAACTCGTCATTTTTCCCAAAGTCTTTATGAACACATCTACATGTATGTACTGTATATGTTGCAGATGCAGGGAACATGCAATCAATCAATCAATCACTGTATTATTTACATGCAAAACAAACAAAAGTTGAAGTCTTTTTAGTGTTTTGAAAAAAGAAAATCGACTGAATTTCAGTGGCTGCTCTCAGTCACATTTTAACTATTGATTCACTGTTTGGACAAAAAAAAAAAACGTAATGCATATTAATTACTAAGCCAGACATCATTGAAGGCATCAAATCAGTGTGTGCATTATGTCTTTCAGCAAGAAGCAACACTAGAAGAAGTTATCACATTTACAACAACCTTGATGGCTGATCTGAAAAAGAGATGTGTCTACCTGGATTGCCTTTTAGTAAGGTTTCATGGTCTGGACGGAGTACATATTGTAGACCTACAATAAAACTGTGTAGTTACATGTGAATGTTAGTTTAGATTTGTATGTTAGATTCTGATGATAATTAGTAGTATCAGCAGAGAGGATAAAAGCGGAGCGAGAGGAACAAATGTCAGATAAATTCCGGAGGGAGGGGGGCAAAATCCCCCTTTATGCAGACCAAAGTTGAGCCCTTATTCGCTAATACAGAAAATCGGGTAAAAGTTTATATTGTGACGTGCCGACTTATGCAGACCGGAACTATTCACATTCGCCCCCATTGTTAAGTATTCTGTTGCTCTATCTTGGTCAATATTCCATAATCTTTGGTATCAGTAGTAGTACTGGAAGTAGTGGTAATGATAGTAGTAGTAGTAGTAGTAGTAGGATGTGAGGTGACGCATTGATGTCCCGAGGGCAAGAGAAGTCAATCTGATGCTGTGTCTAATCTGTGCGTAGGACCCATCCATGGTTTCTCAGGCTCTAGATTCCCCGCTGCAGGGGTCATATGCCTTAGCAGCGCGTCCCCATTCCCATAAGAAGGAAAAGGCAAACGACAGCAGCGCTGTGCTGGATGGGCTCTTGCACCCAAGCACCGTAGGAATATCTTTCATGGACGATGTGGCTGTGGGGGTGGTCAAGGGTCTCCTGAGGTGAGAGGAATTCCATAAACTAACTATACATCAACTTAGCCTGGCTAACACCAGCCTAAATCTCAAGTGAGATTTAGTCTGGGGACCACCTATACATTTTCTCGGACGGGATTTCAGGTTTTGTTTGTCCAAAAGTTCACACATCGTCTTGCCATCTCTCCCTGTTTTGTGATTGGTTCCCAAATTCATGAAAAAATTTTGGCCATGGTCTCCAGGCTGCCATGCAGTTCGGAACAAGTGCGAAAGGCAGCATGGGTATTCCCAGGCTAACATCAACTATACAGACATATAGAATTTTGATTCAAAGTATAGCACTTTTTTTAAATAATACACATATTTCAACGTGTAAAAGACAGCACATTAACTAGAATGGGAACTAGAATATTACCCTCCTTTCAAAGGGAATTGCATGGTCATACACATCCTTAACGGATCTAGCTAACCATCAGGCTTTGAAATACATGGTGTAAAAATGACAATTCCATTAAGGGAAAGATATTCATTCACTAAATCATTCTATTTTACGCATTTCTTTTTCTGCAGGTTAAGCAAATCTAAGGCTCCCCCAGATACACAAACAGAGTCTCCAGACAGAGTCTCTGCTGCAGTAGGTATGTGGATTTGTCCGTTACAGGAGAAATCCTATGTGAACTAATCCATATCCCTGTTGTTCAAGATCGCTGTCGGTGGTTGGAAAAAGAATGGATTGATTTACACCAGACTTCTGCTTCAAGTTATATTCTTACAGATACCATTATTTAAAAAATAAACATTAGTGGTGCACTCTATCAGCAGTTCAGCAAAAGAGTATGATTTCTGCATCTTATAATAATTTTGAAATATTTTTTTCTGCAGCGAGTGGACCCTCGCCCGCAGCACAGAGGCGGAGTCATAGTGGGCTGGAAAACCTCCGCAGGAGGTCACAGGAGTCTGTAAGCGCTCAGAGGTTTGATGGCTCTTTTCTTCAAAGTTGTGTTCACTTGCAGTTACAAATCAATCCCTAAGCCCCACTGGAATTCCAGTCAACTATTCCATATAACTGTGTAACAAAACATTCATCCCAGTAATGCACGATAAACATCCAATCCAAGTTCAGTATGCCTTACTAATTAATATTAACACAATTGCATCTCCCTCCACAGTGGAAAGAGGTTCTCCAAGCCCACTCGCCTTGACAAGAGATTTCTGGTGTTTGGATCCAAGGCTGTGGAGCAGACTGTGTGAGCAGCACAGTATACCCATCACTGTATTAATCCCTTACTTAATTAGTGTGTACAAGTGATAAAGTCTGTGTGTTTTCATTGCAGGCCAAGTTTTAAAGGCATAATAACCAATATCCTATGGAAAGCCAACGACAGTCTTCTTCTGATAGCAGAGGTGAGTGTAGAGGAGGATATCGAGGAGAGTTAAACGAGTGCTCTAACTTTCCTGCAGAATGTTAGCTGTAAATGTCTCATGCAGGAGTTCTACAAGAAGAAGGAGCGGCGAGCGATCACACGCCCACAGTATCTGCAAGAGACGTTTGAACAGTGTGGCGAGGAAATGAACAAGAGGCTTCTGCAGTACAAAACCCAAACACTAGACTACTATAATTGTTGCCTACAAGGTAGGAGATCACTGAGATAGTGACATATAGCTTACTGATGTATATTCGCTAAAATAGTGGCCGGTCCCTTCAAGACATCAAAATGGTCATCAATCAATAATTTACTTATAAATTCAATAAGATGCAGGTAGTGACATGTCATAACACAATGATTCATTTGTCTTGTGACAGAACAGGATTTTTTGTATTTCTTTTCAGAGTTAAGACAGCAGCTGAAGGACTGTGAAGAAAGTTTGTCTAGACTTCCAGGGGAACTCATCTCAACCCTCACTGAACAGAGCTTACAGAACTTAGGCAACGATATGGATCTAGAACGACAGAAGCTTGCTGTTGCTTTGAAGGAAACTGAAGAAAAAAAGGTAAAGATACCATCCTCCAATACTTATTACTGACTGAGTTGTAAAATATTTTATTCATGTGGCTAATGTTCTCTTTTTGTGTGTGATTATATGAAACTATAATAAAAACTAAATTATATAATTATAAGATTATATTTTTTGTATTTTTTATCAGAGAGCGCTGAGAACCCAGCTGACAGTGCGCCTGAGCCATCCAGCCTGTGTGACGGAGCTGCAGCGACTGAAGAGGGATGAAGAGCTCCGGCAGCAGGAGCACAGCAGCGTCATCAGCAGCTGCACCCTCCAGATAAAGGTCACTACACATATAATATATATAAACATATACCACACGCATATAATCAGCCGACAGGCTTCTCTCTAACTTTTTCTAAATTTAAGAGTTACGATCTTTGAATGTGATTGGTTGAATTGAATTATGATAGTTTTACCACGGTTAAGTGCGTCTAACAGAACAGCTCACCACAGCCGCGGTAAAACAAGCATAACTCATGGCATCTCTTGGGTTATTGCTTACGTTAATAATCAGGCGACAGCTTTCTCTCAACATTGTTAATTAAACATCCCTGGAGGTTGTTTAGGTAACAATTTATATATAGGTGTTGACATAAGAGTGGCATGTGTCTGTCATAAATGGAACATGACTTGTATCATGAACATTAAAAAGACTTTTTAATGTAAATTTGACTCTATTTGGGATACAGACATTATTGAAAAAAAAAAAACATGGACAAACTGTCAGTAATGTTCATGATACATACTTACATCAACACCCAAAAGTATGCAAAGATCAGATTATGTCCACCACGGTCCCTGGCTAGTTATCACATGAAATCACATGGTATCAGAGAATATGGTTATTCCTTTAGACTTTTTCCTATCTGTTTCCCAAATATAATATTGAAATACACTGTACATCATAATGTGTTCAGGGTTAGAGTAATTTACTCCTGTGTTCCTGTCTCAGGACTGTCTGAGGAACCACGGAGAGAGATTTGTGGCGGCTCTTGCTATGTTGGCTGAGAGCCTGCTGTTCCAGATGGATGAACTGCTGACAACCGATGATGTTTATGGAGGAAGTATAGGAAGTATGTTGTCTGCTGGGGCTATGTGTATAGCACTTGCAGTAGAATTCCGCAGATTTTTTTTTTAATATATACCTGTATACATAACATAGCTAGCCTGGGTGAACCCAGATGAACTTGCTGAATTTGAATTTGTCTCATGAGTCTGCCTTTAGTCATGCCTATTGCAGCCTATTACAAAATCACAAAAAAAAACCTCTGATTCCAATCACAGCCACTTATCTGTCATGGCAAGAATTAGGGAAAACTTTGATAACATGCATTATTCTTCCCTATAAAACAAACCATTTCCTGTGATTCAGAAACTGAACTGAAGGACAACAACATAACTTGCGGAATGATCATGGAGGAAGACAACTGTGCTATGCACAAAGGCAAACGGTAAGGGATTTGAAATTAAATAATTAAAATTCAGAGGAACTACACGACTATTTAATCAACACATGGTTTCCTTCTCAAAGCATTTGGCAGGGATTGGCCTTCTTTGAGTCGGCTAATGGTTCATCTGAGGAAATGTCCATCAGGCAGACAGCCTCGATCACTACGGCCAAGACAACTTTGGTGCACCTGCAAGCTGTTCAAGCACGAGATGCTGCATACCAGGTACAGAGATATAGACAACTTTATCATACTTCGATATGGGGAGTCTGTACAAGTCAGTTACTACTGTAAATGTGGTACAAGTCACTTTAAGTGGACATACAGTATATACATGTAGAGAGTTCAATTACAGACTCCCTCCTCAGAAAATGTAAACTGCTCGGTGCAAAAATAAGTTTACATGACCCTTACTATCATTAATTTCACACTTTTTTGACAGGTGTTAAACATTATGAAGATTAACTTTGACCAAAGTCTGACCAAAAGTGCTGGCTCCTATTTCATGAACTTTGCTTTCCATGTATTCAGTTTTAATGTGTATCACACTAGGTAGTTCAGCTGTATCATACTGACTAGGGCTAGGGCTAACCCTGACCGTAGAAAATGTTGGAACATAGGACCATGGGAACATAGGGCTGGAGCACAATCGCCTGTTAGTATGTCCTTAAATGACCTTTATGTGTGTTCTTGGTGATCCAGCGTTACCTGAAGAGATACAACGAAGAGTTGGCCCAGGTGGATTCAGAGAGGGATGATCAGATGGCGAAACTGCTACGCTGGCAGGAACACTGGACTGAGCAATTGAAAATCATTGCCAGGATGAACTCTGAATGACCAGAACGGCTTCATTTGGAGTAAGGACATTGTGAAGGATGAGTTTCCAACTTTGAATTTTCCAATAAAATGCGCTGATAAACGCACTGACTGAGTTAGGCTACTAAATGAACGGTCTCCAAGCTGATGGCGATTTTGAACAAAATAAAGACATGTCATATACCATCCATATCAATTAGGAACCCCCATAACCATGATCAGTTCTCCTTTGTTCTTTTTTTATTAAGAACCATAAAAATAGTACAAACACAATATATACAAACATCAGTCATTTGACTTTTTTTGGCTCATACTGCAAGATGAGAAAATAAAGTCATTTTGTAGCCATGGCACTTGGGGCCAGTCAAACAATATTGACCCCTGCCTGCCCCAACCAAGCAAGGATTCATTTCACATTTAGGTCAGTCCTGTCCCTTATTTTTTCACAAACGACTCTCAGAATAGCCATGCCTGATGGTATTAATAAATAAATAAGGCTCAGCTGTCAACACATTTGACACTTGGTGACATCTCGGCAGTTGGGATAAAATGGTTCTCTATCAGGTCTACAATCAGTCGAGTCAGCTCTGTATGTGGACCTACAGTACATGTACTCCATTATAGGATAGTTTTTAGATGAGTGTTAGCGTTTGCGTAGTAAGATATCCCAGCTCTCTTTCCAACGGAGCATAGCCAACTGTTCTGAGGTCATCTCAACATGACCATAGGTGAGGGGGGAGATGGTGTGATAGGCCAGGAACACTGCTGCCAAAGCTGCCAAAACGACCCCATCAAATGCCCAACGTTGTGAGGGGGACCTGAACATTGACAAATAGTTTCAGTTTTAACTTCAGTTTCACTACATGCTAATTATATTTGTCAAGAATACATCAAGCCTCAAGCCAACCTCCAAAAAACAACAAGCCATCCACCATGACTGCCTCACCTGAGGATGTGAGTGTGAACGTGCTCCAGGACCACTGGGATGAGTAAGATCTGGAAGGTGAGAGCTGGCAAGTAGTGGTAAAGAAATAGTGTTTTCTCCATTGTGAAGAAGGGGAGGTAATTCACAGCCCAGCCTCCAGCGCACACTGTTCCAGCCTGCACCAGCTGAGCCCAGCTATCTGAAGAGAGCATTGAAAGACACGGTTTGTGATTGATTGTTGCTGTATCATATTTTTTTGTTGTTTTTCCTGTAGACAGCATTCAGTGACCTTGAACAACAGGGCTATGGATTGATTCACACCAAACCTCTCCTTCAAGATGATATTCGGGTGTAAAAACTCAAAATACCTTCAGGGATATCTTGTATTTTTCTGCGCCTTCTCAAGAGATATACCAAGAACAATAGACCATACACAGCCAATGCAATGTTTGCCATTGTCCAAGTAACAAAGTTTCCAATGAGATGGATCTGAGCCTGCAAGCAAGTATAAAGACATTGGATTGGGTATGGTTGATTGACATATGCAAGTTGCTCCAGATACAAATGTCTGCCAAATTAATAAATAAATGATTAAAGTCATCATTGAAAGCAACCACAAAGGTTAAGCTTAACCAAAGTCACCAAACCTTACATTACTAGAAGGATGAAGCCAGTAGGCGATGTTGGTGTCCATGGTGATCCATTCTACTGGAGAAGAGCTGTACTTGTGTTCCGACTCCTCAGCTTTAACAGACAGCATTCGCCACTATTAAAGTAAACAGTGTTATCAACTCTGATTTAACCACACAAGTCTCAAGCGCTAAGCAAGCCGACAGTAAATACTATACATTCACTAGGGCTGCTCGATTATGGGAAAAATCATAATCACGATTATTTTGGTCGATATTGAAATCACGATTATTCAAATTATTATTTTTCCGCTTTTGAAAACATGATGCATTCAGCATTTCTCTCCAAAAACACAGAACTGAGTAAAATACTCAAAGGTTTTGAAATAATGAAAAATTATGTATCCAGCTGTGCTCGTAGTGTGCATATCACTGAATGCTTTCAAGGATGGATTAAACTGCAAATGCAAGTCTCTTTCAGAAAATCTCTCAGCCAACTGTATGCCAAACAAATCATTTCAGCTCGAGTATTGCAGTTTGGAGATTGTTTCAACCCAAAATCGTGATCACGATCAAAATTCGATTAATTGCACAGCTCTAACATTCACTATGCTTTACCTGCAGCTCTAAAAATCTGGCGATGAAACTTAGGTTGCAGCTGATGTCAATATGAGTGGGTGAATTGAGTTCCAGTTCTCTCTCTTTTTGCTCATGACCTGTGAATGAACAATGAACAGGCAAATGGTGTTTGGATTAGACAAAGTTCGGATATGTTTTTGAAGAGATTTAAAATGGGCTTGAAAACAATAGCAGAGCATCCTACGGAGTGTTTATACTGTAGCACGGTGAAATCTGCAGCTAATAAAGCAGGAAAATCAGTGGCATACTCCTTCCATAACGGTGCTCCTCCACATTCCACATGCCATTCTGTTGGTAGCCCTTGTAGACTTTATCACCAATCACCTCCAGTTGCCGAAAACCCCAATCTGGCAAAGAGGTTCCACTAAGCTGCACCACAACACACAGAGAATGCCTACATCAGCGATGGCTGGAGGCCTAACATTATTGAAAACAGCAAATGGTTGAACATGACCAAACATAATGAAGAAAATCAAAACACAACATGAGACCCACCTTCAGCACAGCTGATGTGTTGACATGGACCAATCGCACCTCAGACAAAATAGTCTTCCAAGATTCTCTCTCTGACTCTCTGTTCAGTATATCCTGCAAAACACCAATTCAGCCCTTCAATTTGATCAGCAACTAACACAATTTGCTCATTTCTTTTTCCTCAGCATATTTATGGTTATATAAACCTTCATTCTTCAACATACAGTATCTTGGGCTATAATCATGGACCATAATTCTGAACCTATCCTAAGACTATCTGAAGCTACTGATAATGTGACCCAGTAGCAACAGTATACACAACTGTCTTACCACTCTCCAGAGATTCTGCACCGGCATGGACACATTGAAATCTATGTAACATGAAACCTCTTGTGAGTGGGGACTCATGGGTGCTGCAACGTCATGCCTGTGAAAGCATGAAAAGGCATCACACGGTGCAAAGGCAAGTCATAAACACAGTATTATGTCTATGCAAGAATACCATAAACTGTAACGTAAAGCCGTAGACTTACGTATTGAGGAAACGTGAAGTCATTCCATGAAGAAGCTGAATGATATCTCCATGATGGACCAGTCTGGGAGGACTACTAACGACCAGGTCTTGTCTTGAAAGTGTGAAAATAATATAGTTAAAATAAAAAAAAAGAAAAGAGTGGAACAACTCTCATGAAATGCAAAGAAAAATTAAATTTTTATTTGAAATGACAAGAATTACCTTCTTGGATCTTTGATGATCCACCAGTTGTTGACATCTTTAAAAGGGTAACATGTTACCTGCTGTTGATGTGAACTGCCTCGACCATTTTCATACCTACAAGAAAAACATTAATATGATCATCGAGAGATCAGCATGCTATAAATTATTTAATTTTCCCCAAAATATCAATGTCATATAAAATATTATGGAAGTCCCGAGGAACCACTGTTAACCTTATGGGGTAGTTGGCCTTGTGAGAATGTAGCCAGCATGGAACAGGTTTGCTGGAGACACTGCGAAGAGTCACCTGAGAACCATAGGCCACTTCCAAAGGCTGACCCTTTGTGATTCTGGCCAGTCCACCCTTCACAGAACAAATGCACAATATCAGAATATAATTTGACAAGCAAATCTAAGGTTTCTTTATACACAATGTGAGTCAGTAGCTGTTTCTGAAATGCCATACTACCTCCATACTACATACTGCCCATATAATAGCCTATTCATTTTGAAAATAACTATTTTTTCTGTCAAGAACATTGGATGGATTGCGACATGTAAAACTGTATCTTGTTTTAAATTAACTGGTAAAACACAGTATGGAGAGTATGGACTATATCAAGTCAAGTCAAATCATGTCAAGGTCCTGCAGTGGCCTCAACCATGCAAGGGTCAAGCTCTTTGAAGAGCTATCAGTGTTTCAGTCCGAAATTAAGATCACTCCAATGCACTGCACTGAAAGTCAGTTTTATAGATGCATAAGTGTTTTAGTTTTATAGTTTTATAGTGTTTAATGTTCACCTCCAGACTGGCCTGAAAGGCACTGCTCATCATCTGGTCATGAGGCCCGCTGTGGTAGAGGATGCTTAAATGGACGTAGAAGAAAACTAAATACAGGACCACCGGCATCACAACAAGGGCCAGGAACTGTGTCACCATCTGCCTCACAACAGATGCCTACTGATCGACAGGGGGAGATGGCAGGAGACATGAAGTCGGAAAGTTAAATCAATACACTAGTATGCTGATAGCAGTAAACTCATTTAAAGTCATTTAAACATCATGTCATGTTGTAAATAACTGCTTTGCTCATATCTCACCAAGTTTAATGACTTATCTCCAATAAGCCTCCAGACATTAACCGTTGCTAAGACCAAAAGCAACAGGTAGGTGAACAGACCCATGTATTTCACCCTGCCAGGTACGAAAGTTCGAGAAAAATGTTAATCACCATATTGTGCATAGAGCTGAATAATAAATTAATGGTTATGTCTTAATAATGAGGCCCAAATAGCGAATAATGTAAATTATAATGTCAGCTAATAACTCGGCTGATAACAGGATCTACTACTTACCCAATTGCACAAGCACTAGAAACACCAGACAGTGCCAGCCACACCCATCTGACTGATGAACTGAGGGTATAAAAAAAAAGCAACAAATGATCACTCCTACATGGTGAATATTATGATTTTATCAGCAATATACAGTCTCTTTTACAGAAGACCTTAAAAAAAAATACTTACCCACTTGGAGCTTTAGAAAAACGAAGATAGGAGACCACAGCAAGTAACAGGAAAAAAATGAGAATGGACTCCAGCAACATAAACCGAGACTGAACAATCAGTGAATTCTCTATAAGGAAACATGTAAAGAAATAAACACTTGCTGTGAGATATACTGTACACTCTGCACTGATGACACTGAAACAGAGCATTCAGACTTTACCTAACACTTACCAAGCAACAGGAGCAGAGATGCTAGTAAGGCAACCAGATTGGAGTAACCCAATTCCTGCATCAAGAGATAGCCCAGTGGCACACACAAGGCACCTGATAGAGCTGGGATTACTCTGAGACTCCAAACAGGTACATTACTGGAATATTCTAGAAAGAATGAAAAAAAAACATTTCTAAACATAAAGTAGAATCCTCTGAACACAAGGTGGAAGCTCTTCTTACCAATTCACTTCTTGAAAAGGAAACATGATTCAAAGGTTTAGAATGGACCAGAAAATAACTGTTTTTTTGCGTTAAGAGACCACAGAGTGCATAAGAAAAAAAAAAACTTATACAAACCTGCTCCAATTCTGTTCCAAACAAAGTTCCCATCAAATCCTCCAAGATGGGCTGTGAGAAGGGAAATGGTTTGCAAATCTCAGGTGTGACAGATGAGGGGTTTTATAACACATGGATGGAGGTCAAACTAAGCAGACATGTTTTATTATGATATCAGTGAATAAAAGCTTTCAGAGAAGGTTATGTGTTCACAGAAATTGTCCCCTGTAAGTGGACTATTTTAAGAAAAGGTTTGGAGGGAAATCTTTGCTCTTAGCCAATACAATTATAGAATGTGCATCATACATAATATCTTGTGGATGTGGCCTGCTGTAAAGATTTTGCATGGTTGGGGAAATCATGTGTGTACCTACCTCCAAGTGCAAGAATCATGTGGCCAAATGGTGGTCCACTCTCATCGACGAAAAATACTTGTTTCATGTACAGAGACACAAACTGCCCATAATAAACTTCATCAAACCTACAAAGGTACAAAGAATACAGCGTCTTTGTATAGCCAAGCTTTGAATTAATTTATCAAAACATTCTTATGCCTAGTTCAAAGGGCAAAGTGTTTAAAGCCTTCTTGAAGAAATGAGGATAAATCCCACTGCAATCTGTTGTCAAGCCGCCTGGCTGCATTATGACAACTTCACTATGTGCAGTTTGAAAATTTGCATGATATGAATTTGTGCAGAGGCAATCAGCAGTAATTCCATGCAAAGGAGAGATAATAACATACGTTTCGAGGCTTGACCCACATTCTACATAATTAACACGTTCACTACTTACACAACAGCTCTTGGAAACTGAATGCCGCACAGCCTGGTCAGCAGTCCAAGACATGTAACAAGCAGCAGTAAAACATTGATCTCGACTTTCACTGTAAACGGTAGCTTGTGTGAACTTAACATTATAATGTAACGTTAGTTCTAAGAATAATGAAAAAGTTAATTGCTGGCGGTCGCTACAGTTGCCTTCTAACAGCATTCGCTAAAACACTACAGGAACTGTCGAGCAAAGACATTCGAACGATGTTGATTAGAGCTCGCTATGGTCAAACTTCACGCAGGTTACAGCGATAAAGAGGATTCCCATTCAATGTTACTGTAGCATTCTATCACAGCTGCTCCAATGCCTTTTCCGGTCACAACTTGTGCATGGGCGACCGCAATATTTCAAATTAAAAGCCTGGGAGTAACCACAGGATTTTTAGGAAACATTTCAACGAATAGATGTCGCCATAAAACATTCATAATTGTTTCCTAAGATAGAGATAGACCTACTACCTTTTAGTTTAACCATTTTCTGACACTGTCAATTACAAAATTAATGTCAGGCTATTTGTTTTTAGAGAGGGAATTTCGGATAGCCAAGTTAATCAGGATTTCTTGCTGTTATCACACCTTTAATATTATGCATACAAGGGTGAAAAACATAAATGAATTAATCAAAGTACCAAAGAGGATAAAATCTAAATCGTAGAATTGGATGGAATAACAAAAATGCAAAAAAGGACTGGAAGGAGAACAAGATCTTAAAACCAATTAAATTTATTTAAAGTGCAAGGGAACACATGTTCAGAAATTAGGATGACACAAATTGCAAAATATTCTACAAACCTCTAGAGTACCTTATACATACTAATATATTAAATATACTCAATAGTATAAATATACTTGATAACAAACAATGTTAAAGAAAAACAATCAAGATCTGAACTTTATTGAAAGGCACTAGTTTCCACAGTACATGATTCTCTTTCTACAAATCATGTTTCTGGTATGTTCTCAGATACCTTGTCAATAGAGCTGAGCATCTGAGACACAAGACTTAATGTTTCTGCTCCCATCAATAATTGCCTAAAGAGAAACAAAGACAGAGAAATGTTGGTAAAAGATTTCACATCAAACCACCTTATTGTCATACATTTACCATCTATATTTTAGAAGCCCATGACAAATACGTTTATTGTTGAAAGGTTTTGCATATCAAACCTTCTGATTATCATGAACTTATCACCATATTTAAAGGATGCATCATATTAACTTATTTGCAGCCAACCCCAGATTCCAATAAGAGGATAACGTGTTTCACTTCTAATCCTTAACTAATCACGCTTCCTCCCCCAACTCGTCTATATTTTTTAGTACTTTTTGTCAGCACTATACATTAAAAGACATGTGTTATAATAAGAAAGCTTATAGAAGTATCAACAGGGATGTGTTGATGACAAGGTTTCAAACACCTTAATAGTTTGTGTTAATAAAATCATACTAAATAAAATCACACTGTACTGTACTTCTTTATTTAAACTTGCCACAGGAACTTAGTGAGAACATTTTCTTTACAATTACTGATTTGTTCATGTAAATTATAAAACGTAAAATGTAAGGATAAGGATAGGATCATTATAAAATGTGTACATACTTAATGGAAGTTTCAGCATCATGTGTCGCTTTGGTTAGATACTCTGAAGCCATATGTGCATTGCGCTTCATGATATTCATGGTAGCCAGCTCATCCCTGCACCCCTCCAATTGGTCCTGTGAAGAAGTTTATCACAGCAGTAGACATTTATTCAGTCATCGTTTTTGGTATGGCAATTCCATGGAAAGGGAACACAATATTTGCAAGATGTGAATGATTATGAAGAACGGCTGTATTTAGCTGTAGAGGTTACATGAAAAATGTACAAAATTATTTAAATAATAATGTGCTTTGCTCGGTCACATCCATAATATGGAATTGCTTGGTCAATGCCCTGCATACATAATTTTTACTTTTCACTTCATCTCCTTATTTTTGTTACTGAACAAGTCTTACAGTAAGTATGCAAGTACAGTAGCTAGTACTTAAAGCCAGTGGTTTTCAAAGCGGGGGCCAGGGTGTCAGCAAGTTGCAGGGAAATAATTAATTGAATAAATAAAACAAAATAAAACGTGATTGCAAAAAACTCAGAAGAACTGGCCAAGAGAGTTCTGCAGGAATGGGGCATATACAGTGGGGCAAAAAAGTATTTAGTCAGCCACCAATTGTGCAAGTTCTCCCACTTACAAAGATGAGAGAGGCCT
>JASCQY010000062.1:50947-67196 GCA_030264315.1 Sardinella tawilis
AGACAATGTAATTTTCTGGATTTTTTTTTCTCATTCTGTCTCTCCTAGTTGAGGTTTATTTATGATGTCAATTACAGACGTCTCTCATTTTTGTAAGTGGGAGAACTTGCACAATTGGTGGCTGACTAAATACTTTTTTGCCCCACTGTATATAAAATATGGATTTACACAGTCATATATAAAAATAGATATGAGTGCCCCAAAAATTGCCCTCTGCTTTGAAATCCTCTCAAACAACGCCAAACTTAATTTCGTTCACAGCCTTTTGTCAGAGGATCTTTGCTACTGTCACCGTGTTATTTAGAAACACATCTTCCATATGGGGGGCCTTAGCTAGAATCTGCTAGTATATGAGGGGCTTTGTCATGGAAGAGTTTGGGAACCCCTGCTTTAAGAAGCTGCCATCATAGAATTCTTGTCTTTTGGTGTCACTGGTTGGTTTGTTGCCAGGCATGAAGAAATATTGGAAAAGTTCAAATGTGCCTTTTGCATAAGGCTCTCACACCTGTAGTTGATGTATTTCTTGTTTCAGTTTTGTCACCGTGTTTTCTGCCTTGACTGCACGTTTCTGAAAGATAAATAATAGAGCTCTGTTTAGGTCGGATATATTGTCAATAGGGAAATACTGTATACAGTGCGAACTGGCATGCAATACCTACAGTCATTAGCTGAAGGTTCTGCTCAACAGAGTGCACCATGGACTCCAAAGCTTTTGCCTCCTGCTCGTCTTGGGCCTTCTTATTCTGCAGTTCATCATTAAGGTGCCTAATTCTGCAACACAACAGTATACATAACAGTAATCTCACTGTCCGCTTAAGTGTACTTAAAACTGTGCCTCGAAGAAATAACCAAGGACCCCTCACCCTCAAACCACTATTTTTTTCCAGCTTCTCCCCTCTCCCAATTAAAGCAACACTTCATTAGTCACAAATATAGTGTAGACATGTTGTGAAGGGCTTGGAGGGACTGGACACATCAAGACAATAGCACAAGGGAATATGAACATGATTCACTACTGTTACCTTTGGTCGTCAGTCTCTGACTTTTTCATGAGCTCCTTGACACGCTTCTTCAGCTGAGCATTCTCTTCTCTCAGCTAGAAAACAGTAATATGTCCAATAAAAAATATACATAAAACAAATGTAATGTAATGTATCCTACCCTACTAAATTACTTTGTCAATAACATTTACAAAAGAAGCAAAACCTTTAGAAGTTTTCCATTTCCATGGTCAGGATTGCTTTTAGATGTCTGGTGTGGTACATCAGGTATGAAAATCTCTTTATCAGCTTCATAGTCTCCAAAAATTGTAAAAGGATAACCATCCGAGTAAGGAGTCCTATCAATATTCCCACACAGACCAAACTCATGTGCCTCCTCAATAGCCAGAGGCTGATAGCTGCCAGCCCACTCCTCTTCTTCTGCTTCCTGGGCCATGGTGTGTGCCTGGGAGATACTGTCAATGGCAAAATGTCCTTTTTGGTCTTCATGAATGCTTTTAGATGGCAGGGCACAGTCCCGTTCTGGTAGATCAGCACTGACATAACTCTTCTGCAAAAATGTCATAATAGATCAATCACACAGTAATCACATAGTAATCGTATATTTAAAAAAAAAACCACATAATCATGTGATAAGCATAGTAAGGTTGCAGTTTATATGAAAAAGTAGCTTGGAAATCCAAACACTGATAATATCCGAGAGACCTAATTGCAAAACTGTACCTCTTTTGTGGAATGATATTTTTTATCTGAGGTCTCTGTACTGCTTGTATGTTGTTCTTTGCTTCTTATGAATTCCTTGAAGGAAAATGGATTTAACTCCTCATTTTCTTGATCACCTGAATGAAATTCAGATTATTCATAAATAAAATACTAATAATATATTATATTACAGTACACTAAATATATAAACATTCTCTTTTGGTAGTTTAAGAGAATCTTGCAGTTCCAAAATCTTTCATACCCTTCACGTTTCGCCAGCAAACCCCAATAATCTCCTAACATCTACTATGCAAAAAATCTGCCATCATCTCTAAAAAGATGGCAACGAGCAAAACTAAAACAGTTCTGTGGAGTTCCTTTTTAAGAATGAAATTTCTGCATTAGGCCTATGAGAAAATTTCATTAGATATGGAGATAACATTACTAGACTAGTAACGTTACTGCCATGAATGAAAAAATAAGCTTATTTAAGATAGAGAGGTGGCTCTGAAGATTAACAGAATTTTGTTAAAATTCAATCCATAGCCGTTCTTGTTTACAGAATAGTAGCATCATCCTGTGTTCAGGGGCACGGGTGTGCACTGCGCCTTTAAATGGGCTGTCAATCGAGCACTCTCCTTTAAGTGGGCTGTCAAGCTACAAACGACTCTTTACTACCAACACCAGAACCAAAATACGAAGTAACGTTAGTTGCACGTAGTTTGCATGTTGATAAATCAAGATTTCTTGATAACTGCTCAAACACAATAGTGTATTTGTGAAGCAAGTTTACGTGACAGAAGGCTAGTATGTTTACACCGACCTCACGTGACAGAGAAGAGAAGTCCAGCCAAACACAACTCTTACATTACTTAGCATCTAGGTCGACCATTCTCTTCATTTTTGACATTGCAGCAAGACAGTGATGTATCTAACCAAAACCACAGGTTTGACTAAAGAGCGATAGAAGCCTAACGTTACCGATGGAGTCAGTCCATTTAAAAAGATGAAGACATGCTAGTTGATATTGCTTCAGCCGTGGATAAAACTACGTGCAACTTCGTTTAAGTTGCTGATGCACTTGAAAACACATTACTAAATAATACGTATGCACTCGACATAACCATTACCGAATAAGGTGCTAGATAAAGTTTTTGTTAATTCAAAACTTTATGCTATGCATCCATGTACTCATCGGTATGTGGTGCATGAACAATTCAATATGGCTGCTCTTAGGGTTATTACCCTCGTCAAAATAAAAGTTTTTCATTCATTCATGATGCTGTGGACTACTCCCTTACTGTTTATAGCCAGTGTATGTAAAGAGCAGTAGTGCAAACCACAGTGGAGTGGGTGTAAAATTTCTATTAGGGTAATCTTACATTAAACCAACAGAACAATTATCAATTTTAAGCCAACTTGATACATGTTTACAAATAGCTGTATTAAGATGCTATTTTATGAATGGGATAAAGACTGATTGCTGAATGCAGGTAGAAGGTAGAGGTCTACACAGTAATTAGGCAAGCTCTCTATTGGTTTACACAGTAAATCCGACATAGTGGTCTTTTAAGAGACATGCCTCAATAGTGTGAAAGCAATAAAAAAAGTTAACAGAGACACTAGAAATGAGGGTGCTTGCTTCACCCTGGCGATATTACTTAAAGGTGAACTATGAGATCCTGAATGAGGTCATTTTATTTGATGTACCACGTAAACAAAACGCTACACTCAAATTCATACAACTAAATTAACTTTTCTCACTGCCCCCCACCCATATGTGCATACTCACTAACCCCTACCCCCTCCCCTAACCATCTTGTTGGTGTTTGGCTGAAATGTGGTTTGTTATGTTTTGGTGGACAGCCTGTGCCACTAGTGTTTGTTTGACGTTTTACAGCCCCTGTGTTGTCTCCAGAGACCTGACTTTCCCCCATGTATTCAGAGGCAGGCAGGAAGCTGATCAATGGGAGATGCATAGAATTTGAGACAAAAATGAAATTGGGCTAAAACCATGCAAGATCTCATAGTGCACCTTTCATTTTCTGCACAAAAAGTGACCCCAAGTGATATGTTTTTCTAGAAAAATGATGTGGTATCTTTATTTAGAAAAACAACCTTTACAAATGCATTCATATAAAACATAATTAAAGATAATTATCCCCTTTTCCAGCAGAAGACATTTAACCAGCAAATGGGTTTGCATGAAGAGTCACATCCTTTATATGGACATCAGTTAAGGGTCGAAATGTCTTCTCATTGACTGGGAGTTTCTCCAATTCATCAAGGGTCTCCAAACCATCAATAATCCTAAAAATCAAAGATAAGATACAAGGATACACAGCGGTTTATTGTCACATGCATATGATTATTGGATATAGAAAATAGATTGAAATTGTGTCAGTTTCTCACACTATTGTGTATAAGGGGCAGAGAAAGTGCACAGTGTGTAAAGATAAGATTATATTAATGTAAAAATTAAACCCAAATGTAGCTAAATACAAATCTGCAGAGAGATGACATACTTTCCAAAGACGGTGTACTTCATGTCCAAATGGGGTTGCTTAGCATAAACAAAGTAGAATTGTGATGCATTTGTGTTTGGGCCGTTGTTTGCCATGGCGACCACACCTCGAACATTATGCTGCAGGGGAAAAAAATCCCTCAACATTAGCACATGACACAGTCTCTTGACATCCATTACTAAACATTCAATATTTTATACTGTTCCATACTTTCAAGTGTTCGCTGAACTCATCTTCAAATTTCCGCCCCCAAATACTTGTTCCACCCTTTCCAGTTCCTGTGAGAGTTTGTTTAGAGGAAGTCATGTTGTTAGAATATTATTTACAATACTGCAGTAGCAGTGAAACAGCAATTCCATAATTGCCAGATAATAAATTGGAGAAAACTTAGAAAAGACGAATACACTAAACTAAAGGAAAAGCATTATTTGCATTCACTCATCCTGCTCATTGAGGAAGTCATCTCAAATGGTGTCCCAACAGTTTTGAAATATTATATAACATCATGGACAAGTTAATTACCTTCACAGTGCAATACACAATACTTCACTTGTATCTGACTAAAACAATACCACTACTACTACTACTACTACTACTAATAATAATAATAATAATAATAATAATAATAAACACCTGATGACACTTGTTCTGATAAATATGCTGAAGATGCTCAAGTGCAACTGGTACTGAACGAGTAAAGCGGTCATGACAGATGACTTGTTAATGATCAGAACCAGTCTAGACAACAAGAGATGCACTACAATCTCACCCTGAAGTGTTTGGTTTATTTTTGGCCTATTTACCATCACCTGTTTTCTCCATAATGTTAAGCCTAAGGTCCGCCTTGGTGGCACTGTGCTCCTCATTCTCACAAGTATGCAGAATTATAACTGTGGTGAAACTACTTTCTCATTATTTACCTGTGGGATCCCCAGTCTGTACCATGAAGCCTTTGATGTTTCTATGAAAAATGCATCCAGTGTAGAATCCACTGGCACACAAAGCCAAGAAATTCTGTTGGTGAACACATCTTTTGTCAGTAGGCTGTATTTGTCAGCGATATAAAACATGCATAGAGTAAATACGGGATTCACAGAAGATTAACCATTTCAACACTATTTGCAACTGGGCAGGAATGCATCATGTTTAAATAGATGAAGATATCCTAGCCTATGTAGTAGAAATAAGATCAAATCAACTCAGATACCATGTGGTGTGTTATGTGTGTGTGTCATGTTTGTGTGTACAGAGACTAGTGTGTGTGTGTGTGTGTGTGTGTGTGTGTGTGTGTGTGTGTGTGTGTGTGTGTATGTGCGTGTGTGGGATGGATGTGTAGATGACAGAAAATGTGTGTGTCTACGATACAGAGAGCAATGAAAAGAGGACAGGGCAAAACATCCCCCACACATCCAGTGTGGATCACAACACTTTGGGTCAACTATGTTGTGTTAAATGTGCTAACGTTATATAAATAAACTTGACTTGACTAACATATGGTTAGGCTACTTGAATTAACGTTGCCAATTGGTTGTTTGCAAACACTTGCTTTAGGTTAGCTGTTCTTATATTTAGACTGCTTAGTCATGGGATAAAATTAAAATCAACATTTTGCTCTTCATTTGTTATTCTTACTTCAAATGTTAACGTTATCAGTCGTTAACTTTATGTTCACCTGGGCTACACTGAGGTGCCCCTAGTCAAATTCTCAGCCACTGCCTAAGTTAGCATAAGCTACTGGAAAAAAGTTGTACGTAAAGGATAATGTATTCTTGGTGACCTACCTCGCATGCCTTCGGGGCTCGCTCACAAAATAATTCAATCTTTAAATCCCCCAGGTCTGTATGTAGTGTAGCTGCCTATAAACAAAGTGCATAACAGATTCAGAACCATTCAACAGAGTTAGCCACCCTGTGTGTATGAATGACAGCGTCAATGTTCGGCGGTTTTACGGACATCTGCGGAACGTATTTTTGGTCGTTTGATATGAACACGAAAAGAAAATTATACTTGCCATTTTGAAAAGGATCAGAACGTCAACATCAAAGTACATATGCCACAAACGACAGCAAAACGTCTAGCCGTGCTGCCACCAAAATTCTTCTTCTTCTTTACATTGTTATTGTCAGGTTGATTAGGAGTATAAACTGTATACCGCCACCTAGTGGGTGGGGGAACACATGCTACTCTACTCTACTCCCCAGGCTTGCTTAGCAATGGGGTGCTGCTCTGGTGTGAGTGTCACTTTTGTCAGGCTAATTGATCGTTGTCGAGACCTTAGTCAGAAGAACACACAAGAGACTGTGTTATCATTGGTCTTTTTCACCCTTTTACACCTCTGTCTGACTTCACAACTCAGGAGCCCGGTGCACCAAACGCTTTCAGAGCAGCAGCCAACAACGCAGCAGACCCACATGCACAACTATTCAGGCAGTTCTGAGGAGGAGTAGTTGGAGTAGGACAATGAACATAATTATTATAGTGTCAAACAGGTTGGAGGGTACAGAATCAAATGATGTCAAAGTAAACCACCTGTCCTGGTCCCCTGTCCTTCCTTTCTTTTACTGTCTATGGTCCTTTCAGTCTCCATCAAAGGGGTTGCCCTGTGTTGCATGTGTTTTTGGTCTCATGCACCCACGGAGGGAATATTGTCTCGCGGTATCTGCAGAAAGTAGGTTATTGTAGTTTCCTAAATACCACTCATTTTAACTGAAAAGTAGAGCTTTTATAACCAAGAGAGTGTATCAGAATCAGAACTGTCAGACACCCAGAATGTTTTGGCTTTTATTTTGAAAGACGAAAAACGACTAGGGGCCATGTTTGTCATTACACGCATGATAGAGATTTTTGTAATGCTCCAAGCGCAGCTGCAACGATGGTTGGAAGAGTTGACAATCATCAAACATACAATAACGATGAACCAGAGATTTCTGGTTTTGTGCTAAATGATCGAACACATTATTTACCGGGAAAATAGCAAAGTTAGACTACGTACAATAAACGCCGTAAACCATCAGCTGGACTGAAAGGCACAAGCTAAACTGGGTGAGTTGTGACATTTCATGCTACTGACGTATTAGCTTGTTAGCTGTAACGGTAACCTATTTACCACTACAGCACGTTTAACAACTACATCCATCCATAATTAACGAAGTTGTGTGTTAGTTAGTTGTCAAATTAGGTTGATATCCTTCCGGAAATATCCCGACTCCTCAAAATATGTGCGGGTTTCTTTGAGCCAAGGGTGACTGCAGTGAGCTGGACCCAAACTGCTTTAGGTGTTTTGCTCAGTGGACATCTTTTGCGGTCGTGTCATCATGTGTGTTATGCTAAGTAACGTTATTGTATTAACGACGTATCTATTACATAGCCAGTAAATAAATAAATAAATAAATAAATAAATGAAATGTTGGGTTCATAAAGTCAGTTTTCAAGGAAGCTTGGCAATTACTGAGCTAAGTATTGTACATCTTTGGTAATTTATGCTTCTATACAATGACATATATTTTTTTATCATTCACATGAGCACAGTATAGCCTAGTATTTGCTCTTGGGTCTGTAATATTAGCTGAAAACATTGGGCCATATAATTGACCCTTTGTCAGCCCCTGCAAAGTGCAAAGGTCAGGCAGTAAGTCTGCATGTTCTGAACCAGGGGACTTTGTGACTCAAGAACCAATCTGAAGTAAGCAGCCTCTGAACACCGCTTTTGAAAAAAATAAACATGGGTGATTCTGTGAAACTGCATTATTTAATGCACTGTAGACCAATGAGCACCAGCAGTGTCTTCCCTAACTAGATGGTGCAGGGTGTGTGTCTCCAGAGTTGATACACCGATGAATTGTAACGTTAGTTAAATTTTGTAGGCCATAGGCCTAACTATTTTTCCTGTCTGGAACCACTAAGTTACCGGTAATGTATTTGTATTTTGTAATTTTCCTTGACTGTCAGTAGAAAACTGCCCTCACATGGCTTATGTTAAAACCCCCTGGACCTTAGATTTCTACTGTATGTGCTTCATAATCTAAAATTCTTAACATTCTTATGATTCTTTTTACAAGTTAGAGAATAATCTAGACGTCGAAGACACTAGTTAATGTCAGTTACTGTAAAACAGAAGTACCCACATTTTGAAATATATATGACATAATGTAATGGCAGATGTTATGTCCAAGCACTCTCTTGTCATTTTATCCTGCTAGACCGATGTCATACTCAATTTATTGTGCAGCGTATGGCACATTCTGCTCTTTGGTGTCTCAGCGAAAGGATTACATACAGTAGACTACAATATAATACAAAATTCAGCAGCAAGAGTTCTCACCCATACCCGACCTTGGCAACAAATCACTTCCATCCTCCATCAGCTTCACCGGCTCTATTCATTTCCAAATTGAATTCAAAATCATTCTGCTTGTTTTCAAAACTCAAAATAGCCTGGCAGTCACTTCCTGTATGAAATCCTGTCAACCCACCCGCACCCTATGCTCCACTTTTGCAGACCTTCTGTCAACCGCCCCTGCACATCTCCCTTCATGGGTGATGGGGCATTTAGTATAGCTGACCCTAAGCTCTGGAATGCCCTCTCACTTCCTCTTGGGCAGTGCACTTCAATCTCCACTTTCAAATCTCAGTTAAAATCTCACCTTTTCACCCTGGCTTTCTTCTCTCCTGTTGAGTGTCCCTAATCATATCTTTTCCCTTGACATTATCATCTGATGGTTTCTTTTTATTATTATTTCTCTCTCTCTCTTGCTCTCTCTCTCACTCTCCCTCTCTCTCTCTCTCTCTCTTTCTCTCTCTCTCTCTGTTGTCATTGCTGGATGTAGTGTATGTTGCTGTACAGTGTTCCCTTTATGTGTTATGTTTTATAACTGTGTTCCCCTATGTTGTTTCCTATTTTATTGTATTTTATTATACCGTATCCTTATTTTTTTATGATTTATTATGATTTATTATGATTGTTAATATTATTAATAAGGTGTCAAGTTATAGTCATTGATTTATTGAAAGCCTTGTTTATTGCTTAGTCATTCCCAGCCCATGTCACTAATGGGATGCGATGGGATGTGCTAATTCAGCGTGTTAATTGTGTTTATTCTCCTTTGTAGGTAAAACATGATACCCATTACGGAGCTGCGTTATTTTGTGGATACCCAACCGACATACCGCATCCTGAAACCATGGTGGGATGTTTTCACGGATTATCTTTCTGTGGTGATGTTAATGATAGCCGTGTTTGGTGGAACACTACAAGTGACTCAAGACAAAATGATCTGCTTGCCTTGCAAATGGGTGGTAAACAAGACTTGCAGGAAATATTTCAACTCCACCCTTTCGGCAGATCAGCTCTTAGAGCCTAAGGGTATTCAGTACAACCTTGATCGCCACCAGTATAACTACGTGGATGCTGTCTGCTATGAAAATAAACTCCACTGGTTTGCCAAGTATTTCCCATACCTTGTGCTGCTACACACCCTTATTTTTTTGGCATGTAGCAACTTCTGGTTCAAGTTCCCTTGGACAAGCTCCAAACTCGAGCACTTTGTATCCATTTTGCTGAAATGTTTTGACTCCCCTTGGACAACACGAGCACTTTCAGAGACAGTGGTGGAAGAGAGCGACCCCAAAGCACTAGGAAAAATGAACGGGTCTTTGGACAAGAAAGCGTCGGTTCTGAGTGACGACGTGGAGGCCAGTGTGCCCATGATTCCGCCCATGTCTCGTTTTGAACAGGGCATTGTGGACCACACAGAGACGGGTGTTCTGGACAAAAAGGAGGGCGAACAGGCCAAAGCTCTCTTCGAAAAGGTTAAAAAATTCCGCATACACGTTGAAGAAGGGGATATAGTGTACAGACTCTATATTCGACAAACCACCATAAAAGTAATTAAGTTCATAATTATTATCTGCTACACAGGCTTTTATGTGCATAATATTCAGTTCCACGTCGATTGCAGCGTTGACATTGAGAATCTCACAGGTTATCAAATGTACCACTGCACCCATCCCCTGGCAACCCTGTTTAAAATCCTTGCTTGCTTTTATATAAGCCTAGTAGTTGTATACGGGTTGATCTGCATGTATACTTTGGGTTGGATGCTCCGCCGTTCCCTAAAAAAGTACTCTTTTGAGTCCATTAGAGAAGAAAGTAGTTACAGTGATATACCTGATGTGAAAAACGACTTTGCTTTCATGCTTCACATGATAGACCAGTATGACCCCCTTTACTCTAAACGATTTGCTGTTTTTCTGTCTGAGGTGAGCGAAAACAAACTCAGGCAGCTGAATCTAAATAACGAATGGACACTGGACAAACTTAGGCAGAGAATCACAAAAAATTCCCAGGAAAAGCTGGAGCTCCATCTCTTTATGCTTGGCGGCATTCCAGACACAGTATTTGATTTGGTTGAGCTGGAGGTCTTGAAACTGGAACTAATACCAGATGTTACCATACCTCCGATTATAGCTCAGCTCACCAACCTCAGGGAAATGTGGCTTTTCCACACGCCAGCTAAAATAGAGGCACCTGCTTTAGCTTTTTTGCGTGAGAACCTAAAATCCCTACACATAAAATTCACAGACATTAAGGAAATCCCCCTGTGGATCTACAGCCTAAAGAATCTCTCAGAGTTGCACCTCACAGGTAATCTTAGCTCTGACAACAACCGATACATAGTTATTGACGGGCTACGGGAGCTTAAGAGGCTGAAAGTGTTGCGGCTGAAGAGCAACCTCACAAAGTTACCACAGGTTGTTACAGATGTTGGGGTGCACCTGCAGAGACTGTCTGTGAATAACGAGGGCACAAAACTGATGGTACTGAACAGCCTTAAGAAGATGGTGAACCTGACCGAACTGGAGCTTGTAAGGTGTGATCTGGAGCGCATCCCTCATTCTATCTTCAGCCTCCACAATCTTCAAGAGATTGACTTGAAGGACAACAACTTGAAAACCATTGAAGAAATCATAAGTTTTCAGCACTTACATCGTCTTGTTTGCCTCAAACTCTGGTACAACCAGATTGCCTATATTCCTATCCAGATAGGCACCCTCACAAGTTTGGAGAGACTCTACCTGAATCGAAATAAAATTGAGAAGATACCAAGCCAACTTTTCTTTTGCCGCAAATTGCGGTTTCTTGACTTGAGTCACAACAACCTTACTTGCATACCAGCTGACATTGGATTCTTACAAAATCTTCAGTCATTTGCTGTGACATCAAATAGGGTAAGTATATTTCATTCTGTAATATAGTCTAATTATTTATGTTTAAAATCTGTGCACGGCAGGTCATCCTAAATTCACTTTTTTACTTAACCAGAAATACTGTCTATTTTTCCCACCTTCCATCCTCAGATTGAAGTTCTCCCGCCTGAGCTGTTCCAGTGTAAAAAGCTGCGTACGCTAAACCTAGGGAACAACTGCTTGCAGGTTTTACCGTCTCGTTTCGGTGAACTTACTAGTCTGATGCAGCTGGAGCTGCGAGGCAATCGGCTAGAGGGCCTTCCTGTTGAGCTGGGGGAGTGCCACCTGCTGAGAAGGAGTGGAATAAATGTTGAAGATGACCTTTTCAACACCTTGCCCACTGAGGTCAAAGAGAAACTGTGGCGTACAGATAAAGACGCATCCTGAGGATGACAGAGGTCAGAGGTGAAAGTTCATACACTTGGACTACAAAATGGACTAATGAACGCTGAATAATATGAACTAGATTATTGTGCTGCTGATCTGAAAAGTTAAGTGAGAGAAGACCATGTTTAATCATAAATTTGGACAAAAAGAAACCGAATGATTATTTGGTCTTCACAGGCATTGTATATGTGATATGTGAGTTGTCCTGCAAACTGGAGTGTTATTGTGCCAGTTTATTTTTCACTGCATGTTAGAAACTACTTTGTTATAATCCGTAGAGGACAGCAGGGAAGACTTGATTTAATTCTTCTGCCCTAAAGGATTCTCACTACACTCATTACAAGCAAATACCTGATACCATTTTTGATACAAAATGACAAAAAACGAAGTGGCATCTTCGATTAAATCTGTTCATGAATTAATAGCAGCACTTGCCATGTTCAGCCAGCTGAGTGCTGCTAATGTCTATTGTGTTCAGTTAGGGGAGGTGCTGTTTACCTCCCTGTCTACATCTATGCTGAGTGCAATTTTGTGTCAAGTTGAGGAGATGAAGAAGACAAATGAGTATCTAATTCAATACTAATTGTTCAGTATAAAGTATTACAGTGGTTCCAAAACGTTTAACTGCTGTGCAGGGCACATTCTATAAACATTTAACTGCTGTGTAGGGCACATTCTATATGCCCTACCCAATCCCCTACCGAGTACACCACGTATCTAGTACAGCATGGTACTAAGTACACCCGGAGAGCTTGCTTTAACAATGTTTTGGAATAATTATTGCTGCATAAACGAAACGTTAACTCATATTGACACATAACCATGTAGTGGCAATTGGGTTGTCTTGGAGATAGTTTGAGTGTAAGATCTTTTTCCAGATATGGTTTTGTACCTGAACTTTATGCTGGTGAGGGCCGAGAGCCTATTCATGGTTTTATTTTGCGTACCCTCTGGTAACCAGTGGTTTGACAGCCACTGTAGTATTATATCTGAGTTTCAGTTTTATATTGTTTTTTTAACCCTACAAAATCCATACTCCACCAAGTATTAGATTAGCAGTATTTCTATGTATGAGACCACCGACCAATCAATTTCTATGTACCCCAGTGTAATTATTATTCCAAATGTTAGCAGTTAAATGTAAATGTACTTGATTTTTTTCCCTTGCATTTGGCATTTGCCTTTGCGCTTTTGGTGCCTTGAAAAGCGCTATATAAATGCAATTAATTATTATTATTAATCAAATGAAATTTGTTACAGACTCCACTGGTCAGTATCACAAAGGAAACAGGACTGCTTGCTTTGTCCAGAAGGTTTTTTTCTGAGAGGGAAAATTCTTCAGGCAAATAGAGTAGAACATTTAGTTTGAGGTGTAGCATAGGAACATATTAATCTGTAACGTTTGTTACAAAGTTGTGAATCAGAAGCACAAACCTGTTGTCTATTTTTTTTTATTTATTTTTTGTTATATGCGTAGGGATGACTCTTTTACGTCAATGGAACTCTCTGTACTCTGAACAACCATTTAGCCTGTAATAAGCCAGTTTAAACAGCCAGTAATGAAGGGGTCGGAAACTGATTGGGTCTATGCACATTCGTTATTGTAGAGATTGCACAAGTTGTTGATACATGTGCCATGGCAAGATGATGATTTTTTTTTCCTTCTTCATTGTTTTGCAGAACAGTTGTCAGTTATCAGCTGTTTGCGGCAGCTTATGTTGTGTAGAACCTCATGTGTCATCAAAATGACCACAGTATACGCTAAACATGATTTTTAAAAATTGTTTATTTATTCGTTTATTTATTTCACAGAAGTGGTAAATCTAATGTTTATTTCTTTTGGGTAGGTGTAAGGAGGGAGACTAGAAAATAGCATTCCAGAAAATGCAAAAATCATCTCATTATTTGAGTTGCCTAGTAGACAATGAAGATTATCCTCAATCCAAGCAGATTATGCAATAAATGAATCACTAACAGTAGGACTGTGTTCTGCTTTAGGAAGTACTAAACTAGGCGTTGCTGTTAGAGAAAACTGAGAGCGTAATGGAAAATCTATGTGGGCCTGAAGGCCAACATGGTGCATTTGAACACTGAGTAGACTACCTTAGTAATTCTTTGTATTGTTTTGTTGTAATTGTTGTTTTTTTATTTGTTTGTCTTTTTTTTTGTAATCTAATTCAGGACTGAACAGAAATTGCACTGACTTTCTTTAATACTTGGATTAATAGCCTACAGAGGAAACAAGCTACTGTGAGAGGCATCCTGCATTACACCACTGTATTGGCAGTCCACATACTTTTGATCACAGTGTTGTTTTTGCCTACAAAGTGTATTGCATATATTATAAGATGTTGTCATTTATCAATTCAAATAAAAAGGGAAAACAAACGGGAATAGACATGGATGTCAATATTTACTACCATGGCCGTATGTTTGTTCTTTCTATTAAAAATGGGTGTCTGTGTTCTCTGAGAAGCTTGATCCTTAGCCTACATGATTAAAAAAAAAGGATCTTTATGCATCATCATAGAAAACCTGGAACCTTTCTTGCCCAGGTATGGCTGCATTTTTGTTGCAGTTTATGTTGGAGGGTGCAAACCTCCACCTCGACTCAGATGCTCAGATGTTCAACAGTTTTTTAAAAACGTATTGTTTGATAAGACAGATTTCATGAAATATGTTATAATAATTTGTTTTTATTATAATGTAGGCTAAAGTGTATTTCCATAATAATGGAGTTTTTTTTTGTTTGTTTGTTTGTTTACTGGGAACAAAAGCATCTGCCAAAATATCACATCTTTTAAAAGTTAATCAGGCTATGCTTCTTGGAAAAAAAAAAAAAGAAAATCAACTTCAGGCTTGCATTCTTGCGTGAGGTAGGTTTAACGTGTGTGTCTGGCAACTTTAATAGCCTAATCATGCATTTTTTGCCACTGTCATTTAAAAGAGACCTAGATTATATTTTCACTTCAGTGCTGTGCCAGTCTTGCCATATTAATGTAGCCTAATGTTTTTGAGGTTCAGAGGTTTTGTCTGCTTTACACGGCTTTACAGTACGGTCAGGGTATGCCATGGTCCCTTTAATCTCTAACGCTCCTCCTCTTCAGGTTTTGTGTCGGTCTCTAGAATCTGCCATTTTAGAATTTGGACATAGTGCTAATTGCAGTTATTGGTATGATAGAGGTCATTATTTGTAGTTACTGAAGGCTTATCATCGATCGATCAGAGGTAGGTTATCTCGGTTTCCCTCTCGCATATCCTTGTGTATGTGAACTGTAGTGGATTTGGACATGAAAACAGGAAGTCAACCGAGTTGACCGAAACTGACGATCATAGCCTGATACAATAATCTGCAACATCATTTTTTGTGGTGTTTATATTAGAGATGCCCCCAATTAATGAAATAAACCAAAATCCACTTGATCGTGATGTTGATGAGGTGCCCAGATTTACTTGTCTAGATTGTCAACCCTGAATGATGTATCATTAGGTTCGCAGCGTAGCCCGGGCTATGCATTGGTTAACAGGCTCGAGAACTTATGTTGTTTGAGGGCAATCGATTTTGCTAGATGAAATAATAACCGCGGCTACACGTGGAAAGATGCTTTTACCACTGCGACACGGTAGCAACTGTCAAAGCAATATAGACCTAATAATCTGTGATGTAAAACCTGTGATGGACAGGGTGCTCGAGTGGGTGGCCTTCAAAGACTAGTGCTGACGAAAATCCCATTTGATTTGGAGGACATGAGAGACCGCACAGAATCACTTGGCAAGGGCTGACATAAAATTGCTTGCAGTTTGTGGAGTCATAGCCTACCAAAGAAAATTAGATTAGAAGACAGCCTAGCTGAATTTGAAACAAAGCATGTTGAAAGGTGTTAAACTATAACAAAGCTCAATAATGAAAACTTATCCTAACCCCTTGATTAGCTTGATCAATAAAGATCACTCAAGTCTTCAAAAAAATATGAATTAACACCCAATAAGATGAGATTGATGCCATACGCTACAGTTTGATACATGTGTTTGAGAGGTGTGCCCTAGCCTGCATCTAAAATGAAATTTTAGACATTCTTATTAATTTCATTTCACACATTTAGTGTTTTAATATTATTATTATTATTATTTACTGCCAAAATAAATTGTGGAAAAAAAGAAAATTAACAGATGTTAGATTTATGAAATTTAGGCTATTCCTATCCTCACCACGTTCTCAATACAATAGGGCTAGCCTATACATCGTTGCCTGTTAAGAATTTCTATTTCTATTATTTCCATTAGATCAACCACGTCACCAATGGTGGTAAGCTATAGACCCTTTTTGAAGCAACGTCACGCTGGAGGCAAATAAACGTTCCAATGGGCTAAGTAACGTTACTTCACCTA
>JASCQY010000062.1:75144-89696 GCA_030264315.1 Sardinella tawilis
GGGAACCAATCACAGAACGGGGAGAGATGGCAAGACGATGCGCAAACTTTTGGACAAACGGAACCTGAAGTCCCCTACGAGAAAATTTATAGGTGGTCGCCAGACTAAATCTCACTTGAGATTTAGGCTGGTGTTAGCCAGGCTAATGTGCAACATAGTTTTGGTACATTAGTAACAGGCTTTTTATAGGACCTGTTTTAATTATGGTCAGGTTTTGTCAAAAGTCTCAAGTGTAAATACTGAATAATGTAATGTAAAGATGCTGCTTTTGACGTTTTTCAAAAATAATTTAGCTCTCTGCTTAGTATGTTCTTATAATATGACAGTAAGACATTCTGTGAATAAATGATGTTTGTGTGTGAGCAGCACGTACAGTCTATGTGTTGGTTAACCTTGTCATTAAAATGTGTGTTTAAAACTAATACAAGTCTTTGAGGTGTTCTGTTACACAATATAACCATGACAAAAACAGTGTGCGTGTGTCGTGGAATTTCTACGAAGCCTGAAGACATCATGCACTGAGACCTGTGCTGTTTGTGGGTAAGATGTGAAGGTCAGTTACAGGAAATGGAAACGAGCAGGTTTGCTCCACTTAATTGTTTTGCAATTCTTTTCTCTTGCTGCAACAACCTCACAGAGCTGAGCTGAGCTGAAGTAGTTTAAATCACAGGGGTCAAGAGCATAGTACAAATAAACAAACACTTTTCTAGCTGAACTAAGTAAGTACATGTAAGTAAGCCTTTATTGTCACTTTATGTCCCTCTCCTTATAGGTTCCCCCTCTTCCTTCTCCCCCACTCCTCCATTTCTCACAACTATTACAGTTACACTATCTAGGCCTAATATTTTTTTTGTACTGCTCTAGTTTGATTGCTTTATTGTTTACTGTTTGGGTCAAACTGACCTGGATCATTATTGTTTTATTATTTGGCACTTACAATAAACAATAAAGCACTTTGACACTTACAATAAACAATAGATGTTAAAACACATTCAGGTAAAATATCATAAAATATTATGATTAATGTACACTGTTCTCTGCGTACTGTATGTCAGGCATGCTATCGGGGGAAAAGGTTACATTTCCACAAAATTCCAGTCTAATAAGGACTTGGCTAAGGATGAGCAAAATCGTGTTTATCTTTGAAAAGGGAAAGAAAATGCACACAATGGTAGATCTACTTTGCAAATAGGGCAGCTACACCTGCTTTTAATGACGTTCCTTCAGTAGACTGTAATAGGCTTCATGTACTGGCTTGCTACAGTATGAGGTTCTTCAAGGTACTTCTTGCTACAGTATGTGGTTCCTTCAGCTTACTGTGATATGTGTCTGGGTATTTTTCTGTGCTTCAATACAGAATATATCTGGATCAATTTGACCCGAACATCTTCTGAAGTAGCCTACCTAAATGTGTAGGGGTATATGGATGTGTCCCAAATGATTTTTTTTTCCAATTTAACATGTGTTTCACTGAATTAAAGTATAAAGGCCATATCATATCATCAAGTATCAGACCACAAACTTTTCTTTTCTTCTCTTTTAACACCAGAGTGACCTGTTCTGTCTCTCCTCTCCTGTCTCAACACCAGGGTTACCTGTTCTACCCCTCCTCTCCCCTTTCAACACCAGAGTGACCTGTTCTGCCTCTTCTACAAGAATATAGTATATGTACTCTTTTGATCCTGTGGCGGAAATGTGGTAGGCCTAGTACCATCAATGAAGTACTGACACATACACAACATGAACACACAATGAGCGAATGCGCGCACACATACACACACACACTGACAAAGAGCAGTGCAGACTGCTGCTACGTCGCCTGGGGAGCAGTAAGGGTTAGGTACCTTGCCCAGCTGTGGACGTGGGGGCGGGAGAGTGATGTTCAACCAGTCAACCTGCCCAGCTTTTTAGAACTGGTCGGGGATCGAACCAGCCACCCTTCTCTTTCCAGCCTGAGGCCCTAGCCTATGCCACGGCTGCACAAATAGGTGTTATCTCATGATTTGCGAGGAAGTGCGAGAAAGTAAGGAATTTTGAGTTGCAGTGTTAATAACTGTCATGTAAAAAGTGTTTTAGCCATAAAATGTGTTTAGAGTTTTGCTAAACTAGTTAGAATTGTTAATGTTTTTTTGACAGATGAGTGATGTGTTCAAATCACTGAGAATTTTCTTCATTGTATGAGGTATGTAGTGTAGCATTTGAGAAAAACTGTAAGATCTTTATAGCTGGACCTGCTATGCCACCTACAGGCATCATGCAATAAATACTGTATCTACTGTACATCCTCACAGGCTGTATAAGGTGAGATAAAATGGGTCAGTGTTTAGATATATTTTTGAAAAGAACTTCTTGTTTACTTTGTTTTGTTTTGCTTTGTTTTTTTTGCAAAAAAGTCATTTAAAAGTGATAAATGTCAATGATTTGTCCCATATGCAAAACTTTTGCTATTGGTCTTGTTTGTGTGTTTGTTCGTTTCCACATAATAAACCTGCTCATTGTTTTTAACGTGCTGCCGAGTGCCAAGTTATTTCTCACATCACATATAAGTTATACTCACATCACTGATACAGTCATTCATATCATTGCAACACAGTGGCGCTGACACACCTGAGAAGGAAAGAAAGGGGACCAAGGATAAGGGATACAGAAACAGGGTAAAGGAAGGCTGTGGAGGTATAGCTGAGCAAAGGCCTGCATTTCAGGAAAAGAAAACAAATGATCTGTTTTAAAATGGTCCGGTCAACAATCACTTCCTCTTTCTTACTAACAGACAGTTCCCTTGTCATTAAGTTTTCTCCAAAACCATCTGCCATGTGTATTTCATCAGCAAAGGAAATGAGGTAACATGGTACTGCTTGACAAGAGGTTGACTTTCTTAAACAGACTAATATTTCAAATGCAAGTACTTGAATACCCACCAGGGGGCATCATTCCATTTAAACAGGCAGAGCTTTTATTTGGTTTCTTGTCCTTACAAGTACTAGGTGAATCATAACCTTGTCAACTTTAAATTAAACATTTTTATTTGACAAAAAGGCCTTTTGTCTTTCAAAAGTTGCCAATACGCAAAAGACAAATAAAAAACTTGACTGATTTTTTTTGCTTCGTTATTGGTGGTTTTTAATAATATAGCCTATGTCCAAAATACAGCACATGAGATTGTAGAAGTTGGGACATGTATTCAATGGCCTTGTTAAATCATATCTAGAGGGTACATGCTTTTAGAAAAAAATGACAGGTAACCTGTTTAACCTGTTCCCTTAATGTTATGTTGTCTACTCTTAGTTCACTCTTGGTTGACACAGCCTCAATATGCGTGGACATTTTGGCCAATACCCTTGGTTACACAGCATACTCTAGATACATTTAACACATATTGTGACATGTCCCAACTTTCTCCACACCTATGAACAATTATAGGCTACAATGTATTTCAATAGCATCGATTTTCAATGGACAGCAATTCATGGGGCTGTCTGATAACAGGGGTGGCCAAACCTTTCTGTTTGCGGGCCGAATACAAATCTAAGGTGCCAAGGGCAAAGCTAAGAATCTTGGTTTTAACCAGTTTCAAGTGAAAATGCAGGCTGCCTAATGCTACACTATTTAATGATATTTATAGTAGCCTACAGAAATTATGATTTGCAATGGATATACTGAATAATAGATTAATGTAACAATGGGCCACATTGCATCTTATTTTTTTTTACCTAATGGCCTCATGCATCCCCAAATTTGAAATGTTAACAATACATTTTTACAACAAGATCATGACCTAATTGTTCACTGACAACAAGAGCATTTAGAGATTCAGCAGAATCCCAACCCGAATTCCCCACATTTGTTGGACCTGATGAATAGCCCATTCTCATGCATCCTCCTTCAGGAGATCTAAAATCCGATGTTATGTGGGCTAAATGATGGTCAGATGGGTGATTACAAAAAAGCATTCTGATTATGGCAAATAGCCAATTAGCCCACTACAGGCCAGGCCCAGGCCTATTTATGACAAATTTGTTTTTTTTCCCACTGATAACATTTTTCGATGTTCTTTTGACGCTTTCAGATTTATTCAGCAGAAATCTAGTCAAATACTAATTCACATATTAGGCCTCTATCAAAGATATGGAATGAAGAGGCCCAATAATTGTATGGCTAAAGTGCTTCATTCAAGGTTTGAAGTTGGCTAACCAACTAGGCATAGGCCTACAGTTAAAGCTTTCTAAATTCTGTTGCTTGGGGCTACTAGTTATATCGCGACATGCTATTTAATGTTTTGAAATCTTTGAAACTTTTCACATAATTATTCGCATCATACACATACCATGGAATTTTGATGGCGTGATGGACGTGACAGTTTTGCGTGGATTTGCGTGGACTATATTTTTAATTGTTTGTAAACGCACTACTTAACCTTCTGATGCAATAGTTTGCGGAGGAATAAACCTAATGCTGGGACTGTAGCATTTCGCCTTGTTGCCTCTGGAGCCGGCCTGGTAACCTGCTATCCTTCCATCCTATGCATTACGAGTCTGGAAAAAAAACTTAATCTCTATACTGTCAGGACTTGGGAAACTACAGAAGCCATGCCATAGAAAATTATCATTCGAATATTATATCAGCCCTATCTACAGACAGTGACATTCTCAATACATGGTTCAATCAGCGGTCGTCGCTCTGAGCCCATGATATATGAAACAGACGGATTCCGTAGCTCGAGCTCGGAAGGGCAGCGGGAAAGAAGCGAAGTGAACTACTCCCTGTTCCCCTTCTGTAAGTCAACGTATCGTCATCTTAATTTTTTAGTTAATACAGGTGGAAAAGTCACAGATGTTAATATATCGTATTATTTTCTGTTTGTACTGGTACTGTGCGCTGTACTGTACTGTTTGTTCTGTTGCTGTCAAATTGTTTATGGCCTAATGTCAAGTGTCACTGCAGCGAACTAGCCAGTTCAGGTATTAGCTAGCTGGCTTGCTGACTAGCTAGCATTTGCTTGGTTTGGGGCTGACGGCCACTCCTCCTTAGCTCATGACAGTATCATCGTAACACAAATTTAACCCTAGCTGACTTTAGCAAGCTAGCAATGTTGGTTATGGATATTTTGCTATGAAGTTATTAACATATACGACGTGATTAGTTGTTCAGTGTCGTAACGTCAACACTAACTGCAACTTCTTCAGCAAAACCCTGGAATTTTACCAACAGTAGTCCATGGTATGTTGGCCTCGGTGGCGATTTCAAATGGCGTAGAAGTGATAACGTTAGTAACGTAAACTCGACCGCTTGCAATGGTAGGATCTAGCTAGCTACATTGACAATAACGTTAACCGTTAACGGATTAATTCCATCACGTTAGTGAGCAGTCGGTCATCTACCCTCAATCTAATCTGCGTTAGAATAGCTTGCAAAAGAGGTCTGTGTTAAGTTATGCAATGTAATGTTAGCGCACCGCTAGTGTTATTCCTGTTCGTTTAGAACTGACGTGAAGTTAACGTACTTACTTTAGTCTGAAGTATGAAAGCGGTATCCTGAGTTACATTACAGACATCATAAGAAGTAAGGCAAATTAACATTTGCTGCCATTTTACGAGAAATTGATAGTAGATAACGTTAAGATAACTGTCTGTAGATTTTAGTTGTGGCGTTAACGTTTCAGAATCTACGCGATGCTAACGTTAGCGCACTGTAAACATTCAGTTAGACACATATGTAAACCTGTTGTAGCACAGCGATTACGAGCGAACTTTTGTTGTAAACCCACAATTTGCCTTTCTGGTAGTTTTGGAGTTATATTAAGTGCCTATGACTGTCTTATCAGCGAGGTTAACAGTAGATTCTGACCGCTATCCTTGGTTGTCATCCACAGTAACAATGGCAGTCCAGCTAGCAGCTAGCAACTAGCAGGCTAACGTCAACGTTAATTCACCGGCCATAACATTTCACGTTAGTGGGAGTTTGGCTGAAATGTAAAACATTTTCGTTCGGTTTCAGGCTCTAATTAATTTATCAGAAGCCTTACAAAGTTTCGTAATTGTCTTCTGCTGCTACGTTGATTGTTTACGTTAAAATTAAGTTACTATCACCTTCCCTACCGGTCTGTGTCGCAAAGTACTTGGCTTGTTAATGCTAGCTATGGAATGTCAACTGAACGTTTGGTATTAACGTTAGCTGGCGATACTTTGGATATAACGTTAATGTTACTTTTGTTTAATTATTGTCGTACATGCCTTATTCGGGTCTTTCTTTTTTTAAAACCAACGGTATTGATCGAATCGAGTATTTGACAAGCTAGTTGGCTGTAATATTGGCTAACACGAATGTACCTAACCTTAGCTTATCTCGCAGCTTCTTTGGGTTTTAACATTAGCTCCACAGCTAGCTGACATTAATGGTATCTCACCGGGTGTCCTTTAGAAATATAGTTATGCATTTCAGTGGTAACACGACTGATACCGATTTAGTACAACTCCCAAATGCATATCAATGATATTTATATACGAATGACATCCCTCTTATATCAATATACCAAATGTATGGTGATTGAATGGCGTCTCAGTAGCATAAATGTTATGTAGTGAATATTCTTAAGCGAATGCTAGACAGTTTTTGAAGGTTGTACAGGTTTTCACAGATTAGCGACAGCAAGGGGCCGAACATTGAATGAGCATTTTTGTTAAATTTTATTCATTAATTACTTAGTAGGTCGGCCTGTAAGTGTATCCATAGTTATGTTACAGTACGTGCTATTGGTGGAAGGACTACAGTAAAGCCTCCCTGTATACTACCTTGTAAGGCCAACACTTGCCATTCCTCTGTGAGTGACAGGGAGACACACCAACGAGAGTTGCAGGCTACACCTTTTTCTTTAATCCAGGGTCAATTCTCATCCATGACCGTTAATAATAAAAGTGCACGACCGCGACTACTGCATAGCCCTGTTTCACACAGAGTGAATGCATGCATACAAATTACACAAGTGTGCTTAAATGTATCTTAAAAGTAAGATAATTAAAGTTATAGGCTAATAATTCAATGGTGGAAGCAAGTCAGCTGTGTTGTTTCAAAGGTTTAGCCTTCCACAGCATTCTGAGGCTGATGCCTGAGAGGATTATCCATGCATATTAAGGCCCATGAACCACTTTGACACCCTCTCTATACGTATGTTTTCAAAACGTTTCCACTTCGGGCCAGTGTTTTAACAGTGAAAGTGTCCTGTTCTGTCTACCCATTTGCTTACTTAACTGACAAACTGAACCATTTTATCTGAATGCAAAAACATGTACAGTATAGGGAACATGTGTTTTTGTGCAGAGATGCTTTTCTGATTACTGAGAACACACAAGTTGCTATAATCCTGACATTTGTTGTGTTGTTTTTTTCTTTCTTTTTCTTTGTGCTGTCTTCCCCTCAGGTTGAGCAAGTGGTGAACCATCTTTCACCATGGTCCTCTGTGACTGATATTGAGCTCAGTTTGGTCAGCTCCATCACCACAACTTTCGGATACAAGTCACACGCACTCAGCAATGGGTACTGAATAAGCTAAGACAAGGCGGGGAAAAGAAGACACAGATCCTTTATGTAGCCCTCTGCCCCCCTCCTCGAGTGAAGCCACCATCTCCCATCTGACATTTTTGCACTCCTGCAACTGTCCAGCCCTGCATCTGTCATCATGCCACTCCAGCTTAGGATGGCTGCCACCTAGGCCCCATGCGTCCCTTAAGTGGCGAACGCCCACCCCCTCCCAGAAGTTTGTTGAGTCCCACTCTGCCTCGTGCTCTCCTCAGACCCTGCCCGGAGATGTCTTTGCTGCAGTCCCTGGGGCCAGTCCAGAACTGGCTGGGTCAGGAGCTAGAGAAATGTGGGATTGATGCTGTCATCTATACCCGCTATGTGCTCAGTCTCCTCTTGCATGACAGTTATGACTACGACCTGCAAGACCAGGTAGACATACAGTACATGTTTGTGTGTGTATGTTTGTGTGTGTGAGAGGGAGAGAGAGAGAGAAAGAGAAAGAGATTAATTAATAGACCTAAGCATTGCAGTCATGTGGCATATGGAAATAAAACGTAGAATTCTCGTACTAATGTCGTTATAACTGACTGATTTTGTCAACTTACTTTTATTTGAACCACTCCAGATATTTTTTGTATATATCGGTGTTCTAGCGCAAATGTAATATTTTAAAGTAAAAGTAAAGATCTTTTAAAAGGTCTTTTAAAAAAGATACAGATACAGTTACAGAGTGACTTTTCAAGAACCACTATGTTGTGGAGACGAACGTTCAAGTCATTAGTTCTTATTAGTATGAACGCAATGACACATTTTTTTCCCCTGATTACACTACTTGAATTCCTTTCAGGAGAACGACATCTTTTTGGGCTGGGAAAAGGGAGCAGGGAAGAAGTGGACCAGAAGTCGGAGGAAGGGGGGGGCAGATGTCAGTCTGGAGGAGATGAAGAAACAAGCGGCTGTGCAGTGCCTGCGTTCTGCATCTGATGAGGTGAGAGAACATACTTTTAGTCATATGATCAAACATTATGGATTTTTTTTTGTTCTTTGATTGCTCATTGTTATAAATGAGCCAGAAATATGAATTGATTTTAATTGTGAAAGCTGCAATTAAACATATAGGCTAACTTGTGACTGACTGTGAGTGTATCAATTTTACCAAAAGTTGTTTATCTTACAAACAAGCTAACAAAGGCGAAGTACACCATCTTGTGTGGAATAGTTTTAACTTTCTTAGTGCTCACCTTACCTTAAAAAAAAAAACAACAACAAAAAGAGTATGTACTGGGTGTGTGGATTGGGTGTTGTTTTATAAAAAATAAACTTTGCAGTGCATATTGAACAGCATGACTTTCTTTTTCCTCTCTCATTGCATTACACATTATGATGTGTGTTTGTGCATATCTGGGTATTACAGTTTATTTTGGAATTGACTGTCTTTCTCTCTGGGGAAGGGGGAGGGGAATGATCAATGTTGAACCTTTTTAACCTTCTGTTTCATGCTGTTATTCCAAGAAAACAATGAAAGCAGAGATTGGAGAGAAAAAATGTCACTAAATGAGAAATTTCCTAGATATTTCCTAAATTATTCGGCCTTACTTGTGAGAACATGAGACTGTTCAGGTACAGTTACCAAGAATAAACTAACAGCTAGTGACGGGACATCTGTGTTATATAATTCCATTATAACTTAGCCCATGGAGTTTGTCCATACTAATTTTCAAGCCTGTACTACTCCTAAGAGAGTCAAAATACTCCCACCCTTGTTGTATTCAAAAATAAAACGGCAATGCTGACCCAGTAGTATCTTTAAAAGGAAAAAGAAAACCTGGCAGTTACTAATTCTGAGCCGATTTTCTCACCAAATCATTGCTGGTGTCTCACTGTAGGTCTGCTGTACTCATATTGCAGACTGCTGACTATCGCCTACTGATATGATGTGCCAGAAGCCTAAAATAATTTCAGAATCTAATTAGAAAAGCCTCTGGCAATCATATTTTTTGTGTCTCTCTGTACGCGGAATTGGGAGAGAGATAAAAATAGTGTAAAATGACAATAGGGTTTGTCTACGTGAAATTTTGTTGTCAACGCCTCATTTGATTTAACCATTTAGCGTCCTAAATCAATCACTGAAGAAGTTTAACACAGAAATTAACCAAAGAAATTTTAATATGAACAGGCTCTGGATTAATGATGGCAGAGGCTCTGACTCTGCTTATAAATTGCTTGTCATATGAAATGAGGAAAATAGTGAGAGTAAGATCTGACTTACAATACAAACAATACAGAGCTATTTTCATAGCCATCATGCTAAAGTTACTCAACCAGTATTCTGAGTTTAATGCCGTGATTACAAGTTATGTCAAGCAAATTACAATAAACATTGTAAACATGAAACATGAAAAGTTGTAGACTCCTCTGGCTAAAGTTAGGTAAGGAACAATAATTCGGCTTGTTACATTAATGTAATACTGTATATCCATGGCACATCATAGTTTCAGTACTGGTGTGACATGTTTGTTAATAATGTCATTAAACAGTGCAGCATTAGACAGCCTGCAGATCTAAAACGCAGTTGCTCTTTCACTAGAAACTGGTTAAAAACTGGTGCTCTTTATTTTGCATTGCCCCTTGGCAGCTTAGATTTATCAGCGTGTGACCCACAAACAGAAAGGTTTGGCCACCCCTGCTTTAGGGGCCATGTAAAATTGTCAAAGAAGTTTTATTTTATTTTTTTTTATACACAGGCCTATGATTTCATAACTGTAATGTTCTTTATTTCTTCTAGAACTCTGGAATCGAGAGCCTTGTTGAGGAGCTCTGTGCCAGACTGAAGGAATTGCAAAACAAGCAGAAAGGTATTTCCCAGTGTCTGTGAATGCCCAGAGATTTTTAATTTTAATGCAAGTAATTTGTAGTTAATGTAAGCAAGTAAATTGTCATGTTAATGTAAAAAAATGAATTATCTTTGTTTTAAGAGCGAGGGAGACAAACAAGCAAAAAACCTGAAGGAGTTCGGTCACCAGAATTGGCTGTATCACCATCTTTAAAAGACCAAGTGGAAATGTAAGTTTCCATTAATTCCATTTAATTAAAGTTTGTTCCGTTTTCTATATGCAACTATCAGATGTCAGCCGTGGATGTGATATTCATTTATTGTTTTTTTTCCCTTTGTGCTAGGTACAATGAAGCCTTTCCACCTCTTTCAGAGAAGGCTGTTTGTCTTCAGGAGATAATGACTGTCTGGAACAAGGATAAATCCTGCACATCATCTTCGGCTGCCCCAAACACCAGCACTGAGACCTCTGCACCTAAAGATTGTTGGAGTGATGGTGAGGCCTCCAAGGGTGAAACCTCGAAGATCTCTGGCACCAGTGCAAGCATCACATCAGCAATTGGAGAAAGAGTTCCACAGAAGCGTAACAAGAAAGAGAAGGAGAACAGACACCATGGAGAAGAGCGAGCCTCTCACAGTAAGAAGCAATCTCGGAGTTGGTCGGAGGGCAAGTATCGACCCCGATCCTGCTCGTCTGGCTCCAGTGAGGCAGGTTCCAGCTCAAGTAGTAATCAGGGTGACGTGAAAAGACCTACCAGCAAAACCATTCAGATTAGGCACAAATCCCGTGAAAGAGGTACAACCAGAGGCAAGAAAGTTCGCAGCCAAGGGCAAGTTAAACTGTCCTTTAAGACCATTGATAAGGAGGAGCGGAAAAATGCAACTGCAGGTCCTTCTAAGCAGCAGCAGCTACCAATCTGTCCAAAAAAGGGAAAGAGGTCTCAAAAAGAGATGAAAAAGGAACCTTGTGGGGTGGAATTGAAGGAGTCACTCTATGATCGGAGAAACAAAAAAGAGTATGTGGAAGAACCACTATGGTACACAGAACCGCTGACGGAATATTTTGTTCCTCTCAGCTGTAGAAAGAGCAAACTCGAGACAACATATAGGAACACCTCTGACTCTCCCAGTGGATCCACGTTGTCTGGAGATATGGACAGGTTGACCGAGCGAATGCAAGGGATTTGTTTCGCCAGTGCTGATTTCCAGAGGACTTATCTTGCAGCAGGGACTTTTGTTGATGGGCACTTTGTTGAATTGCCAGGTGAGAACAGTGAGCAGCCTGTTGAATTCAGTAGGACATCATTCAGCCCACCACACGAGAATAGCCGAGATTTAGATGATGAACATCTGTCTGAATTCACTGACTTCTATGAAGTCGATATTTATCCATCCATATTGGATCCTTGTGCCTCCGACTCTGTCCAAGAGAGTCGAATCCTAAACATGATTCGCCAAAAAAGCAGAGAGCAGAGAGAGTTTGAGGCAGAATGTTTAGTGTTAGATGGCCTTCAGCTGCATGGGAAAAGTGCAATAAATGCGGAGTCACTGGGAGCATCTGGAACTGATGGGTTCCTCTGGAAAGATTTTGAAAGTATTGCTCAAGTCTGTGAATGTTACTCATCGTCCAGTTCAGATGATGTTGAGCGAGAAAGTTTTGTTGGGGACTCCCCTGTTCAGCTCTCCCCAGTATTTGATAGTACAATGTTTAATTTGTGTGAGTTGTCTGAGGAATGCAGTGCTCCAGAAACCAGTGGTGATGGGACACATCTGAATACCAGCTGTTTCTCACTTTTCGAGCTGCAGTGTGATAGCCCCACTTGTTTTCCATGCGACTCTGCTACTGGTTGTCATGAAAACACCACAACTCCCAAGACAAGTAGCGGTCTCGATCCACATGGTGACAACAAACAGTCTCGTTTGCTCATATGGACCAAAAATAGTGCCTTTGATGGAACTGAATACTGTTCTAATCTTTCAACACGAACTTGCAGTCCTTGGTCTCATTCAGAGGAGACTCGCTCAGACAATGAGCAAATAAATGTTCCGTCAGAGGAGTTGGCTCAGATTGCTGGGGAGGAGGTGACGTCCGTGATACCTTACATCCCAGCAACTTATCTAGAGGAAGATCTCCTTGATTTTTTGAAGGATGCTGAAGTACCACAAGAAAAGGCTACACATACCGTTTCTAAAACAATATCCAAACTGGAATCAATTTGTGGTATACCTTTAGAGACCGAAGAGGGAGAGCAGTTTGACACTGGCATATATGATGATGCAAATCACCAGAACAAAGACTACACCTCAGGGATAGATAAGGACATTTGGACAGCTGTTGGAGATCCTAAACACGTGGAAGAGAAGCCTCATTATCAGGGGCCATTTTCGGAGGATTCAAGGAACTACCACTGTGGTTGTCACGAAATGAAGCTGACTGGTGCTGCACACGTACAGGCCACACAGAAAAAAGCAGTACAGTGTTCTGTGTATCACCTGTGGGAGGAGGAAGGAGAAGGCCAAGAGTTGGCTAACAATAAGATGTCCAAAACGGATAGTGGTGACTATATGACCCCTCTAAAGCCTTGGGACACGAGTTCAGACAAAGACAGCACATCATTTATCCTTGGGGGAGTGTATGGTGAACTCAGGTCTTTTGGGGGTGACCACGACTGGGCTGCGATTCCATCTGGCAGTGCCCAAGGGCTGCTGCAGTGTGCTGCTGCGGCGGCAGCCTCAGACGTTGTAACTATTGCAGGCACTGATGTGTTCATGAACACAGGGAATTGCTTTGCTCCTGGTCACAAGCCGCTCTGGAGACCACTGGTCTCCTTTGGTCAGAATGACCAAGCAGTGAAAGGAGAGAGATTGACCAGGGGGTTTTCGTTTATCTTCCATGAAGATTTAATCGGAGCCTGTTCAGGCCTCTATAGGGATGAACCAGACCAGGATTACTCCTTCTCATCATTTGACCTGAACAATCCATTATCTCAAGTGCTCCATGTGGAGTGCTGCTTTGAGCCCAATGACATGACATCATTAAGTCCAGGGTTCAAACCTAAGTCAATTCTTTGCTCAGACTCAGAGAATGACATCTTCTCTTCCCGGCTATATGGCATTAATCAGACCCAGTACCGCGCCATACGCATATCCCCAAGGACTCACTTTCGACCAATCTCCACTTCAGAGTTGTCTCCAGCAGGAGGCAGTGAGTCCGATATCGAGTCTGAAAAAGATGAGCATAGTCTTCCTACTCTGGTTCAGGCCAATGTATTTGATGACCCACAGGCTGACCTCAAACCCCTGGAGGAGGATGCTGAGTGTGAAGGACCTTATTACGGAAAGTCAGAACTAGAATCTGGGAAATTTTTGCCCAGGTTAAAAAAATCTGGTATGGAAAAGAGTGCTCAGACCTCACTAGATTCACAGGAGGGGTCTGGCGCCCTTTTGTCTGTACCGGAGCAGAGTTATGCTGATGGTCAACTGGTGGCTGCAGCAATTACAGAACCCGTGTCGCTAGAGGCACCAGCACAACTGTCCTCAAGTGATCAAGTTCACAAGGAGGAACCCTGCAGAAGTGGAGAGGCATTTCGGTACTCACCAGGTGGCCCTGTGCTTCCCCACCAATACAGGACAACATTTGACCTAGAAAATTTGCATGAGGTGAGAATTGTTTTCACTACAAAAACATTTGCTAACTGTAAATTCCTGATTATTAACCAAGGTTAATGCATTGAATTTGAAAATGTCTTTCACCTACTGTATGGGGTTAATACATAGCTTAACAGGCAGATGATGTGTTTTGGAGAGGCATTTAGCTGCCAAGATTTTACGTGAATCGTGTAGGCAGCAAAAAAAATCAAGACAAGCCTAGAAAAGCTCAAAAATGCAACATGGTAGGATTTAGCATTTTGTATTCTCGACAAAAGGGGCTTCTGCTAGTATTGACCTTCTGCATGCACATCATCAGGACCACGTGATATATCGTGGCGTACGGCGGAAGTCCATTCAGATTACATTATGTGAAAGAGAAAAACGTCTCCTGTACCTTTGTATTTTCGTTTATTGAAGTAATTTGAATCTGGTTGTAACACAAAGTCCTTGTTGATGTTTTTAAGGTAAATTTATCCCACTCAAAAGACGAGAGATTCCTAAACAACGACATAAACTGACAACGAGGGCATTTGAGTCCATAGCAACCATGGGT
>JASCQY010000062.1:108516-119610 GCA_030264315.1 Sardinella tawilis
TTTCCTTAAAGGTGCACTATGAGATCCTGCATGATGTCACTTCTGTTGACATAGACACAGACAAAAACAAACAAAACGCTACTCTGAAATTCACGCTACTAAATCAACTTTGTTGATGCACATTTTGTTTCTCCCAATAGCCATCAAAAATGTAGAGCTACTGTAGCCTATAAGATCAGGCAGAGATACTGACTGAATGTTTACAAATTGTTTCACATCACTTTTTTTTATGTACTTTTTTTAAATTAAAATTTTATGTTTAAAGTTTATGTGTACTTGGCACTAACTGTAACCTACCTTTAAATTGTGCAGAGCTGATAAAACATTGTGATACAAATCAGTATTTTTACTCTATAGCCAGGACTGTGAACAAATACCAATTTTGTGGCCATTTAGAATTTGCTGCGGTAGGATTGGGAGAAATTATGGTAACTTAGGTGTAGCCTGTTTGGTTTGAACCACAGAAAACACACACAGGAGAAGTTTTGTACATTCATGACTGTGTGAGCAAGAGCAACATATGGGCTAAGGACTAAATCAGTATTACAGACAGACTAATGATGTTGGTGGCTTTGGTGCATTTCTCATCAAATGGCACCACACAGTGGACTCATCATACTCAAAATAGACCACACTTGTTTAAAGCAACACTATGGAGTTTTTGGTGTTGAACTTGTGGAGCATCCACTTGAAAGGTTTTAGCCTATTGGTTTAGGTGTTTGACACAGTTAATGATGGTCACCAGCTGAAGCTGTTTTCGCAAGAGTTTTGCTGGTTTATCTGGTTGAACCAGCTTAGGCTGGTCATTTTAGCTGGAGGTTGACTTGTCAATCCAGCAATGTCCAGCTTTATGGGTGGCTGTTGGTCAAACCAGCATGACCATCTAAAACCATCAATGTACGATTGATATAGGCTAGTCACCAGCATGACCAACATAAACCAGCACACTTACATACAGTATGACCAGCTTGTCAGACCAACGTGACCAGCTTCCTAAGATGGTCACAGCCAATTAATAGTCATTGGTCACACCAGTAATGAGTCCAAGTGGTGTCCCAACCAGAAAGACCGGCAAAGAACTAACATAACAACAGCTAATAGCCAAAACCAGGCACAAGCCTAGGCTGTTGGTAGTAATAACACTTGTCTATGTACCCTTCACATGAATATATCCAAATAAATTTGGAAATGGTATAAAAAGTGTGGATAAGGATAATTAAAGGAGAAGTTTGGTGTGAATCAATCCATTGCTCAAGGTCACTGAATGCTGTTCATAGGGAAAAGAATGAATATAATTGATACAACATAGGCTGAATAATGAACCGGGGCAAAGTAAATGGGACATACTGTCAGTGTCAGTTCACAATAGTTATTGGTTTATAACTCTGCCTATGTTGCATCAATTTGTTTCATTCTTTTTGCTACATACATTCAGTGACCTCTAACAACAGGGCTATGGATTGATTCACACTGAACTTCTCCTTTAAATAGTGACAAAAGGTTGCTGAACAAGCCCATGACAAAAAGAAAAACGATACTTTAATGGCCTGAATTTCTCAGTCTAAAATTGTATTTTTATGACAAGGATTATACACAGAAAAGTTACTACAGTACTATGATTGTAGGCTATGTGAGTGAAAATAGGAGGGGAAATGAATATGCTGTGTTTATTTTTGTTGAATATGAATTACATGGACAAGAACTGTGCGCTGTAGCTATTTCATAGGCCTACCTCTCAAGCCTTTCTTCAAGGTCTTTTATTTGAGCACGATAGAATTCTTTGCCACCCTCTGTTGAAGCTTCATCAGACTTATCAAGAAATCCCAAGTCTTTCTTGGGTCTATCTCCGCTCTTCTTGCCATTCTTCTTACTTGGAGCCATGTGTCGACAGCAACTTCTCCATGAACTTTTGAAACTACCAGGTATGTACACACGACAACGTTGCTAAGGGTTACAAGCAGCCCATGACGTAGCCGCAAAAAAAGTCGGGAATCACCCAAATGGATCGCCATTTAACCCTTTCGGGATCTACGACGGCGGTGTTTACTTACTGTGTATTACTTTACTGTCTGTGTTTTGCAGGCCATCAAATGTTGTGTTTGTTTACATGCATTCAAATTATTAAGAATCTTTCCAAATTGCTGCGCCCCCTTTTATCAACCAACTTCGACTGATATGATTGAACCTTCTGATCTGTTTTTCAGTCAGGATATTGTACTTATGGCCTGCTGTTTGTAAAGCTCTGTTCGAAGTGATGCTCTAATATTTTTATTTTAATATTTGGTGTATTATTGTTATATTGCTATGCTATTTTATATTATGTTGTTCTTTTCTAACCGAGTATTCTAACACACAAATGGATGACTTTTATTTTGGTGTGTTGCGGTGTATGGCCGGAAGTTCAGTGGAAGTGTGATGATGTTGGCCTGATGTGAGGACTTTGTTACTGATAATGATGCTAACGTGATGTGGAGGCTCATCTGGTCGCTCTTTTCTTTTGGCAGTCTCTTAGCAAGTGCAGTAGAGTCTCCGATAACTTTTCTGTCATGGAATTAATCCTTGGCAGAACTATTCGACAGATTGTAACTTCATACAGGATTTTGGAGACCGCAAAACTGTGCTGTCAACGTTAACATTAGCCGTTTGGAAGCCGTGCATGGGAAGAACATGGGAGTCGTTCCTACAACTACGTTAACCCTACCAAACGTCGTCAATATTATAGTGTTTGTGTTATGTTGTAACATTAATGTGTTGGTTTTTGGTTTTGAGATGAAAACTATTTATTGCACAATAGCAGACAGCTGCGAGTGTGACTTCAAACCAAATGTAAGAGGTAAGTAGGACAGGCAAATTACATTTATCGAGCGCTAATGTTATGTTACCGTGTTAACTGATGTGTGAAAAACAGTTAATAATCGAGAAAAGACAACTGCTTAATTGTATTCACATCTCAAAAAAAGTCAAGTTCCATAAGATTTCTCTAATGCATTTCCGCGTCCGAGGGGAGGCGGGCTCAATATTTGGTCAAATCGGGTACAATCCTTTGTTTTGGCATCTCCAACTTAATTTGGATGTCGCGCAGTCATATGAAGGATATAGCATTTCTATCTGAAGGGGAGGGAACCACCATAAAAGAAAAGAAAAGGCTTAACAGCCTTAGACACTGAATTGCCATCAAACAGATTGCTAGTTCCCTAGTTGAATTAAGGTTGGCACTGACAGCTGTGCCAACACCATTACATCTGATATGACGGTGGTTGGCGGAAAGTGTGTCAATTCTTGAATTTGTCAATGAGGCACTATGTTTTTTTAGTGTTGCCATCTGTTGTGAAATTATGCTATAACAGTTACTGTAAGAGTGATACAGGGGGCAACCTTTTTTTGCAATTTTGTTGGGCAACCACATTATGGCAGTCAAATCCAGGTGTTCTGATTAGATTATCATGTTAATTAAGGATTAAAGTACTACAGATAAAACTATATTGGCAATACATATAAGCGGCACTGCCCAGCAACAGCACCCAGTTGCCTTATAAATTGTAACCTTCCTGTAACAGCTGGAACAAAACATATTTGTATTTATATTTATTTAATTCCAGGGCTAGAATGGGATCTCTACAAGAATCTGTATGGACAGCATCTGGCTCAGGAGATAGTTGCAGAAGCAATATCAAATTTTTTACTGAAGGAAAATCCAGATCGGCCTCTGGTTCTGTCCTTTCATGGTGCATCAGGAACAGGCAAGAGCCTTGTCAGCTCAATGCTGGCCAGATATCTCTATGGCACAGCTATGGGAAGCCCCTATATTCACCAATATGTGCCTACGCTCCACTTCCCTTTACCTGAGAGGCTACAACAGTACAGGGTATTGGATTTCTTTCTTCTGTTAACTACAAGTGGACAGAACTTGGTTAATTTATTTATTTATTATTATGGTTAATTATTAATAAGAAAATATTCTTAATTTTTAAATGGAGTAAAAGCTTCATTATGAAGGTTGTACTTTGGTAAGGTAATCTTGTTTTATTTCCTTTATATTCAGCTAAACCTAAAACAGTGGATTGAGAGTAACCTCACAACCTGTGCCCGTTCCATCTTTATTTTTGATGAGATGGAGAGGATGCCTCCAGGTTTGATTGATGTGATTGAGCCCTTTCTTGGCCCATCACATGTCGTCTATCAGACTAATTATCGCAAAGCCATCTATGTTTTCATTAGGTAAGTCATCTTTCCTTTATATAATGCTCATTGAATTATGAAATCACATTTTGGGTAGAAGGAAGAGGTCAGTATTTTAATTGTGTATGTATCAGGGTTTCTGTGGGGCCTTAGAAAGTCTAAACTGTAGAGTTATGATTTTAAGGCCTTAAAAATCTTAAATGTAATGAAATATTGTGCAGCAGGTCTAAAATATCTTTAGTTTGGGTGCTTAAATTGGTCTGATTTGTGAATGATTACTCCAGATACAATAGGACATCGCAGAAACCCTGATGCCTTGGGCTTGCTGCCATTTGTCAATATTAGTGAGCTAATTATTTGTTATTAAGCATTATTGATTATGTTTAATTTACAAGACAATTTACAGTACAAGGATTGTAGCTAACTAGTTATATTGAATCATTTTACAGCACTACCGGTCAGGAGATTATTAACAAGGTGGCCATGGAGAACCACAAGGCGGGTCGTGACAGAGAGGAGATACAGTTGCAAGACTTAGTGGAACCCATTGCCGAGGCAACCATCAACACCAAAAACAGTAAGGGCGGAAAAATTTAATCTGAAAAACCTGAACCATTTTAAACTGTGGATTATGTCCATATATTCAAGCCCATGTCTCCCCCCTCAAGATTTCATAAAACGTTCATATTGTATATGTGGTTTAAGGATAAATAATATATTTATTTATTGTATGTTTTAGTGACAACAATCACATTTTTAGTTTACTTGAAATTGAAATTATGAATATGTTTCCTCCAGCTGGTTTCTACCAATCAAGGATAATTTCGATGAAGTTGATCAGCAATTACGTGCCCTTCCTGCCATTGTGTCAGCGCCATGTAAGGCGGTGTGCCCAGAGGGAGCTGTGTCAGCGTGGAGAATGCCACCGTGTGGATGTGGCTGAGGAAGTGAGCAAGGCCATATGTCACACGTCCAGTGAACAACACCTGTTTTCCAGCACAGGCTGCAAGCAGGTGCCTGCAAAAGTCAACGTCTACCTATAAGAACTAAACGAATGACTGCAAAGAAAGGACGAGTTTGCTCGTCGGAGCAATGCACAATGGAGATCAGAGTATGGATGTAACCACTGCATTGAAAGTGATGTCTGAGTGAAGGTCATTCTTCACCTGTGCCTGTCAGCAACTTGGACTCACCACAAGAGTAGTCCCAGCAATGCTTATCAATACATAGTGGACTCTAAGGAAGCGATGGACTGAAAATAACTCAGAAAAGACAAAACTATGGGCCTGTGGAGCCAACTCGTGGAGTTTATTTTCCTACCCCATCTGCCTTTTATGAAGGGAAAAGCCACACAGTCATTGGGCAGAACTTTTAGCCATATTAATGACTGATCAAGTTTGGTTAGGGATACTTTTTAAAAGGCAAACAGTGGCATCATCATCAATTGAACTTTGCACACTTGTGTTTATTCTTTTTATGCAATAATTTTACTTGTTTTTGGCAACCTTGAATCAGATAAAGTATTCCGAGTTCCAGCTGGTTTCTATGGTTATTGCTAACTATATTGCATTACATTAATGTAATATCATGCTTTTACATTAAAGGCCTCTAATGCAAGTGTTTTTGGTTTATGTCAGTATACTGACAGTCATTTTAATGGTAAACTAATTGCAAGCATTGACTGTATAGGATTGCAGCAGGGAGGCTGGTCACATGCCTGCACCTAGAGTACAACAGCTTGGCAACATCACTGCTGGCAATCTGTTGATAGCAATTCAATAGGTTTGCATGTATTCATATCTATTACCTTGTCAGTCAACATGGCTCTTTGAAAATGACTGATGGTTCCAATTCTTTGTCTGTAAACCAATCTACATGCAGCAGTGCTAATTTAAGACTGTACTATCAAATACTTACATTTGGTGACTATAGCAGGAGCTCAGTTGAGACTTTAACAAGCTGATGTTGCACGAGGAGGTTTTAATGTTTCCTTCATTTTGCTACAAAACATCCTTACTTAAAACAAGTCAGGAGTTCTGTAACTACTTGGAATGCATGTAAAAGTTTTTTTCTGATATTTCAGGGCATGAACAGCAGAATTGTTGAGCGAGTACGCTGGGCAGCTATTTGGAATAGTTGTATTTATTTGTCCTGTGTACTGTATACTGTAAGTACTATATGTGCCATATAGTTAAAAAATCAGGTGTGAATTAATCCATGTGCCTGTTATTTCAGGTCACATTGATGTTGGTTGGGAAAATAACACGAAAATTTGACACAACATAGACCCATTAATGTTAACTAAAATCGGGCATAGTGAAAATGAAACTGAAAGTAAGGTACAGTGCCCTATTCAATTAGTGCTAGCTGCCGGTTTACTATTCAGACTGTGTTATGCTGCATTTCTGTCATGTTTGCAGTCTTCTCCCTACCAACAGCATTTGGTGACCTGGAACGTCAGGGCTATGGATGGATTTACTCCGGTTTTTGTTCTTTCTCCTTTCTCTTTTGATTTTGATTTTATTTGATTTGTTGGTCATTTTGAAAAATTGAAAAGTTATTGCAGGGGTGTAGAATGTTAAGGAAGAGCATATTACTTTCTGAATTTGTTAAAAACATCTGCAAAGAAGCAGAATGTGAATGGAAACCCAAAAACTCGCATTTGATAAAACTGGAATAAACCGAACATGATTTAGTTGTGTGTATTTCTGTTTAGTTAACACAACTTACTCAGTATTATGCATTTTTCAGTGAGGTCTGAAACTGTCTAAAATTTAATCATATGAACAGCCTTTTAAAAATGTATAGACTAAATAAATATAATTTATCAAGACAGATAGCTGGTAGCTCAAATTGGTCAAAGTATATTACCAGTATGTTAGGTGCTTTTGCATGTCCATTTGAAACAAACAGGTTAATCCAGGCACTCCAAATCATAGCAATGAGGAAGGAATATATTAAAAAGGCTTTGTTCTGTTGTTTGCTCTGTTTGTTTTAAATAATGTAGGCTATGTCTGAGCTGCATACTGTAGCTCAGTAACATTAACTTTTTGGCAGATTTTTAGTAGTGATGTTATATTTCTCCTACATATTTCAAAATTGAATGGGATACAAAATTTGAAGCCCGTATTTATTTAACAATAATTGTGCTAGTGGGGGATGAAGTCTTGTTTGAAAATCAAACCTTGGGTTAAGTAACTGCCAAAACCCTGTGTGCAATGCACATCAGTACATTTTTCATTGCATGCTATATGTCTGATTCTTTTGTCTTACAAAGACATACATTTATTTGTTTATTTATTTATTTTTTAAAAAAGGTTATTTTTTGTTTTGAAGGCCTTTCTAGCTCACACCTACTTTCTGTCAAACTGTCGGTCTGGACGTTGATCACCAGGGGGCGTCCAAACTAAAGCCGAAACTTCAAATACGATCCGGGTTGAAGGGCAGGACGGACCATAGACATGTGTTGCACCTCCTCTGAACAGGCACTTTCAATATGGCGACCCACATGTCAAGATTTAGAGCCTGGGGACGAGTGCAGAGGTAACATGTCATTTATGACTATTTTGTTGATGGATAATGATAATGCGGCAGTCAATTTCTTGTCTGGTGCAGGGTATCCGAATCAATTATCAATCTATGGCTTGTCGTTTCCGTTCCGCCTCTCATTTAGTGTTATGGAGCCAGTTGTAGCATAGCTAACAATGCTATAGTAAACACAGCGAATTAAATGCCCTTTACTGATGATGTTGCATGAAACATTGAAATAAGTGAGCATTTGTATGTGAATAAATGTACTTCATGTGATTGTTGTAATGTTACAGGTTTGGAATTGCCGCATGTAGGCAATATAGCAGTGGCAGCAGCAGTGGTTATCCAAATGTGTCGCTTTCCGCCCCCTTACCTGGAATCCCAAAGCCCGTGTTTGCTGCTGTGGACGGCCAAGAACAGTACGAGACAAAGATCACAACCCTCGAAAACGGTCTGAAAGTTGCGTCACAGAATAAATTCGGGCAGTTTTGCACAGTTGGAAGTAAGTATCCTATGCGTTTAAATTTTTAGTATATATTTTTTAGAAGAAGTGTTATTGTCATCCTTAACATTGCACTGTTTCTGACTGTTTAATTAGTTTTAGTAAACTCTGGTTCAAGACATGAAGTCAAATACCCAAGTGGGATCTCACATTTTTTGGAGAAGCTTGCCTTTTCTGTAAGTATCTTCTCTGCTCTTGTTATATGATTTCACTGAAGCCTGCTGCAGAGTGAAAGACAGGCAGTGTTGAGTGAAATGGTTGATAGATTACTTTGGTAAATTTACACGTGTATTTATTACTGAAGTCCACAGCACAGTACGGAAGTAAGGATGAAATCCTGTTGACCCTTGAGAAGCATGGTGGCATATGTGACTGCCAGACTTCCAGGTACAGTGAAACAAAATTATGTGTATGTGACACATATATTCAAATAGGTAAATTTTGTACATGATTTGACTTTTTTCCTGTGTGTTTGCCTGCAGAGACACTACTATGTATGCCGTGTCGGCAGAGGTGAAGGGTCTGGATACTGTCGTTAGCCTTCTTGCAGATTCTGTTCTGCAACCACGTCTGCTAGGTGAGTGTAAAACTGTTTGCAATGATTTTGTACTGTGCAGGTGTCAGGTTTACACATCTACATTGGTTGTTATTTATACTTTAACTGGGCATTTTAAACATGAATTTGTAAGCATGTTCAGAAAGTTAAGGGATTTAAGAACAGAACAACAAATTAATGATTTTGAAATTCTGTTTTTCCTCAGATGACGAAATTGAGATGACACGGATGGCAGTACGCTTTGAGCTTGAGGATTTGAATATGAGGCCAGACCCTGAACCACTGCTGACAGAAATGATTCATGCAGTAAGTCCTCTTGTTGTTAAGTTGTTGTTGTTGTTGTTTTTAAACGTGAAATTCTATTTTCTTGTATTCTGTTTCTTCTTCGAAGACTGGTCATCTGTCCTCTCATCCATTTTTGTATAAAATATTGTTATAAGTGATGTTATTGTTTGTGCGTATAGGCTGCATATCGTGGAAACACAGTCGGCCTGCCCCGCTACTGCCCTGTGGAGAATGTGGACAAGATAGACCGTGCTGTGCTGCACTCCTACCTCAGAAGCTATTACAGCCCAGAGCGCATGGTCCTGGCCGGGGTGGGCATTGAGCACGAGCAGCTGGTGGCCTGTGCCAGGAAGTACCTGCTGGATATGAAGCCGGTGTGGGGAGCCAGCACTTCCAGCAATGTGGACCTATCAGTAGCGCAGTACACTGGTGGCATAGTCAAGGTATGGGACGCTAAGTTTTATTTCACAACGATTCTATACATATGTGTGTGTTACAGTAGAAATCCACTGGCTACATCAGAGCGTCATTCTTGCTCAGTAGAAATCAACCAGGAGCAGCTAACTGAAATTGAGAACTGAACTGAAATTTTCACAACATTACAGCTTATTATGAGTAATTACTTCGTGTAAGTAGAGTTAAGTCCTGCAGAAGAGTACCATGTGTGATTTGTAACTCTGTTTGTTGTGCCAGATGGAGAAAGACATGTCAGATGTGAGTCTGGGTCCCACTCCCATCCCTGAGCTGACCCACATCATGATAGGCCTGGAGAGTTGCTCATACCTGGTGGGTTTGATGTCTGAGACTGCTCTTACTTTATGCATCTGTCTAAGTCCCAGTGATGTAGACCCCCTTTATTTTACCCCCTGTGTATCTGTCTTTACAATCTGGTTACATTTTAAGCATTTTTATAACCAATACAATATATCGTAATCATGAAATATGTCATTTGAATTGTAGACACACACAGCAGTGTTATGCACAAAATGTAATGGATCAACTGTGTGTACTGGAATACATCACGCTAACATCACGCTGTTTGTTTGTTTTGTTTTTTTTTACATAAAAAACAACACTAAAAAGATGCTATTTGTGAAAGTGATGTTCTTGTTTTGTGTGTGTCAGGAGGATGACTTCATTCCCTTTGCTGTCCTCAACATGATGATGGGGGGTGGAGGCTCTTTCTCTGCAGGTGGGCCCGGAAAGGGCATGTTTACCCGTCTCTACCTGAATGTGCTCAACAGGTATGATAACACTTGTGTGTACATGTACAAAAGCCTCACATGTGTGGGATTTTCAAAGACCTCATATGAACTTGACATTTGTACCAGCAGCAGCAGCAGTAGTAGTAGTAATAGTAGTAGTAGTAATAGTTAGCCTGGCTAACACCAGCCTAAATCTCAAGTGAGTTAGTTGGGTAGCATGGGTATTCCCAGGCTAAGTAATAGTACTATCAGCCCTTAGACTTCAAGAAAAATGGAAACTTGTTTGATGTGTGAATTCAACTCTCCTCTGTTGTTTACATTATTTTGCAGACATCACTGGATGTACAATGCTACTTCTTACCACCACAGCTATGAGGACAGTGGACTCCTGTGCATTCATGCCAGTGCAGACCCTAGACAGGTAGGATTCTGACCTCAGCTATCAGTAACTGACATTTGGCCACATGTCTGGACTGCAAGTACACACTTCAGTTTGCTTTTAGGACTTGGGACAGGAGAACTCGATAACCTATTTATTGATCATGTGAACTATTGAACATTTGAGTGACTTAAATTCAACTGATTACTGTTTTATTAATGTAATCTAAATTTATATATTCTGAAGGTGCGGGAGATGGTAGAGATTATAACTCGAGAGTTCATTCAGATGGCTGGGACAGCCGGAGAGGTAAACAAACAAACAAACAAACAAACACATACACACACACACACACACACACACACACACAGTGTTCTGTAAGGTGGCACTAACCATTTGTGTTGAACTGTTGTTAAGATGGAGCTGGAGAGAGCCAAGACACAGCTGAAGTCAATGC
>JASCQY010000062.1:146334-162659 GCA_030264315.1 Sardinella tawilis
GTGTGTGTGTGTGTGTGTGTGTGTGTGTGTGTGTGTGTGTGTGTGTGTGTGTGTGTGTGTGTGTGTGTGTACGTATGAGTGTGTGTGTGTGTGTGTGTGTGTGTGTACGTATGAGTGTGTGTGTGTGTGTGTGTGTGTGTGTGCGTGTGACTCACAAATGTATATATGTAAATGTTATGGATTACACTGATGTTAAATTTCATTCAGAGCACCTGACAGATTTGGCCATTTAGGGACCAGACGACAGGGCAAGCTGTTTCGGCTGTGGGAGACAGACAGTTCAGCTGCAGTCACCAGTCCCGTCCAGTCAAAGTGACTGCTGGGCCCAGAGGGAGAGAAGAATGAACCCACTGTATGCAAGGACTGATGTCTGTGTCCTGCGTCTGGCTTGGCAGCATGAGGTCACCCTCAAAAGCACTATAAATAAGAGGGTGTTTCCCCTCTTCTCCAGGCTGGACCATTGCCACGCATTGTGTCCAGAAGAGGAACTACCTACTGCCAGTGGATGTGGAACTGCCCTGTCACATTTTGCCAATCAACATGACAGAGAATGGGAAAGAGAGGGTACAGTCAGGCTTGCGGGTTTTGCCCATATACAGTATAATTCAGATGTCAAATAAGTGTGTACTGTAGGCTACAGTACTGTACTCTTGAACTATTTTGCCCATAAAGCTTAAATTGAACAAACTCCCATGTATCTTCAACAATAAGTTTCCCTGATCTCCATCAACAATGGTATTTGACAGCCATTACAAATAGCTTCTGGTTTTTACAGAACCAGGTAAACTTTATTTTTATCTTTATGCTAATATAAAGGCTAGATTTTCAGGCTTAATGGCATATAGGCCTACAGATATCTTTCAAAGACAAGCGCAACACAGTTTTTTGACGTATGCTTTAATCTCTAAACTAGTTTATGTATCAGCTTTAGCTTACTTTTGATCAGCTCTAGCTTACTTTAAGCTTAGCATCGCTAACAAGACTCTGGGTGGTGTCTGCAGGATTTTGCATGCCTCTCACAGTTAGCTCGCTAGTAAATCGTTGTAGGCCTATAGTGTTGCTTTAAGGAACAATTTGAAACCACACTTGTGGTGAGCTTTTCTCTCGCCTGCGGTCAGGGGTTCTTATACTGGGTGACACTAATCAGGGATACAGACAAACACATCTGAAGTAAACATGCTTAATGAGAACTTATGGTGTTATTTCTATCAAGTCGGCTGGTAGCCCTGAATAAAAGTCAATCCTAAAGGCGCAGACTGGAAGAATGTCTAAAAGCAGTGCTGTGTGTTCCTCTCACTTTTAATGCTGGCCAGTAATGATTTTGTCACCGTGTAAATCATTAACAGGGGCGGGAACACTCACAGCGTGTGGTCTGTCAGTATGCATTTTCAGAGACGTGGAAAAGAGACAGGAGGAAAGAACAAAAAATAGACAATGATAGTTTAGAGAGAATTTTAAGTTTGTAGGTTTTTTTGTTTGCTTACATAATGATTATCTACAGGCTTTCTCTCTCTCTCTCTCTCTCTCTCTCTCTCTCTCTCTCTCTCTCTGTATGATGGTACATTTGCAAGTGATTGGCATGCCCAATGTCTAGTTGCCACTAAAACAATATCCGTCTCCAAGTTGCGCACACAAACTTGTATACAAAAAAAGCCATTAACACATGGACAAAAAACACAAACACAAAGCGTGGTGAGTGACAAAGACAGACTAAATACGGCCACTGCTGTTACTGGTTTGGGTGCAGCAAACACCATGACTGGGAAAAGGGCTGAAGAAGGAAACATAACTGAAAGAGGAAATGCCAGGATGCCAAATTGAGAAAAGTAAGTCTGTAAGTAGGTATGCAGTCAATGCAGACAAAAGTAATTGTGTATTTATAAAGACACAGAGTGCAACAAAAAGCATTTCCCACATTAAGACATAATAAACAATGATTAAATCGATTTTAGTAACATAGTTGGTTAATAACCATACAGTATGCAATGTCAATGGACAATGATGGTGACTGGTATGCCCAACATTTTGATGGACCAAAGATGACAGATTAAAGAGAAAAGTCGTTGTTGTATAGCCTCCAGCTCCTAACATCAGTAGTATTAGCAGTGACAGTTGATAAAAGGGTTATTCAGTATCTTTGGTATTAGCATGACTGTCCATTACTGCTGGTCTTTTACCTACAAAACTGATTCAGATTTTTCATTCCGAGCTTACATTTGTGGATAATTTATCTCAGCATGGACCTGTCTGTGATTTTATATTGTTGTCTAATCTAAGTGGCCAATTAAAATAATTTGTTCAATTTGGAAACATGGTTTTAATTGCAAAAATTCCTTTTTCTTAATGTTCGCAGCTGGTGAACTGCATAGCATTTTGTTTTGCTCTCCGTCTTTCATTTACTCATATTGAATGTCCAAACCAGTACCAAATGTGCAGTACAACCCGTTGGGAAAAGCTTTATCAGCAATTACGGACATCCAGGATGATAAACCCATTCAGAAGGAAAACCACAAAAGTTCATAGAGTGCTGTTCCCTCAGACAGGAAACAAACAAACAAACGCTCAAAACATCTGCTGATACGTTTGTTCTCCTGCTCGTTTGTCATCATTATGAACGAAGTAAAAGGGCAGATGAAACAGCCCAACAAATGTTTTGTCACGGCTGACTGGAGCTCAGAGTTGTCCCTTTAAGGTGCCCTTCAGTCAGTTGGGCAGCAGCAGAGGAGGGCAGCAGAACAAATAAAAGTCCCGCTGCATTACATGGGCTGAACGCTTACTTCAAATTCAGCAGCTCTCCCTTTAATTGTCTTCACCCACATCTAAGCCAAAGTCCAAACAGTTGTCCCCCCCCCCTCCCCAGCAACACTGCCATACATCTGGCCTGCTGGAACCAACCAACAAGAGTGGGAGAGGTGGGAGAGACAAGCCAGCTCCGGCTCTGGACACAACTGCAAGCCAGAAGTGGGGGGAGGGGGCCGAGCCAAGAGAACTGACATACTTGGACACTATTCAATGCAGTAGTACGTGAGAAGGAGTTACAAAGTGACTCTTGTAAAGCGAAGAAGACATGGAGATAATGCAGGAGGTGCAAAACGAGGCGCAGAGACAGAGGGAGAGAGAGAGAGGGAGAGAGAGAGAGAGAGTAAAAGACAGAAAGAAAAGCAGAAAGGCGGCAGAGGGAAAAGACAAAGGTCTCTTTCAGAGCCGTATTCTGCCTGGGAGTTTCCCAGTTGCTGTTGTGACCAGGCCTATCACTGGTCACATTCTGAAAGTGTAGTGACCAGAAAGCGGTTCAGTCAAAGAATGGCCGACCAGCTTGTAATAAGCTTGCAGATAGCAAGAGAGCCACATGCAAAACATACGCACACACATACAGTACAGATGCACGTGTGCACACACACACACACACACAGTAGATATTCAAGTGATCTACTTTACATTCAATCTCTTATTGATTTTGCACGGCTTATTCCTCTTTTATTTCATTTAGCAAACATACCAGTGGTAACAGAGACTCACTCACTCACTCACTCACACACACACACACACACACACACACACACACACACTCACACTCACACACACAGATACGTGTCCACCCACGCACAGTCATACAGTGAGTGTTTTGTTTTAAAAGAGGGTCAGAGCAAGTAGGAATGTATCTCGGTGGAAAAGTTGGTTTCCACATTCCTCATTTTGTTTGCCTCTTACAGTTTCCACCCAGAAGCCGCTGCAATTGCAAACTCAACTCTCCTACAGTACAGTAGCCTACATGCTGCTGAATATACACACTCACACGCTCACTGCACACATGGAGGGACACACACACACACACACACACACACACGGCCCTGGTGCCTGATCCAGCACAGCCATGGCCATTGAAAACACCTCATCAAGGATTCTCTCAAGGATACAACATTTAATTAGGCTACAGAAGGACCCAGAGTACACTCGATTCACGATTCCTTGAAAGAGGCTCAGTTAACGGCCCTCGTCTGTGTTTGTATACCTTCGGAGCACCGGTGCATAGGGGCTTTACCAATTTTACAGTAGGTCTAGGCCTACATTTCAGCAGCATCTGTACATGTATTTTACAGAACAACGCCACCAAGGATATTGCTGAAATAAATCCCGACAAAAACTGGCTGGCTTTCGCCAGTGCAACTTTGTCGGTGAAACTTGTGTTTGCCAAGTAGTGCTGCTGGCAGAACCAAAAGTTCATACAAATGCTCCTTGCATTACAATTTGAGCTGAGAAAAAAATAATTAAAAAACAATGCAATTGGCCAGACAGACAGACAGACAGGCAGATAGATAGATAGATAGATAGGTAGATAGATAGATAGATAGATAGATAGATATTTATCCTGTGGTAAATTGAGACAAAGACTATCTATTAGTGATGATATAAACAGCCTTTTAATATCAGATGTTTTTTTTTCTTCCTGGTGGAACCCGTGAGAGAGAAAAAACAAACTCATTATTAATTGAATATGAGTCACATGTCTCAAAAGGACACCAGGAAAAGGCATTACATGAATTTGCTTTCCATTGGACATGCTATTCAAACTTCCATTCTCAAGACTGAAGGAAAGGTCTGCACAAAACACAGCATGGGGTCAAGAAGTCAGTGACCTCCTGGACAAATCTAGGCTAAAGTGATTCATCACTGTCATAATAAGGCAGGCAAAGGTATGTGAGGGTTACAAATAAAACCCCACCCCCTGAAACTCCTACTCGTGTGAATCAGACACAGAACGGAAATGACCGTGTCCATTTGTTAAAGAGAACAACCATCTTGAACTGTTGTATTCTTTTTCATATTGAATATGTGATGGTCCTACATAGATTTAAAGCACATTGTGTTTCACACCATGACAAATGAGGTCTGCGGATGTGAAAGTTCTTCACAAATGAGCCTACACTGCAAAAGTTTGCATGCTCGCCATGGGTTATATACGGAGTTGCCTACATTTTGCCGAGGAATGCCATACTACTAGCCTGAGAAAACAGCTGAATATTCAAAGAAAAGTTTACGCAAGGAATACATGTCCATATTGTTTAAAGCAACACGCCACCATTTGTGGAAATATGTTCATTTTTCATCTCCCCTTGAGTTAATTAATTGAGCAATACCTCTCTCCTGTTCATCCAGTCCTTCTCTCAGTCTGGCTATACCTATTTAAGCTCCAAGCTAACATTTATCGTTGAAGCGGATTAGACCAGGTGAGATTCTAACGGTCCAATTCAACTCAATGATGCATGCTAATTTGGAGCTAAAATTGGCATTGCCAGACTCAGAGAAGGACTGGATGAACAGGAGAAAGGTATGGCTCAATTAATTAACTCGAGGGGAGATGGAAAATGAACATATTTCCACAAATGGTGGCGTGATGCTTTAACACAGACTCCATCACTGATTGTGATGTAAATACACTGCTATATGTCTGTCATCATATAAAGCCTGTCTCACACTGGAGAAATGGTTGTGACTGGTGACTGGGTTTCTGGTGATTTCAGAGTACAGCTTCAAAGTGCTTGACAGGCACTATTTTTAACCAGAATTCAAATTTTCAGAGTTTCTCGCCAAAAGTTTGTGCAGATAGGGGCTGGTATTCATACAGGAAGCACTTTCCTATCCAACATAATTTCAAATTTCAATACAATATCACAACATTAAAGGCGCAGTCTGCAATGGCGCTTTATTGTGTTTGTTTATGTTGTTTATGCGTGTGTATGATTCAGCTTCTTTGCCACGGTTCTCTCTCTAACACAACATACATACAGTATGCTGTATAATATACAACATTTAAACCAAGCACCACACAAAACATGCCAGAGATCGCTCCAGTCAGTGCTTTCCGAGAAACTCCACACAATGCATCAGAGGAAAGACTGACTTGACATCACCGAGCCTGAGCCCATGAGAAGACTGGGGTGTGGATTTGTTGAATGAAGAGACATGGAAGAAGACATCAAGTGTGTTTAGTTATTATAAAAAGTTATTATAAAAAGTGTTACATGATAACAAACATCTTAAAATCACTGACTGCCCGTTTACAGCATATATTGTACCCTGCCTCAGCATATTACTGTGTTCATGTTATTACCCACTTCCTCTTCACAACAAGACGGTTTATAAATGAGACATCTGAACAACATCTTCACTGTATAAAGGGGCTTGTATTGAACCCATCGACCTGGGGTGTGTTTTTCCAAAACCATAGCAACTTTGTTGGTTGCAATGCAATATCCCATTGCCAACTAGAAATGCACTCCTGAAAACATAGAGTAACTATGTAGCACCAAGTCTTAGGCTATTTCTGAGTGTCTGTTTTATTCACTGTGTCTATTCACATGTAAAAGTGCTGTTAATGTTCTCTTGAATAAAGGGCATGAGAAATTCTTGAGGAACTGAGGGAAAATCTTACTCCAAAGGGATGACTGTCATTTGCCAACCACATTCATTCCTTCACCATGCACGAAGCCCTACCATCAATTAGAAACGTTATTGGAAAGAAATCCACATTGCCGGCTATGTAAATACAGCTTACAATTCCATTCAAGTCTGTGAATTCCCTTAATTCAACAAGGACACCTAATAGATTATAAAAGTAACAGACATTCACTTTACAGTGAATTTCTCTTTATGAAGCAGTGCTGGCAAGTCTCGTTCAATCGTTTTGGTGCTGTTTGTTTTTACATGGAAAGAAAATGGGCAATAGCTTTCCTCTGCCGCTTGCATTGAAATGTCAGCTTAATCCTGGGAAATGAACAAAGACAACCAGGATGTTAAACTACATGCTGTGGATTCCTACTCGTTGCAACATTGCCGCCATAGGTTAAAAGCTCAACTCGCACCGGGGCAGCATAACGTTTATTGCGTGCGACAAGCGCAACGACAAAGATCGACTAGAGGATCACTTCATATAACGTTAGCCTACTAATCTGACTTTTTACATGTTCTTTAGAGCTTCGACACATTAAAACACCAAATCACAGCTGTGCAGTCCCGTCGCGCTCTGCTTTCATTTTTCACTCACAACTGCCTAACGGCACCGGGTCCGAGCTGGAGCCTGACTTCCCAGGTTAAACCTTTTTGTAGGATAAATTTGATGAATGTTAATCCGTTACCTAAATGTATACCGATGTATTTCCGATTACATAGACATGTTGTGCATCCTGACTCAACAGGATAGGGATGGGGTTGACATCCCCGCGGGGAAAAAAGCGTAGGCTAAAGTTAAATTTATAAAATCTGAGTGCGTAATGGTCTGGTTTTTCATCTTTTAAAAAATGTGCCATCATATAGACCATAACTCATTTCATTTCTTCCGACATAAAAAGGACAGAACCACAGATTGCCATCAAAATGTTGGAAACACGCATTCAAGTTGCATTCAGTCTTCTTCACAGCGATTTACACACGAGGTAGGCTACAATGCATTCTACACATTGCCAGAACTCAAAGGAAAACGTCTGTGTAATGATGCACGTCACATCCAAGACTTTTGTGACTCACATGCGGGGAACAAAGTATTTCTTCAAAACCATGCATCTTACTTTAGTAATGATAAGCGGTTCGCCGTGTTCAAGTCCCCCTTTTAACGTGAATCCCCATGGTGCACCTCCTTGGAGCTGGACGTGGATGTGGTTAAAAGATACAAGCTGTTCTACGGTGTCCATTTCTGTGATGGATTCTCGTGTACTGTTTTAGTTCTCTACACACTCCTACACCAAGTCTCCATGACCAGATGTTCATTACGATAACATGGGAATGGAAAAGGAAAAGTGAGGGTGGGCTGGATCCGGGTAGGAAACTTCACCCCAAGTTTTGGCGAGATGAATGCAGCTCCTCAGTTCCTAAGATCCCCCCTCAAGTTAGTTTGAGTGACAAGTGGGACGTCCCGTCAAAACGGCCTCTTGTTCTAACAGACCAATGCCAGGGGTTAGGGGGTGTTGTGGATGTTGGAGGTGCGCTCAAGTGTCCCAAATTCTAGGCGGCAACCTCTGCAAATGAGCTGAACCGGTTTACAAAAAATATCTTGATCATGGGTTGTAAAGCTCTACTATATATACTTTCTTCAATAAAACTGTGATGGTGCCTGGAATCACTGGCTGATTACTGGATGGAAAATACCTAGTGAAAATCAATGAGCCAGTTGTATTGGCACAAATTAAATAGCATCCCGGTATTGTGGCATATTTTAGGTCTCAGCCTCTCTGATATTTAAGATTAAGCTACTTCTCACTGATGTTTTATTGTTCAAAAATAATCAAAGGCAAACAAGTCTATATGCAAATCATCCTCTTGGATGCAACAACATCCCAACGGGAGTTGTTCTATTTCAAAGATCTGTCATGTTATTTTTTTATAATGTGGTTTGTATTAGATTAATTTTGGTAGGCTATTTAGTGTTTTTGTGTGTATATATAAATTGGCTTAAAATACTGATAAAGAAACACTTAGCCTACCAGAGCCTTTTTGGCACTCCTCAAACATTGCTGTTTGATGGCACACAGTCAGCAATACCATGAAGAAGCTTTTGTTTAATTTTGTGGTGGCTTTCCTACCCTCCACCCAGAACTGCACAGTGCATATCCTGGATATCTGGTGGGAATAACAAGTGTGTTTATCCACCCATATGACTTACACCATCCAAAATAATTAGGAGATATGAAAATGAACAGCCTGCTAAAAAGCTGAAATAGTGGTTGTCAATAACTTATACAGTTTAATTTTCCATTCTTGAATCATTAAATGAAGCAGTTGGCTGAATAACAATTCTGCTTATGGGGAGTTTACCTTAGAAAGACAAGGCACTCATTTAGCTGCATCCACTGTATGTTTGAGGTACTGTAAGTGTCTCAGGGGAGCTACTGACACCCAGTGGTAGCATACAGTAAAGAATCCATGAGAAGCCTAGCCTATATTTGGGACAGTATTTTCCAGTTTCAGTGGGGCTGGATATTGCTAAATTCCCTTAAATCCCTCAGACATGTAAAATAGGCCCACTGTCAAAACAGATATACAATAGAAGTAAATAGGAATGAAAACAGAAAGCACATTAAACATCTTAAGATGTAATGTCTGTGACTGTGATAGCCTATGCTTTATTGACCAATGTCTGGTAATGGCAATGGCAATAGCAAACTCAAACAAAACAAAACAAAACAAAAAAATGTCTGAAATGCATCCAATACGAGATTTAGGAAAGGAATGACGATCTAAATTTATACTTGACCACTTCTAGCTCCTTCCCAACATCATCTCCCTGCCTAAGTGTTCCCAAATAACCTGTCTGTGCTTTTGTGACGCACAAGATGCTCTCCTCCAATGAATCTAGTATAGCATCAGTGATGTGAGCCAGAAAAAAATGCCTATAAAAAAATATCATCAATCACCAATAACAGTTTTCTTTGGCCATTGAGGCTTTACAGTAATGGGATTTTGTTTGATTAAATAGCCTACGTACATGGTGCTACTAGTGCGCCTACAACGTGTTTATTTCTCTGCCAGCAACACCAGGCTAAGCACCACAAAGTAGCCAAACTGTGACAAACATAATTAACTGACAAAAACAACAGTAGACAAACATAATATTGGAGTAAGGCAAGCTAAAACTTCTGCTTTACCTAGGCCTACAGAAGTAGTTTTTTTGTCTGCTTGCCTGTTTTTAAACAACATAGAATAGTCTTGGAAAAACGAAAAAAAAAAATACATATTTAAAACAATTTCTAGAGTAATCATTTCTAACATTTACTTGTAGACCTATGCATAGAGGTAACGTTAGGCCTGATTTACGTGAACTCAACGTAACAGAGGTTATGAAGGGGTCAAGTTCTTCACTCACCTTTCGAGAAACGCAATGCCAGGTGTGCTACTGAGCAGATCACCGCCTTCGACTTTTATACCATGGTAGCCCTCTTGATCCAAGTAATTTGCGCCAGAGGCTGAACATGAAGTCCAAGTTTGTCCTTTCACAATTTGGTGTACTGTCGTGTTTTTTAGTGTTATTCCCCACGTCCCTCTCCGGCGTGGTTGATACAATGGGTAACGATAGGCCTGTTTCGTCGTCGCATCTCGGTGCTCTCAGCGAAGGATCTCGGCGAAGTTTTTCTACACAGAATCCCCACCACACACCATTCACGGAGACGGGAGAGGAGGATCAGCACTTGCAGTTCATGTTGGGCATGTACAGAATGGCGGCCGATGGAGATGGTAGGCCGAGAGGGCATAAAGTGTTTGGGTCCAACACAGTGAGGCTATTACGCCCGTCCGTGCAAAAACGCAGTCTCGTGGCTTCTAAAGGTAAGTTTGCGCTTGGTCATCATTTGTTGTGGAAATGTAGAGTGTAGAGGAGTTGTTAAAATCTGCTAAACTTTTTGGTAGTTTATCATCAGCAAAAAAGTTAGAAAATACAGGAGGGCTTATTGTGGGGGTGAATTTGGGTCTTACAAAATATGTACAGAGGTGTAATATTTACCATATTTCGATCATTGTGGATTGTAAAAACAATGAATGAAACAACAATCTGACTGTGCTCAACCTAAATTCACTGTGTGCATTATGATCTTGAAAGTTTTTAGACTCAGTACTGGCTTGGTGGCATTGCAAATGGGGGTAGGCTAAATCAAAATGATCTGTTAATCAGTAGTGATTAGATCAGGCATTCAATTATAAATCTATTTGAGTTTGTATAGGGGATGAGGGACTGTAACCTTCTGATCATCATCTTTATTCAAACCATTTCTTTACAGATGTGCACTTCACGCTGAAGTATGAACTTGACAGCGTTGCACTTGAGCGACTGGTCCGAGCCTCACTTGTCCACATGAAGTTACCTGTGGGCCAACACCTGTCGGTGATATGCAGAGCCAAGGTCCAAAACCTGGGACAGTCGAGTAAGTCCAGCGTTCCGTCAGAAGACCACGTGAGGCTGGGGCCTCAAAACCAGTGGCTGGAGAGGGATGTCACGCACCAAGTCACTCAGTGGAACCAAGGACCTTTGGTCCTGTCTGCTCAGTACCGCTGTCGGCAGGGATGGCGAACGAGGAAGAGCAGGCCACATGGAGTGACCGACATCAGACACCTGTCCCCCCAGGTGTACGTGATGGCCCCTGCTCTGCTGCTCTTTCTGGAGGAGGAAGAGGAAGAGGAGAAGAGGCCCATGGAGCGGCTATTCAGCACGCCTCCGCCGCACGCCGCCTTCCGGCATCGCCGCTCCCAGGAGCCCGGAAGCATCGTGTCCGACATCCCCAACTACAAGCGAAGCAAGAACCGCGTGGCCAAGAACCAGTGCAAGCTGCACTCCTACCAGGTGTCCTTCAGCGACTTGGGCTGGGACCACTGGATCATTGCCCCTCACAAGTACAACCCACGCTATTGCATGGGGGACTGCCCACGTATCCTGCACTACGGCCTAAACTCCCCCAACCATGCAATCGTGCAGACTTTCATCAGCGAGCTCGGCGTGGCCGACATCCCTCCTCCGTCCTGCGTCCCCTACAAGTACAAGCCCATCAGTGTTCTCATGATGGAGAAGAACGACAACATTGTTTACAAGGAATACGAGGACATGATCGCAGAGTCTTGCACCTGCCGGTAGAGCACAAGATAAGGCAAGGGAGGTGTTATGGACCCACTCCTTTCATGCTAAAACAACACAGGACTCTAAGGACAACAGTAAGAATCTTTCGCTATAATGTGTTGTTTACTTTGGTTGCTGTGAGTCATATTATTGAGCTCATGCCTGCAGACTACCTCTAGTGTCAAGTGGATTATGTGCAGGGCTCATGATCAAGATTTGTGTGTGTGTGTGTATATATATGTGTGTGTGTGTGTGTGTGTGCATTTGTGTATGTGTGCGTGTGTGTGTTGGTACACGCACATCTTCTTTCCAGGAGCCATCTTAAATCTGAAATTGGTGTTGGCAATGTGCTTTTGAAAGTATTTTATATATGTTTCTAATAATAATAATAACAATTATGATGAAGATTATGATGATGATGACAATGACGATATTATGCAGTCTGTATTTGACAGGAGTGAGCAGGAGATATTGGTGTTATAGCTTTTTGGAATCGTCTTTGGCTGTGTGTGTGTGTGTGACGTTTTGTTTGTGTATGTGATGAAACTCATTGTGAATTCAAGTTGTTTTGTGCATACAACTCGGCTTTATTCTGGCATGTTGTTGTATGTAGTAACATTCTTGATGACCTCCATATGTGAATTCCAGAAAAAAAAAAGAAAAAAAAAAAAAAAGGAAAATAGAAAAAAAAAATCAGGGTAGTTCTTTTAAAATGTTATACTAAAGGGTCCCTGATCTGTGCATAAGTAGCTACGGGGCATGTTCTGTGGCAGTTTGGCCAACCTATTCAACAGACTCCCATCGTGATCAGTTGGATAGATGGCTGGTTCTGTATTATAAACCACAAGTTTTGTTTTTCTTTTGTGATCGGAGAACACTGTCTCTTTCAGAAAAGAGAGAATTCGTGAATGTAGAAGTAGAAAGGAGAATAGTCTGAGCTAATGAAAAATGTCTTTAAAAAATATCAATGTTTATGAGGGATACCAAATGAAAATGGTTAAAAACATTAACAGCTATTTTATTAACTAAAAGGTATGGGTACATAATAAAATAAAATGCACATTTTGTACAAAACATCTTGAATCTTGCAATTAATTACTGAACTATGATTTCAATCTCTTTATAGTGTAAACAACATGAACTTTTTGGGAATTTCTTGCTGTCATATTTTTTGGCCACAGGGGGGAGAACTTTCTTTCCTCAGTGTTGAGGAAAAGATTGATTCCTGAAAATCTGAGAAATTCAAAGCTTGTATTTTTTGTTGCAGTACTGTTTTGGTGTTAACTATGAAATGAGAAAATCTGCTAAAGTGGACTGAAATGGTCAGCAATGTATGTAGATCCTTTTGTCAGTAATGCCGGAAAATTCTGCTCTGTACAGGATGGTGGAGGAAATTTGTTTAAATTAAAGGGATTGTTCATGCAGCAACTGTTGCTTGGCAGGAGAGCCTTTTTGAATGACTTAAAGGTGAGGTTAGCGATGTAATACAATTTGTAAATACATAAGACTTTTCATAACAGAGATAATATCTCCTCATGATACGCTTGCTCTTCACTCTCCTGGGTCGCCCTAAAAAAATCTGCCCCTTTTTTTTTTACAATACCCAAACGAAAACTCCCCAAACAAAGTGGGGCAGGAGTCTCTCCTGGGGGGCAGAAGGTGGGAGTGAGCTACAGTGCCTCTTTGGGTATGATTTGCTCAGTTTTTGGGTCAAATAAATGTCTGCTAAGAAATATAAACATAATCACAAACACCAGCATCAGCATCACTGACTCCACCCTTTAAAGGTAGCATGAGCCATGCTGGCTGACGGTATACTTGGTTTTGCTTATTCGGAAAAGGCCAAACAAACCACAACAGAGAGGTACTGTAGCCTCTTTGCAAGAAACCCCACTCACTGTTTTGTTTTCGTTTGGGGGACAGTCTGCCCTCACTTTGTTTGTTTTCAGTGTCAGAGTCAAAGCTGTCTAAGGAAGCCTGATTATTTATTTATTTTATTTTTTGAAAATGCAGTTTACTTAGAGAATTGAGCTTTAGCCTAGATGGTGGAGATGTTTGCTGAATATTACAAGATCAATGTTAGAAATCGCTTTTGGCACCACTTACTCAACTTAGTTTCCACATGTGAAAAAATAATATCTTCTTGAGCCCATGTGAATGATTTGTGCTTACTGATTTTTTCATTTATTTATTTACTTTTTAGAAAAATAACCTCACAGTTCATTACAGTATAGTATTTGGTGACAGACCTTGAATGTTGATTCATCAGATCTCAAAATCAAAGGCAGATATGTTGATGCAATGTTATTTAAAGCAACACTTTGGAGTTATTCTAGTGATAGCCCAGTTGCATATAATCATAGCCGAGTACTGTTGATGGGAAGGAGAAACAAAGAGTTTGGGAAAACATAGACCAAAACGGCGAACTGGCAGCTTACACTAACTGAATGGAACACAGAGTGACGGAAGTTAAAGTGAGCTTATGGTTCCATTGAATAGGCGGAAAGCAGCATTCGGTCTATGTTGTTCCAAATCCTTTCACTTTCCTTGCTATCGACAGCAATTGCCAAGCTCGTGTAACAGGGCTATGATTGGAATTACTCCGAACCATTACTTTAAAGCAACACCAAGTAAGAATCAATATCCAGGCCCCTTGACCGCTATAGCCAACGTCATTTATCACCAAGACCATACCTAGTTAGTAAAAATATGATTACCGGTATATGTGCACTGGTTGTGTCAAGCACAATGTCAATGTCAAACGCTTCATTCTCCATATTGTAAGTCAGTCTAGTATCAGAATGAGTTTTAGACAGTTACATTAAAGGAGAAATCTGGTGTGAATCAATCAATAGCACTGTTCAAAGTCACTGAATGTACAGTATGAAAATTAACCAATAAATTATGTTAACTAAATGGGGTATAGCGAAAGGAAACTGAGTTATTAAGCAAAATAAGTTACTATGCTTCATTCACTTTTATGTTAGTTGCCGGTTCAGAATATACTGTATCAGATTTTCTCATTCTGTTTCCTACTGACAGCACTTGGTGACCTCAAGCAACAGGGCACGCCAAACTACTCCTTTAAGGTACATTAATTACAGGAAGTCACTCTCAGGTGCTGTAATTGATTTAGTAAAATGTCGCATCTGGTCAGCGATTTGTGTGATTGCATCTCTCATTTGAAAGTGATGTTGAACAAACTGTGGTAATATACAGGTGCAGTCAATGTACATTTCTACAGTCTGTTATACACACTGTAATTCTTCGAAATGACTTTAGAGACTTTAGAGTTTACAGTAGCACTTCATGAAGTAGCAATATAATCAGAGGGCAAAAGCAATATTGCATGATCTTTGGTATAATTCCCTGTGATTTAGTTGTGTGTTTTACAGATATCCAGACATAAGTGCAAGTCTACATAGTTCTTATATCTATGTGGCCTGCAGCCAGTTTGTGACCACATTCTTTATTCAAAGAATGCTGACGCCAGCATTCGTCCACACGTCAACATTCTTTGTTCAAAGAATGTGTGAAAATTGAGTGGACAAATTGCCCTGAAATGATACTGTCTAAACAGATTTTCCCTCTTAATATCACTATAATACTGTTGTAAAAATGTATGATGGCAAAAAGCTAAAAACATAACTAAAACCAAGATTTGTATCATGCCTTATGAATATGTATGAATAAGGATGGATGATATGTCGTGTGCTTTATGACCTTTCACCCTTTTGGCATGAGGTCATCTGAGTTGCCCACGTTCAGGACACTGCACTTTGTGTGCAATCTGATGCGCATCTGCCAAGACTCACAAACACTCCAGCAAGTGCCAGCAAAGGTCATTAGTGGCTGCATGGCTGCGTGATAAGACCATGGAGTCATGGACCTCGTGTCCTAGCTTCTCGCTCCACCACACCTCTCCCTCACACAAAGTCAGTATGGGAATATTAGATTCTGGAGAACCCAGGGGATGCAAATCTCTCTCTTCAGCGATGCACCACAAATGCTAAGCTGGCACTTGGTAATATTTGACCATTGCTCTAATTTAATGATTTAAGGGTTCTCGAGAGTCTGAGAGAAAGAGAGAACAACAGAATTGTTTGGACTGATGGAATGCTGGTTACTTAGCATACAGTAAATAGCAGAGATTGCAGCCACAATCTAAAAAGGTGCTAAAATATACAGATTCAACAACTGTACTCAACAACTTCTTTAGGGTCATAATGCAACCTTACCTCCCATATGGAATTCTATAATTCTACAATATGCAGCTAATACATCTATATTCTATTAATCTATGCAACTTCCTACTATGCATTCCACTTCTTCAGTGGTGCTGGATGATGCTCAGGGCTTGGAATTGACGAGGGCCCCGGAGAACAGAAATGTTTGGAATGGGGAGGTGTTGGGGAGAGGCTGGGCCCAGTGTTTTTCTGTCACAGAGCCCAGAATTTCTAGTGGCCCCCCTGGGTCCTATCACCTACTTTCACTTTCTCTGTCTGCTTAGAAACTTTTATGTTGTATGGCACTGTACGTTGTGTCTGAGTACGTGATGATGATGAAGTTCTCCGGAGTGAATCAAACCGAAGCCCTGTTGTCTGAGGCTGCCGAGTGCTGTTGATAGGTGTCAGAACGACAGCAGTAGGTACAACGTAGACTGAATTCGCGAACTAGCCGCTACTGCTAACTGATTAGGGCATATCTTTTTCGCTATGGTTTCGTTTTCATA
>JASCQY010000062.1:162759-173123 GCA_030264315.1 Sardinella tawilis
ATGAGGAACATGGCTCTCTTGCCATTGTGACCTTTGAACCCCAACAATCTGAGAGGCTTACAACACAGAACCACAGAGAGGAGAATAGACCTAATGCCTCTGAAGAATAGACCTAATAGACCTAATGCCTCTGATCACACAGAATCTCAGAGAAGAGAAACAACTAGAGACAAATTGACAAATTAAAGACGGGTAACAAGGTTTTCTTGCCCTCATCAGTTGTAGCGTTTGGTGCGCTTTTCATTTCACAGAGTGGTTTACCATCACAGTGAACTGGTTATTTCTGTCTCACGAGCTTTCTCTTGGTCCATCTCCAGTTGCAGTATTTGGTGTCAGATTACTTCCAAAAACCAGCCAACTGTTTCCGCCCGGTTTCGAACCGAGGACCTTTCGCGTGTTAGGCGAACGTGATAACCACTACACTACGGAAACCTAGGTACAGTGCATTTGAGGTCATGTGACCCAGAACCTACCAATTGTCATTTGTCACATCACATAAATTACATATGTAGAATTAAGTAACTGAATGAGAGGTGGAAACAATATACTCCTGAATCATGAGCTTTCGAATTTGTTTGAGATCTTTCTCTCTCTTTGGAGTATACTGTGTAGGTTTTTAGTGTCAGATTACCTCCAAAAAGGAGCCAACTGTTTCCGCCCGGTTTCGAACCGAGGACCTTTCGCGTGTTAGGCGAACGTGATAACCACTACACTACGGAAACTGGGGCACTGACTTCTGAGGTCATATGTCCCAGAGCCTATCCTTTCTTATCTGACACGTCAAGTCACTAGAGATAGTTCAAAGGTGGAGCAAGACACTAAAGCTGTTTTCAGACATAATCGGAAACTAGAGTGTCTACCGACATTCTAACTGTCTGACCAAACATTTGAGTATTTTTATATTCTGACATACCACCCCCTAGTATCCACCCCCACAACCACTAAAAGTTTGTGCTCTGTTACCTGGTTTGAAAATTAATCAATAATTCAATTAAATTAAAACCCAGTTACTTGAATCAAGATAACTGGATGAAGTGGGTTAACAAAGGAGGGTACATTGTCTTGCATTATACCTACACACACACACACTTCTCACTAATACTTCATTTTCACCATCACACCCAAGCTGACCCACATGATGAACAATGTGTGAGAATGATCCTGCCATTAACCGAGGCTACTAGAGGTGGTTGCGCTGCTCCAGCTGCATACGTTATGAAGTCTGAGAGTCGGATAGATCCCGGTTCAGCTACAGTCATGAAGTCGAAGAGATCATCTGTGTGATCCAACGCATGCATCGGTCAGCTGAACGATTTACAGCATTGCTTGTTCACTACAACAAACTGCTTCACCCCTGCCATGTGAAGAGTTGCCAATTAAGGCTTCATCTACAATCTCCTTCATCTGTGACTGCACTCTTTCTGGGCAGATGCGATGCCGACATGTGCTGCCTTTCCTCCATCCCAAGGCTCTTTTGTGTTTTATCTACTGTAGGCCTATATTGTGTATTATTGTCTATGTCTTTGTTATTTTGTATTTTCAGCACTTTCTAACTCTGTGTTTGAAAATTGCTATACAAATAAATATTATTATTATTATTATTATTATTATTATTATTATTATTATTATTATTATTATTATTATTATTATTAACATAAGACACAACTGGTTTGTCTCTTTACCTTTCTTTCACACTTTCTCACACATACACATACACACATACATGGTTGTCAATATGCTTCCTTGGGCCGCACTCCTTTGTACTCCGTCATTGTGGATCGTTCAAGACATCATCGAGAATGTCTCAATTATTTAGTTGCTAGGAGAAGGAGAGGAATGAGGATAAAAGGAAACAGGTGCATCCTTCGCAGAGAGATTGTGGAGGCATGTTCAGCAGGAATGCGCAATCATTGCCTTACAGTAATTTGTGGGTGAGAATCCCTCCAATTCTGTCACATCAATGTCCGATTTAAAAAAATCGGTTCATCATTTGCAAAGTAGTTCAAAGGACAGTTTGGAACAAGAGAAAAACATGAAAGCTTGCCAGCTATTACTGAGTTTTATAGGTTTATCTTCTCTGCATTGCCTGCCATTATAAGACTAAAGTAAGCTGACGCAATCCAGATCTTAGTTTAATTGTCTGTTGATTTAATTAGGCATACATTGCATATGATGCACAATCATGCTTTGGCGGTAGTTATAGCCCATATTGGATTTAGCCTGTATTTGGTCGGTTTGTTTAAGAGACGCTGGAGTAATCAATCAATAGCATAGCAATGTGGGCAAGTTACTAACGTAGCTTTTACGTTAACCGTTAACATAGCTTTTACAGCTTGCCCACAGCTTTCTCACTAATACTTAAATTTTTTGGCAGCTGCTAGTACTCAACCACTGCTCCCGCTGGAATGTAGGCTGGGCCATGCTGGCGTTCCCCTGTACTAGTGATGAATATATGAGTTGGACACATCATTATTTCTCGTCTGTCTGTCCTTCAATCCTCCCATCATCCCATCGTTCCTTCCGAGTTTCCTCCACGAGAGGAGGGGCTAGGAGAGAGGACCAGTCTTCAGCCTTGACGGTATGTATGGTATGTGGCCACGTGCCACTGCCTCTAAAAATCTGCCTTTTGTTTCCGCCCGGTTTCGAACCGGGGACCTTTCGCGTGTGAGGCGAACGTGATAACCACTACACTACGGAAACTGCCACAACGAAGTTTAAAGACATGTCAATGTGTAGTCACACAGTCAACCTCTCCCACTGACAGTCCAATTTAAAACAGCTTGTTGTCCATTGACCTACCATCAATACAGTTTTTCTCCAATGTTTTGGCTCATTTCTTGAAGCTGAAATGATTCTCAAAATAACATGGACACATCTACAAACCACCTTGCAATTGTTCACACACTTGTCATGTACTGTAACAAAGTGATTCTAAACAATTTATATAAGGGATAATAAACGACGCGTCATGCATATATATATAAAAATAATGCACGTTCGAAGTGGTAATAAGGCTCCTGACGCGCAATGGAGCGGAGACAGCAGTTCCATCTGTCGTTGTCAAGCGCTGCATCCTAAGATTCTACCCTTTTTTGGCTTTTGTAAAATCACCATTTCCTGTACTCCCAAATGCATTGTAACAGGCTCGAAAATCATCTCGATCACAAGTTACAGTGTTGCTGTGCTGCAAAAGTTGGTCAGGCCATTAAACTGTAATGCTGTGTTCATCATACAGTTCATTTAAAGTTCATCACAATTTGGGCGAATGGATATGCAAGTGCAATACGGCCAAAAAAAAGTGGAACTACTTCACATATATAGAAAAAATAATGCACGTTCCAAATAGCACATGACAATAGGAAATTTGATCAAGCCTTGGTAACGATTTATATTCATGGTGTCAGAATGCTTACAGTAATAACCTACGCACCACGTGGTTCTACACAATGTGTGTTTTCTAACAGAACAGTTACAGGACACACAAGCGTGCGCACACACACACACACATTCTCTCTCTCATACACACACACACACATGTACACACACAAACACACATGTACACACACAAACACGACCACTTTGCTCCGCCAAGGAACGCTGTCTAACACGGCCAACACCTCGCTCAGGACAATCGAGGCTGTTTTCATCTGTGGTCCCACGCTGGTGGAATGACCTCCCAAGCGCCTCCAGAACTACAGATACCCTCTCCACCTTCAAGAAAACTCTAAAGACCCAGCTCTTTCGAGAATTTCTCCAGGCCTAAATGATGCACTTCTACTACAGTCTTGCACTTGACTTATACCAATAGCATACACTTTTTAGCACTTCTTAGCTTAGTTTCCCTCACATTGTGCGGTTGCTTGAATGTTTCCTCGTTTGTAAGTCGCTTTGGATAAAAGCGTCAGCCAAATGCACAAATGTAAATGCAAATTTAAAAAAGTAAATTTAACAGAATGTCCACTAAATTGCAAAGTTTGTGTCCATGTCCCTATGGAATCAGTTGTAGTAAGTTGTATCAACTCCATTGACATAGCATAAATTGTTTTCAGACAAAAAAAAGTTTTACAGTTTTTCTCAGTTGCTTTGGTGCTTTTCTCAGATCAGAATGTAAATTCTCGTAGCTATTAGTTCAACCTCCACAACATTTTGAATGAAATCAAGACTATTCGTTTTATTGGGAATGACTATTCAGCATCCATAAGTATAGTTCATTTTGACCGACATGACATAAGCAAATGAAAATGTTTTAAAACAACATTGTATTGTATGAAAGCAACTGATACATGTCCAAAATCATTTGCAATTTGTTCAGAGCAAGGAGTAATTGCTACTATGATGTGCACAAAGGACAAAATGTTGTGGAGGTTGAACTAATAGTTATGAAAATTTACATTCTGATCTTAGAAAAGCACCAAAGCGACTGAGAAAAACTGTAAACACAGAGCATAAATGGTCATAATGAAAACATGACAAAGCCATTTGACTATCTTGTTCATAAAGATGGTGTCAAGACATCTAATTTTTATGACACTGACAGTTTCATTGAAATTAATACTTGCTTTTGAGGAGAGGACTATCAATTTTGAACAAGTAATGTGCTTTTGCAGGTTATCCACTAGGTTTTGCAGTTTGCACTATCTGTTTTGAGAATTGCTGTGCAAATGTAAATACTGATGTGAGAAAAGCACCAAAGCGACTGAGAAAAACTGTAAACTATCTACTGGAAGACATTAAGAACTATCCTCCAGTTTTTTTTTTTTTTTCATTAAAAAAGGAGGTGTTTGACGAGCCAGCCAGGAGTCGAACCTAGAATCTTCTGATCCGTAGTCAGACGCGTTATCCATTGCGCCACTGGCCCCCACACACTCCTCAACAGGGAGGGGTCACCCAGGTCAGCAGTAGGGAACAAAAGGGGTTTGGGCCCATGAGTAATAACAATAGACAGTCACAGAGCACCATGCTAGCCTAGAATGGCTATTATGCTGGAGAGTTAAGCTTTTGGGCTCAACTTTATCTGAAACTTAATGCTCACCAGTGGTAGTTGGATAAGACATTTTCAAGCATTTAAATCAAACTGACCAGCATTATTTCTGGTGTAATTGAAAACTGCACAACTGTTCATTTTTTTTAAGAAGGAAGAAAAAATTAGAGATGGTCAGCTGCAATGTATGTACCCATAGTCTGTGAATAATCTGTGAGAGTAAATGCCTAAATGGCAGAATACATCAAATGATTTTTTAATTTGGTGTCATTATTACATTTTGTTCAATATTGCAGTTAAGTGCAGTCAAGCTATATAGCAGTTAAGTGTCATGTCATGTTCACTGATCTGTCTCATCCTCACTTGCATTACAGGCCGTAACCAGAGGCTGGGCCTAACGGGAAGGCCGTATCGTAGGATTGGGGTGCTGGGGACTTCAAAACTGTACGTTGTCCGAAACACCATCTTTACTTTCACTCCTCAGGTACGTAACGGCATGTGAACAGAGAATTTCAATTTCATGATACACCTTCAAACTCACACAGGCCATTAAAGGAGAAATCTGTTGTGATTAAATCCATCCAATAAATTTGAAGTCACCAAGTACTGACTGTTGCAAAAAGAACAAGAACATTTGATACATTATAGACTGGATATCAAGCCGGAAGTTAACATTAACAAAATGGGGGGGAACTGAAAGTGAGTTTCTGTGCCTCATTCAATGCTGGAAGTTCCCTATTTGGTCTGTGTTGTATCACATTTTCTCGTGCCCACAGCACTCGGTGAGCTTGAACAACAGGGCTATGGATTGATTCACATTCACATCAGATTTCTTCTTTTAGTACTTTATAATGCATCACAATATAAGAAAAGTAGAAACACAACACAATACAAGACAAGCCAATCGATTACTTTGAGTATAGACCGTTTCAGGTTCTAGATCCAAAGCTGGTCCCCCAGAACTTCCTGTTTAACATTCCATAATGTTATGTTAATGTAACAGGAGTAGTTGGGGACCAAGATAGCTATGGAATTAGAACCTGAAATGGTCTATATACATAAAACTCAAATACGCTATTGATTTGAGTTTCATACATCCCTGCTCTCTCCTTGCAGTTTATTGACCATCAGCAGTTCTACCTTGCTCTGGACAACAGGATGATTGTGGACATGCTCCGCACTGACCTCTCCTACTTATCCTCCCGCTGGAGGATGACTGGTCGACCCACAGTCACCTTCCCCATCTCTCAGACTATGCTTAGTGGGTTTATATAGACTTGCTGATATCTCCAAACGTTTTCTTTGCTTGAATGCTCATGAATGCCCATAACGAATGCCCAATGGTACATATGACTTTCTTTCCCTGATGCTGTTTTGAGATTGGTGTGCATCTTGCTTTCATAGCTGGTGACCACACTGACCTTGATCCAGCCGTCCTTGCTACACTTAAAAAGCTTCAGGATGGTTATTATGGAGGAGCAAGGTGAGAATCGGAACATCTTTTGGTTTCTATTTGTGTTTTGTTTTTTGTTTTTTTTTGCACACTTTCTGTTGTACTAACCACACACACTTATCTCACCACTGTCCCCTCATCACTTTTCCTCCCCTTCTCTCCCACTGGTAGAATCCAGACTGGGAAGTTGTCAGAGTTCCTGACCACTTCCTGTTTTGCGCACTTGAGTTTCATGGACACTGGTAAGACTCGGGGCGGCTGCATGGCCTGGGATGATGATGATGAAGACGATGATGATGATGACGACAATGGCTGCTTTGAACAGCCCGTGCATGATTTCGAATTTAATGATGGTAAGGGAAGGGAGGGATGTAGTCATAGCAACAGCCACTGGTGAAAGGTCAATTAAAGCTCTGTTTGTGTAAAATATACCACTTTTATTCACCATGTTTTCATTTTCAAGCTAAATAAAAATGTGGACGTTACTGACGTCAACCTCAGGTAACAGGTTATTAGAATTAGTTTCATAGAGTGTCATACCATTCCACAACGTTCTGCTCTGTACAGAACTCTGTTACAGAACTTTGTCATATTGTTACAGTTGTTTTTATGTGGCAGTGTCTCTTATGAAGTGTACGTTTCACTCAAACTGATGCAAAAAAATAAGTTTTTGAGTGGTTTGCGTCACTTTAACTTTTAATGACTAATAAGTCTCCAAAAAGACATTCTCATTGGACTGGCTAACTCTTTTTCATCTCATCTTTTCTAACTCATCTTCACGCCTAGTTAATCAACTGTCTCACATCCAAGACCCCTTTTAATCACGTACCCTGGCTAAGTACTGATTTCCCCTACCATCATTGTGACTGCAGAACAATAGCCTGACTGCTTTTATTTTTGCATTGTTACAATAGCTAATTTTTTTTTTTTTTTGCATTGTTTCAATACGTAAATGCACATTATCCTCTTTAAAGCATGCCCGCAAAGAGAGTGTGATTGCTGTGAAATGTATTTAAAGAATACATTTAAAGAATAGTCATATTGAGTGGCGCTCAGCAAAACTTATTAGGATATCGAATCTAGTTTGACAAAATGTGTTAGTCATACACTACAGTCTATAAAAAAGCTTTTTGAATTTGACCATTTTTAGAATGTGTGACGCAGAGCATAATGCATGACATACTCTGCTGTCCAAAAGTGTTTTTTTTATGTTAGAGTTTTAGTGTGTATGGATAGTTTTAGTGTGTGTATTGTTCTGGTTGCATGTTACATATTTTGGCCATTAATGAAAAGCATGATTTTACAGTAAATTAATAAAATGAATAAAAATGAAATGAATGCAAAAATAATATATAGATAGTAATCTATTCTTCTAAAAGTAAACAAAAAGCATCTTCACAGCCACATTCTAAAAACCTCTTGCTTTTGCCTCTTCTTCTTTCCTCTTCTTCTTTTTTCCTTTCTTGATCTGCCTTTCTCAGAGACCGATGATCTGGCTCAATATATAGACCAGCTTTTAGCTCACTCAGCCCCCCAGCGAGGTCTTCAGATGACCGGGAAAGTCACTGGCCTTAGTCGTTTCAAAGCGGCGGCTTCTAAGACTCGTGAGATGGTGTCACTCGTGCGTAAAGCGAAAGACCTACAGATTCATAGTGAGCTACACTGCTTGTTTAGTCCTGATCAGGAGTGAGTTTACAGAGAAGGTCGTTCCTAACTATCGTTTCAATCATGCTTATTACTGTATGCAGTAAACATCCAGTGGAATACCAAGCATACAGTGGAAGTTAGCTACAATGCTTTTCTAGAAACTCACTCCAGTTCTCAACATTGAAAATGTCTTTTTTGTCAATTTTTTTTTTTTTTTTACTAAACTTGTTGAAGTGGTGTCAGTTACCACACTCTTTTACACTAGCTTCTGATTACTAAATAAATGTAACTTCCAAAATGTGTATCTTCCTTTTGTTCCAGATGTTCACATGTACTTACCTACGAAGCTGTTCCGCTCCCCACAACCTGCCCTGAACCTCAGAGATGCCACTGGCCCTCAGGGAAGTCAGGTCTGTGTTACATTTGCATTGATGATTATGTATTGATAGAGAAAACTACAGAACAGCGTATAAACACCACCACAGTGCTTTTTGCAAAGGAAAAAAAAGAAAGTGCCAAAATTGTGTATTGACCCCCTGTGTATTAACCACACATACTGTATATTAACAGCTGTTTATGAAAACATTTAGAATTGGATTGTGATTTAAAGGAGTTCGGTGTGAATCAATCCATTGCCCTGTTGTTCAAGGTCACTGAATGCTGTTTATAGGAAAAAAAAACGAAAAAATTTGATACAACATAGGCCGAATAATGAACCGGACAACTAACACTACGTAAATGGGGCATAGTGACTTACTTTCAGTTTCATTTCGCTATGCCCTATTCAGTTAAAAATAGTTATTGGTATTAGTAGGTAAGTACATGTGAACATCAATTTTTTTCATTCGTTTTCCTACAAACAGGATTCAGTGACCTCTACAAACAGGGTTATGGATTGATTCACACCAAACTTCTCCTTTAATGAGAAAGCAGATTGAAGGGGAAAATCACGGATCAAGAAGTTTATTTTTTAACATACACTGAAATGCTAATGTAAGATGTAGTTAAATTGTTAAATAAAGGATAAAAAGAAACAAGCTTCAGGAAAAGAAATAGGCTAGGCTAAATGCATTCCTATGCATTAATCACATCACTGAACACATTTTGCTAGATCAGTAAATTTAGACAGGATTATAAACCTTGGTTTACAGTTGGAAAATTATGGCATGTCTTGTTTATGTGACTTTTCTTCCATTGCAATCCTCAGGGCCCAGAGGTGATAGTGACGGCTGAGTGTAATCTGCCCAGAGATAGCAGTGGTGGAATAGACTATCAAGCCTTGGCTAAGCTTCTCTCAGAAACACGCAACCTGCAAGACCAGGCAGACATCTTGCATATTCTCTTCAAAGACAAGTTAGTGTTGTGACTTGCTGTCTCTGTTAAAATGCCTTCTATTTGTGAAACTGGACTCTTATTTACTCTCCCTGTCACACTATTCTCTCTGTTTTTTATTTATGTGTTTATTGTGGAGAGTATGGTTCAACCACAGATTATTTTAAAGGAGAAATCCGACGTGAATGTATAAAAAAAACAACCATAACATTTGAAGCAACATAGACTGAATAACAGACAAGAAGCTAAGGAAAATGAAACTGAAAGTAATTGCTGTTCCCCTTTCTTTTAGTGTTCTGTTTTATTAATAGTAAATTACTATTCGGTTTGATTTTTTTTAATGCGTTTCGCATAAGAGTTTTAATGCTCTTTTTTTAAGATTCCACTGGATACGTGTAAATGCAATTAAAAAAATAATCAGATAAAAAAAAATCTGTTTATAAAAATATCTACGTAGATACGTGTAAACAGGCCCTTACACCAGAACACCGATTTCTCCTTTAAACTGTTCTATACTATAAATGAATTGTCTCGACTCAACTGTACACCACTCAACATTTGCCTCTTCTCTGTGTACAGAGGCATGGATTGGGACACGCATCTGCATGGTAAGGGAACGACAGTGCGCCGCCTTCTAATGGAGCTGTATGAAAAGGCCGGTGACTTGCGTCAGTGGGGCCTCATCCGTATGATCTCTGGAATGCTCCGGAAGAAAGTGGAAGAGCTTGACTGGGTAAGATGGATTAGCAAATTTCATTCATTGCTGTCAGTTAGAGCAGCAGGGTACATTCATATTGCATTTCAGTTTATCTATGCCTAGTTTGTGAGACTCAGAGGAGATTTTGTTTGTTTGCTTGTTTGTTTGTTTGTTTGTTTGGTTATTTGGTGTCCACGGATAGGCCTGCTCTGACCTGCTGTCCCATCAGAAACATCTGACAGTGGGTTTACCAC
>JASCQY010000062.1:188918-210749 GCA_030264315.1 Sardinella tawilis
GCAATAGTGTTCTGTCTCAACTGACATACAGAGGAACGCTTGTGTCGTGCCATCTACCACTTGTGACACACACACACACACACACACACACACACGCACACACACACAGTGTGTCTATCACAGATATGGCAAGAGAGCTTCACATCCTTTTTGTACCAAAGATGGATCCTTAGGTTCCACCTAATGACCTTAAGAGTTCATAACAGAGGGACATGGATGGAGAATCTCTTGTAATGGAGTTTTTTTTTCCTCCCTTTATCCAAAGTACAGTAAAAAGTAGATAACGCCTTTCCTCATGCCTCTGTAGGGTGAGGCTCACAAAGAGGGTCTCTGTAGTCGGGGTAGAGCTTTTCTTTGTCCACTAAATAAAAGCAGCTCTTGTTTCTATGAGCCTGACCTTTAACATGTGTGTGACCTGTGCCGGCCTCATTAAGAGATACTGTTGAAATACACAGAGTGTGTGTGTGTGTGTGTGTGTGTGTGTGTGTGTGTGTGTGGTTGGTGTGTGTTGCTTTCTACACGTAATGAGACGGTAGTCAAGGTAATAGAGAAACAAAATCAGGCTTTGTCTCCCATGTTGTAAAGATGAGTCATGCGGCCTCTTAATAAAATCAGCAAAATGATTCCAGAATGCAGTGGGCACTTTTACTTTTTTTTTGACTCCGGTTGCTGCGGTCCACCAGCACCTTGTAATTTAAAACAAGGAACTGTGCAGAGGGACGTCTTTCTTTAAAGGATAAGTGCTTTAAGTATAGTTCACATAGTTGTGAAGCGCTAGCTAATGCTAACTGATCAGGGCAAAGCAATTGTTGCATTTCTCCTTCCCTAGATATTAGCATTAGTCGCTGGCTCAGTCTACCAAATTTTCGCCCTCGTCTCTATGTCAACAGCACTCGGCAACCTTGTTCAACAGGCCTATGGATTGACCCCCCCCCCCCAGGTAATGGATTAATTAAAGAAGTAATTCTGAGTAAATCCAACCATGTCCCTGTTGTATGAGCTTGCTTAGTGCTGTCTTGACCAGCCGCTCGTTCTACACTATCGTTTCGTATAGAGGGTCTGGACTTTCACGTATTGAGAGAGATTTCTTGCTGGAGGTGTTTACATTCAAAAAGATCGGATCAGCCCTTGACCGATAGCCTGTAGTATTCTTCCGCTCTGTTAACTGATTGGCTAGGTGATGAATTCTCCTGGAGGAATCCAGCCAGTTGACTGAAATCCCAGACGGAACCACAGAGGGAGATGAGAATCGAGCAGAATTGCGTAGGAAGGCTATCGCCTGGCTAGTCGGTTTGTAGGAGAATGAATTTTGTAAAACAGAGAACAAATAGCATGCAGCTTACGCTACCTTTTTCTCATCCACAGTACTATTAATTTCATTCTATTCTGTACCATTTATTCTGTTCAAACAGTTTGCTATTTGGTCTGTGTCATTGCAAATTCTTTCGTTCTCCTTTCATATCTACAGCGTTGGCAAGCTTGTACAATACGGCTATGATTGGATTTACTCTGAACTGTTTCTTTAAGGAAACAATATAATGTCTCCTTAATAAACTCCTGCCTTGTCCTCTCTGTGACAACACCACTGTCCTTGCTTTCTTTCTTTCTTTCTTTCTCTCTTCATCTGGGCACCCTCTTTTCTCAGGCCCTCAGAGAAACTACTCTGCCAGTCTCCTCCATCCCCTTCATGACCCTGCACTCAGCACAACTGTTATTGTGTGAAGATGTGCACTCATACTCTTGCTCTTTCACTGAGGAAAGGGGAAAGGAATGATCAAGTGAGGTGTGTGTGTTGTTGTGTGTGTGTGTGCGTGCGTGTGTGCGTGTGTGTGTGTGCGCGCGTTTGTGTGTGTGTGCGTGCGTGCGTGTGTGTATGTGTACGTGCGTGTACGTGTGTGTGTGTGTGCGTGCGTGCGTGTGTGTGTGTATGTGTCTGTGTGCAGGTGGGGGGGTGTGAGTAAAAGGAAAGTTGGATAAGAAAGGGGGTGAATGAGCGGAGGAATAGGGACAAGGAAGGTGGAGAGGAACAAACAGTACTTTGTACCTGAGGGTCTGTTCCCTCCTCTCCTCATCCAGCTGCCTCATTCCTGCCGCAGTGAGAGGGTCATATCCAGACTATACACACACACTCACACACTCTCACACACACACACACACACACACACACACACACACACACACTGTAGACCGGAGGTAACTGGAACAGCCACACAACAGGCTCATTCAGAGATCAAGAGAAAGAGAAACGGAATAGCTAGTTCATTGCCCAAAATCATACTTTCTGGGACACAGAGACTACAGGTGGTGTTTGAAAAAAAAAACAATTAATATTGATATTAGTAATATTATCCCACTTCTTGGTTTGGTTTTGTGGTGTGACATGGTCATTAAAACAACCATTACCATTAAATATTTGCACACCTATGTGGTAGTGCTAGTTTTACGGCCAAATTGTATGTTTGTATCAACTTGCTGTGAAGTTTAAGGAAAGCTGTACTTTAAAAAAGAATACTGTAAGTAAAGCTTACCTGAAAAAATGGTGGAAAAACCGAAGCCTCAAATCTTAATTAGTCTCTCAGGTTATGTTCACCATGACTTGAAAGAGACTAGTTTTGTTTACTTAAAGGAGACGTAGAATGAGAAACCATATTTGCCTTGGCTTTGATGAATTAGGAGAGGTTGCAGATGACCAAAGAGCTATCATGAACATGAGGCATGGTTGTGCTCTCTTTCACATGGAAATCTTGAATTGAAAAATAGCCACTAAAACTTGGGCGAATTAGAACAAAGGCAACAAGTGATGTCATAGCGCAAAGCCATTGCAGTTCAATTGTGGTTGCCAGAGAGGGCGCCATTTAGGCCAAGACCATTTCAAAACACAGCCTAAAAATAAGGTTTTAAATACAGGCTTGTAAAACTGCACTTGGCCTTATTTTTGATCAATTAAAGTTAAATATATTCTATTTTCACATCAGACAACAATGCACAATACTCCATTCATCTATTCCATGGCCCCTTTAAATCATGGAAAACTACTCTGCCTATTTTTTAAGTTAAGCTTTAGTTTTTCTGTTTTTACAATGTGAAATGAACCGTCATGTGGTTACGTATTAGCAACAACAGACCTCCAGGCATTTTAGCAGTTTAACTCTGCTTGGGGGTAATATTGGACAAAAGTTGTTCTTTGCAACAGGCACCTTGAAGTGTGATATTTTTTTTTTTTTTTTTAGCAGAAGCATTTGTGTGTGTCAAACCTTTCAATTGTTGTCTGAGAATGGGACTAACGCATCATTATGAGAAGCATTAGGTAACTGGTCAGATACTGTACATCTGACCATATGGAACAGCAACTGGTCACCACACTTGTTATTTGCATTACAATCCTAGTTAATGTGCCTTCACACTTTTGAAACGGGATAGGCTCTTATGCCTGGAGTCAGAGATGCATGCCTACACTTCTGAATCTGGGGTATATGGCAGTTGTTTTGTTTCTGCTCTTTACTGGATTCAAGACTGATTGCAGCATCAACCACTGGAAGCATTCCTGTTTTCCGTAGACACATTAGTTTCCGTAGACACATTAGTACTGATTTCCCTCTTGTAAGAGATGGATTATGTTGGGTTTATTGAGCTAAAATGTTCCTATCATGTGTTTTTTTGATCCAGTTCTTTACAGAGTATGGACCTGATTATTCGCTAGAGATCAGCCCAAGCTGCAGGCCTGATCGCAATGATGCCCAGCAGATAGATCGAGTCATCAACACCATTAAAGGTAAATCAGCATTTAAAAATGACAAGTTTCTACCACATAAGAAATTTTCTGTGTCCCTGTTGCTCTTGATCCAGCACAGACCCACCCAGCCTTTTGTGGCTTATTTATTAAATAAGTGTTAGTTTTATTTTTTGACTATTGATTTCTTTGGGAAATTGACATTTCTGCATAGTGTAAAATGTAAAGTGCAATATTATCTCTTATATAAATCCTGTCCATCAGCATGTTTAGCCCTGAAAAACATAAACCATGTTTCTGTCTTGTCAGTATTCATATTCTGATCCTCAAGTTACATTGGCAATGTATGTTAGCACGCTTTTCTATTTTCATAACTACAGAGACATGGAAGGGCATACAGGTCTTTGTGAATCTAATACAAAACCAAATAGATGGATAGATATCCATGATGAATTACAGATGCATAGGTGGTGATCTTGGGTTGGATAATCAGTCAATAGCAATCAATAACAATCAGCCAATAACCAGAAGACCACAACTGACTTGTTTGTTTCCAAACATTTTGATTTCTTGTGTGGGTGTTTGCTTTTGCCTTTCCATGATCTAATTTTGACTGAGCTTTTTTCCTTTCCTCTGCTTGTTTACAGGGAATCTGAAGAATGTAGTTTAAGAGTGGGCCCTGGGCTCGTGTTTCCAAATCAGGCCCTCTTGGCTAATGAAGACAGTATGTGGAAATAGTTGCCAGAACAGGGTGGGGTGGGGGGGTGGCTTTAGAAAACATTACTTGAATGTTTCCAGGAATCTACTTTAATATATACATGGGAATGGAGAGTTTTAAATCCCATTGTCAACATTTCTTTGTATTACAACACATTTTCCAGAAAAACACAAAAACATGGATGGACCAAAATTCTGCTATCTTGCAGCGTTCCTTCGGAAAGTAGTATCTAAACCTTTTTTCAAAGCTGAAGAAAAGCCCATATTTGGGCCATCTATGGCCATATGAATTATTGTGGATGATGACATACTGTATGTTTGTTTGTTTTTTGTATATACGAGTACATGATGTTCCATCAAATGCCTCTAATCCTCAGTCACAACTTATGCTGTCTGTCAGATTGAATGAACTGCTTGGCGGTTATTGTGCAAATGTTGTCAAGAGTGTGCATGCGCTCATCTTTTTTTGTCTTTTACTTTGATCAGCTTTGTGTCTGACAAAGAACATATACATGTTAGGATGACATCCCTTCCCTTTTTTAAAAAGTAAATCTGTAAATAAATTTTTGCTGGCCTTTTTGTATATTTTAGTGTACTGTCAAGTGACGAGTGAATGTAAAGCTGCATTCAAGACTTGTAACCAATGCATTTGGTGAGACTGAATACGTTTTTTTTTGATGCAACATAGATGGATTAACAATCTAATAACTGATGTAAACTGAATGGGGCATGCCCCATTCACTTAGTGGTAGTTCCCGGTTCACTCTTAAGTCTGGGTTGTATAAAATTTTCTTGTTCTTTTTCCGACTGACAGCACTTGGTGACCTAAACAGGGCTATGGATTGATTCATACCGGATTTGTCCTTCAAACAATGCAACTTTAAGACAAGAGTCCCCTAACTTGATGCTTCAAAGAGAATGACAACCTTAGGTGGTTTCACTAGAAAAATGCAGGTCTATAACCAGGCAAAGTTGTACACAGCCTAATATTTCCCTGTGTAAATCTAGATGTACTGCTGGTGAATTTGTATGCTCTGCAAAAAGATTTTTTTCATGATGTGAAAGATTTTTTCATGAAAGATGTGTTTGCTGCAAGTTATGATTTAATTTAACTTAAAAATTGCTGAATACACTTGGTGTAGGCTCACAGTCTTGAGGACTATTGTAGAAGGTGAGAGCCGTGGGGATTGAATGCCGTAATAGGCCACATAACAGTTCAGTGTTCTCAATGGACAAGTAGTCACAAGTGTCAGTGCAGTGTGAGAAGCCATCAAATTCAATCAAGTTATGAAATGAAATGTCATACATCCATGACCGCTTACATCATGGCATGCTGTTAACTACTGTTTCAAAGTCTTGTTATTGAGAGGGGAAAAAAACTGTGTCAAGAGGCCGAGGCTAAGTTTTTGGAGCGCGCGTGGGTGGTGCTCTACACCCGGTTCGTTTGTGTTCTGTTGCTCTAACCACACAGATCTCGAGTCTGGGTAAAATTAGCTCGGTGAAGCAACGTCATTTCATTTATCACACCGTATGGTTTCCTTCAAGTCTAATTACCTACTTCTTGTTTGGTGTTTGCGTGAAGAGAAGTGCACTGCAGTAGGACTTCGCCTGCCTCTTAGTCTTTTGCGGAAAGGCTATGTTCACGAGTTTTTCTGTGTTCAGTCGGGATAAAATATATTCCGCTATATATTTCTTTCGTCTGGAGGCAATTCTACAGGTAAGTTTGCAGTTAAACGTACCTGTACCTTATTTAACCGATATTCATTTGCTCAGTTCCTAAAGATGCAATCTCTTTCCATTACTATCCAAACTATTCCATTTCCATTCCAAACTATACTGTATACCAAACAATATCTCATTAGGGGAGAAGGTCCGATGTAATTTGTTAACATAAAATGGCTAAATGCATTCAACAGATCTTGAAAGGATACCCAAATTTAACTGCCTGCCAGTCGAATAGATGTAACTCACATGGTTTGTGGTCAGTGCATGATGTGTTCAGAGAGTTTAATAATAAAATATACATTCAAGCTAGGTCTTCATAGCATAGTTTCTTTTTGCTGTCTATCGCTGAGAGGAGTTCAGAAGACCACTGCATTACAAAAGTTTCCCATATTGTATGCCTACACACTGAACACGTAAACACACAGAGGGAGGTGTTGTAGTGCCAACAAGTATTCCATTTGTGCGTCTGTGTAGTGTTGGTATTGTGAGACAGTTGTTGGGAGATTTTGGCACTTCATTATATTACTTTCCTGAAAACAGCTGTCCATTTGGAAAGCAGTTCACATCAGTAATCACTCTGACACATCAGTGATGAGATGAATGAGACAAAATGACATCTTATTTTGTCTTTCTTTCTTTCTTTTTTTTTTGAAGTCTTTTAAGATGGTATCTCTTATCTAATTATCACCAGGCTTTTCCACCTGTTTCCTTCCAGAGGTCCTGTGGTGATGAGCTTTCTGTTCCCCAGCTACACCATGAAAGACTCTGAACCCCTGACTGTTCTTCACTACCCCAGCACTGGGAAGACTCACGGCTCGCGGTTCCCCTCTCCTTCACCTCTCCACAGTGGAGCAACAGTCATGGGAAAACCGCAGCCCTTCTGCCTGCAGTCTGGACCACACCTGCTTGCAAGCATGCAACTCCAGAAACTCAACAGCCACTATCAGAGTCTCACAGCTGGTACTACGGGATCAGCCAACATACCTCAAAGGGGCTACGGCACGCGCCCACTGGGTGCCATGCAGACCTCAGTCCCTGGAGTGGGCCAGGGGAGTCCTGGAATTATTGACTCAGACCCTGTAGATGAGGAAGCGCTGATGACGTTGGCAGTAGAGCTTGGCTTAGACCAGGCTAAGGAATTACCAGAGCTCTGGCTTGGCCAGAATGAATTTGATTTGATCTCAGATATACCTGCTGGATGCTGATCTGCGCACACAGCTCTTCTATCATCTAAATTTTTAGACTTTGGAAGAACAGATGTGTTTTTGAAGCTACTGTATGTCTGTTTTTAAAGTGTTGTCTGCATAGCACATTGGGCACAGAGGTTTGCAAAGGTTCAAGTTTTGTTTTATGCCAGGTTCATTCTTGCTGATACTGTAGGGCCATCTGCCATAAATAATCTGTCTGTCTTCAGTCATCCGGCAGGTTTCATGGTCAGCTAATCACAGGAATATGATTAAACCTTCAAATGAAAATAATGTAAGATGTTTACATCCATCATCATTACATCATTTTAGCATTAGAGAGGTTTGTTTGTGGTCAGCAAGACTAAGCTTTCAGCTCCAAGACTACCGTTACCATGCCAGAGGGCTATTTGATAGTAAAAGAAAGATACAGAGAGCACTGACAATCTATTCCAGTAAAGCGTCTTTTACTGTCTGATTGTCCACTTATTTTTCTGTTAGTGTTAACCTGAACCAATGTAATTCCACTGCATGTTTAGTCAAGTGTAGTTGTGTATTGGTTAGTGTTTTTTTCCGAGCGGCACCCTAAACCAGTATGAAGCAATATGGCCTATTTTGAAACTTCCTGTTTGGAGCTCAACAGGACCTTTGTATAAAGGTGAGAGGAAGACAAAGTTTAATGTTTCACAAACATCTGTTCTCCTTTAACACAGGCGATGCTTGATGTCCACTTTTAGTGCATATTATAATGGACCAGATCAAGGAAAGTCATATCCCTTGTTGAGATGAGTCTAGTCATCGTCATGTACTGTATACATGAACAGTCTGAGACATTTAAATACCATAGACTAATTCTGAGATATGTTATGGGGAGTCTAAACATGGACTCGTTAATTGTTGAGATATTACATCCAGGCCTACAGTATGTTCAGGCCCTGTGTGAGGATATTCTGACTACATGGAATAAGGTCTCTGCATTTATCCCATCTGTGAATTAGTGACCCACACACAGCACACAGTGAGTGAACACATGCCCTATCCTAGGCTGCTGTGGCAGTGAGGGAGCAGTGAGGTGTTACTGTATAGTAGGTGCCTTAGGTCAGCTTTTGTCAGCAGTGAATGTGGGCATGAGAAGTCTGAAGCGATTGAGTGCATTGTCCAGTTGTTTGAAGTCACAGAGTGCTGTCTGTAAAAAAGGAGAAAATTGAATGCAAAATAGGCCAAATAGCAAACAGCCAGCTAACATAGAATGAATGGAGCACAGAAGAATAACATTGAAAGTGAGTTGAACTGTGCACCATTCAGTTAGTGTTAGCTGCATATTGTATCAAAGTTTCTCATTCTCTTTCCTACTTACAGCACTTGTTGACCCTGAACAACAGGGCTATGGATTGATTCACAGATTTCCTCTTTAAGCCATTTGGGGCTAGGAAAAAAACCTTACACAGGGGTCTACAAGGGCCCTATGTAGGCTAATTTCATTCATTATGTAGAGTTAATAGTCCCCGTATGATTTTTATATGTGGATCATATTTGATAAATGTTTGAATGTTTGAATTAATCGATTGATTTGGACCTTCTTGTTTTGCTGTAAGCTTGGAGGATATTTTATTTTGCAGATTTGTTTTTTGTTGTTGAATTATGTGACATATTTTGCATTGTACCCTTGTTTTCTACAATTAAAATACACTTTGGGCCATGGTTTGTTTTCTTTGTAGTTAGAGTAAGCTCTAGCAGTGTATTTTACAGTATTCTGTGGTACCATCTAGTGGTGATTTTGGAGGATGCAGTTAGGGCTATTCATGTGTTAGTCACTACTGGAGAATTTGTTTTTCAACTTTGGGGCCCCCTGAAATAAATAAAATACACCACATACAATTATAAACAACTGTATTCTTTCATGTTCGTAAATACTGAACAAAAAAAATAAAATGGAAATATTTCTTTGCCCGCCTGGCACTATAAAGACTAAAGAACTATAGAAAGACAACAAAGACAGAGAAAATATGATGAAAATTTCCTTCAATATGGCTAGCGTCATTGAATGCAACAAAGAAAATCTGAAATGTCTGCTTTGTGGTAATGTCCTGTTTGCCGAGAGTAGCCTATGAAACCCAACCAAAACAAATGTCTATGGGGTCGCCAGAAATTTGTGATGTCAAAATGGGGTCACAGGCCAAAAAAGGTCGGGAACCACTCATCTAGTGATATTAAAATGACAATTTCTGGATGTCCTGCAAAGTTTGGGATATATATATATATATATTAAAACACAACAAATGGATGCCGATTAGAAACTTTGTTATTTACTTTGTCTTTTGCAATAAAATGTAATTTACAAAGAAAATATCTTAGATCGATACATGGATAGTGACTGTAGTGCATGAAACACCCTCAAATATCTTACTCTGTCCATATCAGTCTGTAAGGTAGTTATTGTGCCCTTAGTGTCCAAAAATGGACTGCTCTTGATCTCATATATTTATAGAGTTGCGAGCTAATTAAAACATTCGAAAATATTGATTAATGTTATAATTTATTTAAGTTTCCTTTCCTTCAGACTCACTAAAGCATTTTTATATATTTACGTCTAATTAATGTAGTCGACTCAAGTGTCTCTGGTTCAGTACAGTGACGGTCGCACAGTTTGGCCCTATGACTACACCGTAGTTGGGCTTATGTTCTTTGCCCAGGAAGTGGTTAGTCCTTTTCTGCATACTCCACCATGGTGAGTAGCTCAGCCTCGAAGATTCTCAGATATTTTATCCTTAATCATCAACTTATATGTGCCTCTAAAGTTTATTTTCTTCATTAATCTCTATTTCTATGCATGTTTACTGCATATAACCACGTATATTGATACTCAATGTGTTCTAGTGTGGTTGTAATATTTGATATAGAAAGAGGAATGCACTGCTAGCTATATACGCTAGCCTTCTGATCAATGATGTGGCTAACTAGTAGGCTAACCAGTGTGTCATTTCACTTTGAACTGAGGTTTCTTTCTTTTTTCTTTAAACGTTCAATTTTAGTGAAATGTTAACGAAGTCACCCCGTCAAACATACTTTTTGGAATGATTGTTACTGATATTAAATGTCAGAGGGTGTGTGTTTGTGTATAACGTTAGCTGAACTTCCAGGCCGCAGTCGTGGCTATCAATTTGCTATCATTGCTTAGCTTGGTAACGCGCCGGCTAAAAGCTATTTTTTCCGGTCTTACAGTTTATATGAGGTCGTATTCTGAGGGAAGCTACAGCATACGATTTGCCAGTTAAGAATCCCAGTACATGTACTTACATTAACAGTGTTTCCTTTTTCGGTATGTTTTAGGCCCGAGGACCGAAAAAGCACCTGAAGCGTGTTGCGGCGCCCAAGCATTGGATGCTTGACAAGCTAACTGGAGTATTTGTAAGTACCGCTACAGGTCCATTGACGTGGAAACCGTTTCTTTTAGCGGTTGTCACGCTAGTGTTGTCGGGTGTGGAAAGTGGAGTTTTGAGCTGTCTCTTGCCTTGCTGCTGAGTAAACGGGGTGTACCGTTCTTGCTTCCAGGCTCCTCGTCCTTCCACTGGGCCCCACAAGCTCAGGGAATGCCTGCCTCTCGTCATCTTCCTGAGGAACCGTCTGAAGTATGCCCTAACAGGAGATGAAGTCAAGAAAATCTGCATGCAGAGGTTCATCAAGATCGACGGCAAGGTCCGCACCGATATAACCTACCCTGCTGGTTTCATGGGTAAGTCTGCTTGCAGTGTTTGGATGGTGGCATGCTACTTTACTCACACACAAGTACTTAATGGCCAGTGTGAAATGACACACACACACTTGCTCAATACAGAAATTTAAGGATGTGTGTTGCTGTATTTAGCATGTTTGATGTATGAAGCCATCAAACCCAGTTAAATTGGTTTTAGTATTCTTAAGCCCCTGAAATGGTTGCCCCTTGTCCTAGCCCTATTTGGACTGTGACGGTTAGTCTTAGTTATGAAGTGAGAACTTTTCGTATGCTCTTTCTATTTGCCCAGTATATTGTGTCCCTATATTGAAGTTAGGTGACGGCATTGTTAGTGTGACAGTCCCTGCCTGTTCAGTGTTGGGTAGTGCAGGATGCTGAGTAAACACTTTTGTGCACGTGTGTGGCATACAGTTGATGTATGGTGTGATGTAGTCAGTGTGCCAAAAGGTGAGGGTTGCCTTAAAAGCCCTTTAACATCTATTCAATGTCTACCTGCTTCAAAACTTAAGACATAGATGTTAGAACAGTGTAGATTAAATTCAGTGGGTATATACAGCATTTTACATACAGTATGCACTGTTGCGGTCTCCCTCAATGTAATTAAACAGTTAAATGACTGGGTCCATGTGATTGTGCTCGTAAATTAGGTAAATATTGCCCATTGGTAAAACGATCATATAGCCATATGGCAGGAACATGTAGGCTGTGACCACATCTTCAGGCTTGGGTTTAGATATAGGCCACTGTGCCTTGAGAGCATGTCTGAGCAACATTTATTCTGTAGTTATGGTTACAGACTGCATCACCTCATTCCTGGCCTGGCCAGGCCCACACTTCGAGAGCTGCTGTGTACAAAACACTCTGTGCTTGCTGTGTGCGTAGTGATTGGTTTTAGTTATCGTTAGAGCTAGATGCCCGGACATGTTAAAATAACGACACTTTTGTCTCAATAGATGTCATCAGCATCGAGAAGACTGGTGAACACTTCCGCCTGATCTATGATGTGAAGGGACGTTTCACTGTCCACCGCATTACGAATGAGGAGGCTAAGGTAAGTCCCACAATCAGTGCTTTGGCTACTTCACCACAATGTACAGGGCTATAATGTTACTGGGTTTGTATCATGCAGTATTGATCACTGTATCGTCTTCTCTGTCTCTGTGTGCGCAGTACAAGTTGTGCAAGGTGAGGAAACTCATCGTTGGCACCAAGGGCATCCCTCACCTGGTCACCCATGACGCTCGCACCATCCGTTACCCTGACCCCCTGATCAAGGTCAACGACACCGTCCGCATTGACCTGTCCACCGGCAAAATCACAGACTTCATCAAGTTTGACACTGGTGAGATGCTTTGTTTACATTCTGACCAAAGACAGAATATAGAGCTACTTGCAACACAAGCTTTATAGGCAGAGAGCTTGCTGATCAAATCTAACTTTCCTCCAACAGGTAACCTGTGCATGGTCACTGGTGGTGCTAACTTGGGGCGTATTGGAGTGATCACCAACAGGGAGAGACACCCTGGATCTTTCGACGTCGTGCACGTCAAGGACACCAGTGGCACCACCTTTGCCACTAGGCTCTCCAACATCTTTGTGATTGGCAAGGTGAGGAACGACTAAAAATCTGCTGATGTATAAAGGGGGTTGAAATTAGAACTGCTTTGAAGAGGCTTTGGATGTTAAGTTTTGGTTTGACTGTCCTGAGTGGCAGTCTTTTGTGTCGGATGTGTGGATAGAGTGATCTTGGACACAGGTTTGATTCTGATGTCTTTGGTCATGCCGCTGTGCTGTAGGCCTGGATAACTTCACAGAATCTTACAGAATTAGATGTGACTTTGTAAGGCAGGCTCTAGTGTGTACCAGTAGTGAAGTAGTGTTGAAATTGCGACAGAAGAGACCCTGCCACATCTGTGATGATTCTGTAGTGATATCACTTTTGTAATGATTTCATAAACAATGTAAATGCATCAAACTAAACCACTTGAGTGGTAGTTCCATGTCAGTGTTTCCGATTGGGCTGTATTGTACGTGGAGTTGATGTGAGTCTTGAATTTGTAATTGTCTGTATAGCAACACTTGTTTCAGTGTCAACTTTGAGCACATCAGTGTTCGGTAGCGGTTGTTGGTGATTTTAAAATAGTAATTTGTGGTGTGATTTACTAGTCAAGGAGATGAGCCATAGAAATTAGTCTGCGTGGGCCATGGTTGACTAGCTCCTTTTCTGAATGTGGAAATTTACCTTTTCGGAGGGAATATCTACAGGCAGTGCTTGGAAATGTGCTGTTTTTCAAGAAATCTGTGAATCTCATCTAAAACTTGAAATGTTAATTGAGGGTCAATTTTGGTTTGTGAAACATCCCTATTGAGCCTTGTGGTGCAGTTATAGCTCTGATTTGGCCTCCAGTGTGTGACTCTTGCTTGGTCTCTTGGTTATAATTGGCCTCCTTATTGATACCATAAATCAAGGACCGTTTTCCTCCATCTGACCCGAATGCACAGTTATGTGGACAGTTATGTGATGCACTTGTTGTGATCCTGCTATGTTTTGTTATGCTTTTTTTCTTGTAAAATAATCCTGAGTTCTTTCCTGCTTTCTCCAACAGGGCAACAAGCCATGGGTGTCCATTCCCCGTGGAAAGGGTATCCGCCTTACCATTGCTGAGGAGAGAGACAAGAGACTGGCTGCCAAGCAGGGCAGCAGTTAAGCCACCCCCTGGACTTAACAGTTATGTGCTTTCAATAAAACACAAATTGGTATTTACAAAACCTGTGTTAAGTGGTGGTCTGTTGAGGAATGGCTCAAAATGCCTCTGCAAGGACTGGGCATTTTGATGTGTGTTTAAAGCAATCATGCGCCGTTATTTATTGGCATGCAAAACAATTGGATTGCTGGGGTCTTGGAAGCATGATGGTAATTAGAATGTTGGGAGTCAATTATGTAGTAGGAGTAACTATTGTTCCCATGGGGAAGTTAGATTTGCAGCACAATCACAGTCAGTTATGTGTTGCTCTGAAGGCCGGAAAGGCATGTGATTGAATTGGAAAGCGTGTTGCCTGCCTGCCTTAGTGGTGAATTGTGCAGGTGTTTATTTTTTTAAAGGTTTACCAGTTTCAATCAGTATTGTCTAGGCAGCATCACAGAGTGCTTGCTCAAGTCTTGAAAGTCTTAAAAAGTATGGAATTTTTAAATGCTTTTTTCCAGACCTTGAAAAGTTTGGAAATTTGTACTATAAGTCTTGAAGTATAAGTAAAGTGCTGATGCAAACACTCACAGACCGGACATAGTCAATGCATCTCGCAACACATTTTTAGCACAGGCTTCAAAACAGAAATGTATGTAGACTAGCCAGGGATTCCCTTGAAACTTCTCAGGGTATTCCCTCTGTGATTTTGCAACTTTTTTGTGATTACATTGTTTTTCTTTTGCAGTCAAAATCCCTCAAGGCAGTGTTTTCAGTGTTTTTCACTCTAAAACTCATCTAGGATAATCTCATGTCAATCCCTTATTTTGAGGTTTGGGAAGGTTTTAATCAAAGGTTTTCAATCAAAATGCTTGATTTTGTGGTGATATTTTCTAAAAATAGTGTTGAAGATTCAAGATTGTCTTTATTACATCTCATTATACTACTATTAGAGAGTAAAATTCGTGCGTGTTGGTAGCCTGACAAACTACAAAATGTCGGTGTTGAAGAAAAAATTAGATGTTTGGAAAAAGTCTGGAATTTTAGTTGACAAAAGAGCAAGCACCCTGTATCAGATCAATAGCATGGTTACATTTTTATGAAGGAGTTGGTGGAAAACCAAGAATGGGCTACATAATGAATGTTGACCTTATTGGGAATGATCAGGGCACACATCACTCACCTTTTTGGGAAGCAACTTGTCACTGAAACGGTTTGGAAAGTATTAGAATGCTGCTCTCTAGTGGTAGATCTAGAAATTGCAGGCCACTAATCAATGCTTGAACCAAAAAAATGTTTAGAGGCCGGGCTAATTAAATGCCTGAAATTATAGGTTAAAGATTCCATTGTTTAGGAGACCCACAGTTTGACAGCTGTGGAATAATTCTCTTGGTGTTAGAAGTAAAACGGCGAGCATTCTGTTCTCGTTTTCATCAACTTGGTGCTGCTTACCAAAGCTGCACTCATCTGAAAATTCCCACGCACTTCTGTGATCATTCTGAAATGGTTTCCCTTTTCAAAAAATCTGTTTGATTTTTAGTTTTAGTTGAAGCCCAACTTTTGCAAGATGTCTCAAACTGGTTATCCTTTTTCTGTGTTGTAGCTAGAGTGTGCCATAATTACATACCACTATTCTTACGAAGATCTTTGGTGTTTTATTTTCAAATTAATGTGCCCCCATCCTATCTTAGAAAATCACTGTCTTATAAGACATTAAACTTAAAGCTTTATTTTCACTAGGGAGGTGAAACACATTTGTTCTTCTGGGGCTGTAAGTAGTTGTAATGTCTTGTGCATTTGAGAGGAAAACGCACAGAAGTTGCGATAGGTAGGATGTAGCTCGTAAACAGAAATAGGGTACCCACCCTACAAAAAAGTAAGTCCAATTGTGACGTGATCAGTACACTATTTAATAAAGCTTTTCAGTTAGCTTAAATTTAACTTAACTTTATTTTTTTAACATTCTATTTAATAAGTAAACCTACTCTGTTTGTTTGAATTCCACACACCACATGAATAACATTTCCAGTTTATTAATTAATTAATGAAATGTTCATAAATGATTATGGCAACTGATCTAGATTTCAACATTATCAAATGAATATTTAATTGAATCAATAATACACAATCCACCTTTGGAACTATAAACATGTCTTGCATTTTGAGGGGCTGAGCCTGAGCCTGTGAGAACACTATCCTTCCACATCAAATTTCTTTAAAGGAGAAGTTCGGTGTGAATCAATCCATAGCCCTATTGTTCAAGGTCACTGAATGCTGTCTATAGGAAAAATAACAAAAAAATTTGATACATGACAGGCCGAATAATGAACCTGAATCTAACACTAAGTTAGTGGGGCATAGCGACTTACTTTCATTTCGTTTTTCAGCTAGTTACTCTGCATATGATGCATCAATTTGTTTCACTGTTTTTGCTACAGCCAGCATTCAGTGACCTCTAGCAACAGGGCTATGGATTGATTCACACCAAACTTAAACGACTCCTTTAACGATGATGTTCACTTAAAGATGCACTATGAGATCCTGAATGATGCTACTTCATGATGATCCACGTAAACAAACAAAAAACTATTCTCAAATTCACATTACTAAATCAACTTTTCTCACTGCCCCCCACCCATATGTACATGCTCACGAACCCCCACCCCCTCCCCAAACCATTTTGTTGGTGTTTGGCTGAAAGTTGTTTTGTTTTGTTTTGGTGTACAGCCTGTGCCCTAGTGTTTTTTTTTTACGTTTTCCAGACCCTGTGTTGTCTCAAGAGACCAGACTTTTTCACAATGTATTTTGGGGGGCAGGCAGCAACCTGATCAAGGGGAGATGCCTATGTTTTGAGACAAAAAAAATGAAATTGCGCTAAAACCATGCAAGATCTCATTGTGCACCTTTAAAAGTGAAAGGCTGGGGATTTACTCATCATCTTGCAGATGTAGCCTAGTATGTTCTTTTTTTCAGGTTTCAGAGATTGGGTATGGTGTGGAAAAACAATTCTGGCCAATAATAACACTGCTTTGGGAGCACAGGCGGATGAATTGAACTCAAATGACCTGTAGATGGACTCTACCTCTTGGTGTGAATTTGAATCATCATCTCCAGGGAGGTGAACCGTTTGACCATTATACTGTGATGTTACGTGAGTATTGTGTTTGTCCTCATAAAGTTCTAAATAGATTCAATTAGATTTCTGTTTTCCACATGCAGATAAAAAAGGCCAGTAATTCTGAAAAAAAAAATGTGCTTCTGTTTGCAGTGCTATACATATATGTGTGTCACTGTATATTAGTGCATATTCTGCATATTTTAGGCCTACTGTATGGCTGTGTGTGCATATACAGCTAACACTAAAATTCTGTGTCTGTGAGTGTGTGTGTGTGGTGCGGTTCCTTTCCAGAGGGCCATATGGGCCCTGCTGAGCTGCAGGCTGTTCCCGCTGCCGCCTTTGGCCTATCGGCTAGAAGCACCCCAGCACGGGGCTGCACTGCTCAGCCCAACCCAAAACAACATGCTCAGCAGGGGCCACTGGCCAGCACAGAACTCCACCACTCCGAATGTCCTTGGGCTCAATATAGATAGGTGTAGGTGTGTACATTCCTGTGCAACTTACTTCCCTTTTCTCATTTACAAGAGAGAATATACCATATATATTTTTTTTTCTTATATTTGTAGGCTACTTGAAATATTGACAGCCATGGGGGTTTGATTATGGCTTGCACAGATTTAGGACTTGATCTGCAAATGTGGTTACAAATGGCCAGAAACTGAATTGTGCGAATACAGAGAGAAACGGAAAGAGAGAGAGGAAAATAATCTTGACTTTGAAAAGTGCATGTATTTTGTAGATAGGAGAATTCTCTCAAGTGTAGGCCTATATTGTGCCTCTGCACTGGCCCTCCTTCCAGAAATGGGTGGGATCTTGGAACAATGGTCACAGTCATGTTGATAAAGACCGGGCCCCCACCCTTTCAAACAGATGTTTCCAATCAATAGATCCCATGTGATAGACATTCACAACGAGCCATGGAGATGATGGCTGATGCGATTAGAGTTGCCAATGGACGGCAGGCAACTCATCTCCCCTTTTGCCAAATCTCGTTTACGGTCCTTTGCCACTTTATTCAACCTGCCTGTATGTTACTATACGCGAAACAGCCTACTGGACACTCACTGACTATTGCTAGCTATGTTCAGAAGTCTGCCAGATGTGTCTGTTAGGAGGGGCTGTCTGGAACAGAGTCGGGAATTGGGGGTGGGGGAGCCTCTAGCTGAACTCCAGTGTATTTCAATGTTGGAGTTTTTTTCCCTTGTTGGTTTCCAGGCACAGCTGTTAAAACTAGACAAGCATTTCAGTCGTTCGTCTAAACGGCGCTTTTCACTGTAAACAAGTTACACCTTCAGTCGGCCTGTTTATCTCAGAGAGCACTGAATGTGTCAGATTTATCGTGGAGTAGGCTAGTGCCACACTATGCGACAGGTGGGGCCGTTTGAATAATGTTTAAGGCAAATTAAAGGAGCTATTACATAAGAATAGATTTGGGACTGGTAAAAGATTGTCGGTTCTTGCGTACAGAGCGAGGGATTCATATGAGAAACAAATTGTGCGCAGCCTTTTCGGTTTGCGCACTCAGTCGCAAGGCTCGGAGAATGACGTCTTGCAGAGTTGTGTAGCCTGTGCTCGCAGCAACCGGGGCAGGTTTCGATTTAGGAAGAATGTAACGTAGGTTACAGTAGTAGGCAACGAGACAGCTCCGCGCAGTGGACAAAGTTGAATGCATAAAAGCACTGTACTCTCAACTCTGAGCATGGTTCTGTAGGTTAGACAGGAGTTATTCTCGCCGAAAACATATTTTCCTCAGCCCAACCATCGATCCGCGGGGATTTTAAGAGGAAGAAAATGCCATTTTGCAAAAGGACAATAGCTCCTAAGGATGTCTGCAAGACTGACATTAAAAGACAAAGCGCGATTTTCACGGAGTTGGTGGATGTATGTGGGTTTACTCTGTGCTCTGTGCTCCGACAGCTCTCCGATTTATCCAGACAGTCGGTCAGCATCTTGGAGGAGCTCGAGGGTGAACTTGTGTCCATTTGTCACCGATCCGGGACGCTGGAGAATAAAGTTATTGGTTTACAAAAACACATCGCTGCTCTTGCCTGCAAGCCACCACCAAAGAGTAAGATTTTCTCTTGATTTCTGGTTACCTTTCCCGGTGTTGGTTATGCAAGAGCATACTCTTATATCGCAAAATTGGTCAATAATGAGTTGCCTCTAGAGTGGTTTTGGATAAGTGTTTAATTAGGCTATCACATTTATGATTGTCCACTTAATGCAAGTGTATCAAACTTTTCGTGTTAATCCTAGTGTCCACACACTGTAACAGCCATTGCTCAAGGATGAGTTGTTGACTTTGGGCTGTTGCGCTCATGTAAACCACCCAGTTTGAATCTGGTGTGCGTGCATGTTTGCGCGCAATCAAAGTGGACATACGCCTACAGACCATAAGATTCTCTTGTTTAGACCTTTGCTGCTTGTAGTATTTCCTTTAGGCCCATGACATTGATATTAAATGTTATGCGTTGTGAATAATGGAAAGCAATCTGACGTGTTGATGCCAGTTTTCCGCTGGCTGTTATGGAGTCTGTCATCTAGGCTACACGACAGAGAAGCATCTGGGGTCCCCTGTCGAAAGGAACTTTTTTTTCCCGACATGTAACCATGAAACTATGTGAGCTGTAATCCCTCATGTGAAGTGCAGTTTATCATAATGTAGTCTATGCCTTTGCTACACTGACTGCTTTTTGCAATGAGAATCCCCTGCCTCCGAATTCCTGAACACTGAGCATATAGATTATCAGGACTGTCATCCTCGATCTCTCAACTTCTCTTTCATCAGAGGAAGTTCCCTCTTAGTCCTGCTGCGTGTGTGTTTGGCGATGTGTTTGTGGTGGGGCTTATCCTGCCATTTTCATGAATTTCAAAGGGGTTTAGCAGACACATGATTTGCACTAATGCCTGCCATCATGATCTTTGGGTATTCAAGGGTTAACAATGTCCCCTGTGTTTTTCTGGGGACTTACCATAAGAGACAGCAGGGTCTTGCACTTATAGTATTCCCTTTTTATTATCACTGGCTTTATCATAGGAATCTTCACATTACCCATGAAATATGCGATCTGTGCATCCCATTGAACCAGTCAGGGACCAGGTTAGAGGTGTCAAAACTTTAAATTGTACCGTTATCTCCTGTCTGAGCATCTTAGCAAGCATGGCAAGGTCACAGAGAAGTTCATGTGAAAGTTTGAGCCAGCTTGGCAAGTCATGAGACTTCAGTATGGTGAGTGAGTCAGGGGAAACTGTCTGTTGCTGAATGGTTTAGTGTCAGACTTTGTAAACCCCAGAACATCTTGGTGTTAAATACTCCTATTGCTTTTTTTCGCTGTTCTATCACTGTTTTTTCTTCTTTTTTCCAGAACAGAGTATTCAGTGAGTTGAGATAATTTCAGTTGCATAATTCTATCACATGATTGCATGTGTCCAATGATGAGAAGGAGACGAAGCATGCAAAGATGTGAAAACACAAACAGAAGTATTCTGGTTTGGGACTGCACATGGGTTTTCCTTTCAGGAGGTATAATTATGGTGACTATGGAATTACCTTTGTTTTTCTCAAGTAGCCTACTGTAGGCTATATTGGGGAAAAAAAGTGAATATATTGTTATTGCGCTCCCCTGCACCCCTACTGGCCCCGCTGGGGCACTGCAAGCGTCTGTGGGGTTGTGCATGGGCTTAATTAGCTTGATTGCTGACACCTGGGAAGGTGTGGATGAAAGCCATGCTGTTTGTTTTGAAACACGCTTGCCTTCTGACCATACTCTTGAAGCTGGTGGTTCTGAAGTTTTTTTATTTTTATTCTGCATTGTTTTTGTTTTTTTTTGTTTGTTTTTTTTTAAGTTAAAAAGTCCTAGATTTAAATGAATGATTCATGTTATTGAAATGAAACTCCTACTTTTTGCTAGCTCTGTTTTCCACCCCTATGTTTTGTCATTGTCAGTGAGCTTAGTCATAACAGTTGTGTCGTTGGCGGCAGTATCATGATGTCCCGAAGCGAATCCCTATCCCCTTATGTTAGGTTGGTTTGATATTAGTGTTTTGGTGGCTCTCTAAGTTTAGTTTGTTTTTCAGATACATGATATATTAAGCTGAAGGACAGAGGGCTAAATACAGTAGAACTCCGAGAGGCAGAAATAAATTGAGGAGAGTCAAGAACAGATTACTGTTTTGGGGAAACAAATCCCCAGATGAAATTTGAAGCCATCTTCTGTCTTGCCCTTTATGTCTGGACAGGGAGCAAATCTCATTATTTGTTTAATCTAATTTTTTTGTCTCTTGACGTTTTATACTTTTCCATGTACTGTATGTATAGCTAGCATAGTGTTGAATCCTGTTGTGTGACTAGGCAATTGAATAAGACATAACATAGTGGGATGGGATGTTCACACAGGCTCCTCTGTTTATCCACATCAACCACATCTGTCCACCATACCTTCCATGTCTTGCATAGACTTTACTGGAACGTTCCCAGGTACTGTTCACGCGGAGCCGTGATTTCGCATCACAGAGAAACACAGAGCAGTCTAGCCTATGCAGCACTTCTCTAAGTCCGACTTAATTGTTTACAGGAAGATTCTCATCATTAGCAGGGTTTGTTTTGCAGAGGTGTTTTGGTGCAACAGCTCTGGTCTGTCTCTATGTTTCGTTAGGGAAATGTGTGCTGTCATCTTCACTCACAGACAACCAATATATCTGCCTGGAAGAGACAAACATCTTTATGTCTAATGGCATAATCTCTTAGTTGATGTGCAATGCATAGGCCTACATGTTAAAATGTATGTTTGTGGAATCACTCAAGCAAATGTAAGAAGCTTAAAGCAACACTCCACCATTTGTGGAAATACGTTCATTTTCCACCTCCCCTCGAGTTAATTAACTGAGCCATACCTTTCTCCTGTTCATCCAGTCCTTCTCTGAGTCTGGCAATACCAATT
>JASCQY010000062.1:210849-230837 GCA_030264315.1 Sardinella tawilis
AGAGGAGAGGAGAGGAGAGGAGAGGAGAGGAGAGGAGAGGAGAGGAGAGGAGAGGAGAGGAGAGGAGAGGAGAGCAGCACAGTCTCATCCTTGGCTTTTTCACACGCTGTCACACACCTGACTTCCATTTCTCTTTCTCATTTCCACACAGTGCTCTACAGTATGTGTGCTGAATAATATGTTACTGTAGATGTTGCGCAGCCAAAATAGATGCTATGTCCTTTATGTGTAGCATAGGCTATTCCTTTTCCAATTGCTTGGTGCATTCCTACTGTGCTGTACATGTATGGATGCCATTTGACGTCAGACAATGCTGCTGGATCATGACGTGCTTTTTGGACTGAGCAGACACACCTTCTTACCTCCCCCCCCCCCTCCCTCACTCTCTTTCTCTGCCTTCTCTTTCTCTGTCTATCTATCTCATAGTCTTAATGCAGAGGCAGGCGTTGCTGCACCTCTGTCTCTCGGCTGCTGTGCTGTGCTGTGCTGTGCTGTCTGCCCACTTAGCTTTGGTGCTCAGTATTCAGCTCCTGTTCTCTGGGTCCTGTGATTCTTATTTCACATTCAGCCTCACTCGGTTGCTCCCTCCCTCTCTCTCTCTCTCTCTCTCTCTCTCTCTCCTGTTTGCTCTTATATCGTTTTCTCCTTGCTCTCGCTCTCATCTCCTCCCTCCCTCTCTCTCCCACTCCCCCTCTCTTTCTCCCTGTCTCTCTTTCTCTCCTGTTTGCGCTTATATCGTTTTCTCCTAGCTCTCCTTCTCCTTCCCTCCTTCCCTCTCTACCACTCTCCCTCCCTCTCCTCTCTCTCTCTCTCTCTCTCTCTCTCCCTCTCTTTCTCCAGCTGCAGTGGCTCCTCCTCTCCCTCTGGATCATTCATCAGTGATAAGCCTTCCCCTCTCTCCCTCTCTGTCCCTCTCCTCCTCTGTTCCTGCCCCTCTCTTTTCCTCGTTTACTTTCACTGCCTCCTTCTCTCTCTCTCTCTCTCTCTCTCTCTCTCTTTTTCTCTCTCTCTCTGTTCCTTCATGCATACATTTACTCCCTCTCCTCCATCTCTCAATGAAATGAACACACACACAGAATCTGTGACTGGCTGGAATCAAACAGAGAGAAAATGTGTTCTCTCTCTATCACCTTCCCTCTCTCTCCCTCTCTCTCTTCCCCCCCCTCTCTCTCTTTCTCTCTCTCTCTCTCTGTGTCTCTCGGTCTTTACCCCCTCCCATCCTTTACTGCCTCTCCCCCTCTTCTTACTCCGTCATACTCACACACACGCTCACCAGTACACACACACAGCATTCACACACACAGCACACACGCGCTCACACATACACACACACACACACACACTTGTGCCAACAACCACTTTCACAGATACAAATACGCTTGCAGGCGCAGAGACGGCTAGCCTCCACACGGCGCTCACACACACACACACTCTCAGCAGCACGCCTGCACACACACACACACACTCACACACACGCACATGCACGCATGCACGCCTGCACACACACACGCGCACATGCACGCATGCATCTGAGAGCGGTCCTGCATGCTCACACGCAGACACATCACATGCACTCGCACTCTCACTCACTGACATCCATCCCTCTCGCACACGCGTGCAGCGTAGCTCAGTCAGTCATTGTGTGAGAGGGGCTGGTGGCACCTTGGGGATGAGGTGATGTTTTGGGACAGGAAGCAGGGAGCCATGGGCAACAGCCAACGCCGGGCCAAAGGGAGACACAAAATCAAGGGGGCAACAGGTAATGCAAACTACACTACACTACACTACACACACACACACACATACTATACACACACACATACATCCACACACTCTCTACACAGACACACACACACACACACGCACACACACACTTCACTGCATGCACACCACCATACTACTCACATACACTCTCATACAGACTCACACACTCTCACCACACACACACACACACACGCTGAGAAATGCACACGTGTGCAGTATGCATAAGTGGCATTTGGATGCATTTGTGTGTACTTGGCTTTGCAAGCTAAGACAGATGCACTGTGAGCATGCTGAAGAACATAGGCATTCATTGCTAATTTTGAGGCATGTGTTTGCTTGTGTGCAAAACTTAATGCTGTGTGTGTGTGTGTGTGTGTGTGTGAGTGTGTGTGTGTCACTGAGGAAATTCTTTGTGCACTCTCTTGAGCAATTCATGTGTATCATGTATAATGTGTGTGTGTGTGTGTGTATCATGTGTATCATGTAATTTAGCTAGCCGTGTCCCACCTCTCCTCTGGCCCCGTCTGTGGAGAGGGACTGTCTGTGTCATTCCTCTGCTCCTATGACTCCAATCTTATTTTACTGCTGGCTAAGGCGGAGGCTGTGTGTATGTGTGTGTGTGTGTGTGTGTGTGTGTGTGTGTGTGTCTGTGTCTGTGTGGAGAAGGGGGGGGAAGGGGGTGACAACCCCTCATAAATCAGCTCCCTTGTGCACAGACAAGAGAAGGGAAAAATGGAGAGAGCGAGAAAGAGAGACAGAAAAGAGAGAGACAGAGAAAGAGAGAGTAACAAAATGATGGAAAGGAAGAAGAAAGGCTTAAGCTATGGCGACGTGCAGTTGAGCAGAAGACAGAGTGGCAGTGCAGGCAGGCAGGAAGGCAGGCAGGCAGGCAGGCAGGGTGCTGGTGACATGCTCATCTGTACACACACTCCCGGGAGACTGAGACAAGCACATCTAAACACGCACACACACACACACACACACACACACACACACACACACACATACACAGACACATACGCTGACACATACAGGCAGACACTATACACAGCATTATAAACACAGACACCCACCCACACATACTGTACTGTAGGCTACTGATGAGTACACGCTTGTGCAGTCGCATGGAAATAGAGATGACCTGGTGTGGATGTCTGGCACAGCAGAGCACAGCAGTCATCTTAATGGGATTCTCAGATTCACGCTTACATCTCTCTCTCTCTCTCTCTCTCTCTCTCTCTCTCTCTCTCTCTTTCTCTCTCTCTGTCTTTCTCTCTCCCACTCTCTCTCATCTGCCTCTCTGTTGCTAGGTCTTTGTCCCCTTGCTTCCCCTGTCTCTTTTTTTCCCCTCTCCTCCATCTCTTGATGAGGATCTGATTGATAATTGTAACCAGTCAAGTATCAAGCTTATAGTCCATATGGATGATGCTCAAATAAACAATAAACAATTTGACGAGAGATAGCACCAAAGAAACATGTTGAATCGTTTAATTTGTTGAACAGTACATGTTTGTGGAATACAATAGCATTGGAGCTCATTGCAAATGTTTGTATTATATACGCTAGATGTAAATATGCAGTAGCCTATATTATATTATTACAAGCATTCTCTGTATATTGCTGGAGTGAATTCGACATCCCTTGGTCCCTAAAGAACTCCCATATGGAACTAGTCACTGTAAATATTTGGCGTATGATGTCACCGTTGCAGCAGCCTATTTGATACACAGTGTACATGATTTAGGAACCTCTTCATGTACTTACATGTTCTCGAGCCCATGTGATGTTGGCGGATCAGAGACAATTTCACATTTGATAAGCAAACGCCCGATGCTTATGGTCACAGGTGCTGGGCAGCGTGCGCTTGGTTGTTAGTAGCGTGAGCTAGGAGCTATTCAAAGCTCAAATGAGAGGCTTTTACAGCACATGTAGGCTTTTCATTCATGTTTTCCCTTGCCGACGACGTCATCCTCTAACAGAGGGGCTGGAACCCCTGCATAGAGAGAGAGAGAGAGAGAGAGAGAGAGAGAGAACGGAGGGAGGGAGGAACAGGGAGAGTGAGAGAGAAAAAGCAGAATGGAATGGACAGAGAGAGAGAGAGAGAGAGAGAGAGAGGAAGGGGAGGAGATGGGAGAGAAAGGAAATAAAAAAGGTGGTGGAACAGAAAGAGGGGCAGAGAGGGGAGGGGCACGAGTGAGTGACCATGTATGACTCTGGGCAACGGTTGTCATGGAAACGGACAGGTGGTAACGACAGGCAGTCACATGTGTGACCTGGTGTATGTATCTCTCTATGTGGGTGTTGCCAGCTCTGAGTTCCGCATACAGTATAATATCTTTTATAATAGTACAGTATGTTATGCACAGGGTTTATATAAATCTAAATTTAATAGCTTAATGCAGAACAATCATCATGCGACAGATTTGCGTAACACTCATGATTTTTGCAACGATAAATAGTGTCGCTTCAATGGCACATAGACATTATATAGGCTACCTCACAAAAAAATCTCAAATGCTTACAGTATATGGACTGTCATGTAGTGCTATAGACTATCAGTGTGTGATTTCTTTATTGTCAAAATGTTAAAGTGTACAATTTGTGTGCGTGTGTGTGTGTGTGTGTGTGTTGTGTGTTTCATGTGTAGACAGATTATGGAGCTGCTGAGCAGTGCTTTGGAAACACTGATGACTATAGTATGTGTGTGTGCGTATGCTGATTTTGAGACAAGATCTGTTCTTTGTCTTTCCACTACCCTGCAGTAGACAGAATTAGTGGTCTTACCACGTTTGGCAACCTTGCTCAGGGTCACATTTGACTTCATTTGACAGCCTAATAAGTGTGTGTTGGTAGCAATGGGCTTGGCTGACTTGGGGTGCCGCTTAACTGTAAATCGATCATGTATCTCAGCTTGCTGGATTGAGTTTAAACAATGAACGAATGGCTGGATAAACTTGAACCAGCTTGTGGCAGAATCTTCCAGAACAATTCAGTCATTTCAGCTGACATGAATTTTCCAGCCATATCCATGATAAGACATGTTGAATTGTTGACAATATGTATCATAGTATAGATGTGTGATATGTTTGTATTGGGATCCAGTTGTTGACAATATGTATCATAGTATAGATGTGTGATAAACGTTTGTATTGGGATCCAGTTGTTGACAATATGTAACATAGTATAGATGTGTGATATGTTTGTATTGGGATACTTGTTGACAATATGTATCATAGTATAGATGTGTGATAAACGTTTGTATTGGGATCCAGTTGTTGACAATATGTATCATAGTATATAGATGTGTGATATGTTTGTATTGGGTAGTGTTGTTGACAATATGTATCATAGTATAGATGTGTGATATGTTTGTATTGGGATCCAGTTGTTGACAATATGTATCATAGTATAGATGTGTGATATGTTTGTATTGGGATCCAGTGGTGTTGATGCAAGGATTGTGTGCTGCTGTGCTTGACTTTGAAGCGCGAGTGTGAAAGCAATGCTGCTCTCTCCCTATAGGCTGCTTCAGTGTTGGGGCAGGAAGAGATTGTGAGGTAAGGAAGGAAAGAGCAGGGCAGTGCTGACAATGGTGTGTGTGTATGTGTGTGTGTGTGTGTGTGTGTGTGTGTGTGTGTGCGCTTATGAGAGAGAGAGAGAGAGAGAGAGAATGTATGTGGGTGCGAATATATGGAAGAGTGAGAGAGAGAGAGTGAGTGTGTGTGTGTGTGTGTGTTTGTGCGCGTGCATGCATATGTGTGTGTGTGTGTTCATGGGCGATCTTGCCAAAAAACAGACCCCAAACACTTCCTGTCTTTCATCAACGACACATTGGAGGAAGCGTGCAGTCTCCTCCTTGAATTCTCCCTCTCTCCCTCTCTCTCTCTGTTCCCTCCCTCCCTCTTTCCCTCTCCCTCCCTCTCTCCCTCCCTCTCTCTGCAGTTGTCTCTTCTGTTTCTTTTCGATCAGTGTCAGATACTTCTGTTCCATTCCCTCATAGCTTTTCCCCTCTTTAAAAAAAAAAAAACTCCCTCTGCCACAGTCTAGTCCTCTTTTTCTCCACCATTCTATTCTCAAGTGTTTTGGGCTCAGACCCTCTTAGACTGCAGGAGACTCCTGGGAGTTTAACCCACGGCTGTGTTCATCTCCCGGGAGTTTAACCCAAGGCTGTGTTCATGTCCTTTGGACACACTCATTCTGGAGATGTTGAGGACCACCGCAGGTAGGAACCCGGAGCCTACAAAAGGGCAATGATGTTGTCGGGCAATGATGGTGGTGATCTGCTGCTGGCTTTGCGATTTATAAGCTTATGGGCAAAGAAGCTGCTGTTTATACAAGCTGTTAGGGTATTCAATATATTTTATTTTCATGTATTGTTCGATTCATAAAAGATATATGGCTATAAATGAGCTTCTGGTCTAATGTGGGTCTGGTGTGTTTGTCCAGAGAGGGAGAAAGAGAAAGACAGAGAAAGAGAGAGAAAGAGCGAGAAAGAGAGAGAGAGAGAGAGAGTAAACAAAGAAGAAGAGGAGAGAGTGTGAGACTTGAGACTACACTATTATTAGTGGATTGCATCTTTCTTCAAACCTTCGAATCCTGACTATAAAACTTAACTCTGTGTGTTGCTTCCATTTTTGTCAGTGTGGAGTTGATCTTGTGGAGTTTTTATCTGTGTTCTAGAGGACTCTATCTGTGTTTTTAGTGTCTGTGTACTGAGGGGAAAAATGTGTCTGTCTTGTCAGTTGGCTGCTTGGGAGCTTTGCTTCATGGGTTCTAGCAGCCTCTGCTTATTTCATGGAATCTTGGCACACCTTTGAGAAAGTGACCTAGAGGTCATGGGAGGTCATGGTAGTAACAGTAACGCACACACACACACACACACACACACACACACACACACACACACACACACACACACACACACACACACACACACCTCTGTTATTGTTTTAACATCAGAAAATACCAAGCTGCATTCGGTGATTTTTTGTATTGATGACTTTTTGTTAGCTTTACACAAAAATAATGTCATATACTCTCTCTGTGAAATTGTGACCCACATTATGGGTGATTGATATATTAAAGGTACTGTACACTATGCAACGATTTTAGGTTAATACAGTGTCAGTGTTGTAGACACTTTGATGGTTAAATAGTTCATTCCGGGGCGAATGAAGGCTATTTTGCGGCCGTCAACCCCTACCTACTGGCTTTACCACACTATGCAATGTGAAATGACTCGGCCCGCGCACATAGGGCAAAGCAAAACTAAAACCAAAACAAAGCTGAAATTGTGTTTATTACCTTATTAGTCAACGTAACTCCACAAAAGTGGTCATTGCTGGTTCATATGCTTTGGTCTGAAGAGTAATCCACATGAATTGGTGAGAATGTACAATCTTGTTGCTATATTTTAAATAAATCGCCGCCTGTAGGGGGAGTCTTGCATAGTGTGCCTTTAAACTCTGATATATTGTTTTTTTTCACTTTGTTACTTTTCTTGATACTTCTTGATAAACAAATTGTGATATCTGTCACAAAATAGAAAAGTTCTACATTGTGAGTGACTCTTTCCATCCATCCATTTGTGTGTGTGTGTGTGTGTGTGTGTGTGTGTGTGTGTGTGTGTGTGTGTGTGTGTGTGCATACATACACAGGCATACTGTGATTGTCCTGTATTTACAGAAGTATACTGATATACAGTAGAAGACCTCCAAGAACACACACACACACACTTAGACAGATCCTCTTGCTGGCACATCCACAGACATGCTCAGAACTGTCCATGACTAGCAGGCTAATTATGTATGTATAATGAATTGGGAAGAAATTAAGCTTCATAGAATTTTTATGTAAATGAGTTTCTAAATGAAGCCTTTGAGTGTCATAGCTGTGACTACACAAGTGTGTGTGTGTGTGTGTGTGTGTGTGTGTGCGTGCGAGACTGTGTTTGTGTGTGTGTACGCCATCAGTCCTGGTGGCAGACTTTAGTGAGTGTGTTCATTTTGTGTCTCTCTATTCAGTGCTATCTGTCAGCTGCCGTGCAAGAAAGGCCAGTTAGTTAGTAAGTAGCAAAGGCGATATGGAGGTTAACACAAGTGTAGACAAGCAACTGGCCTGTTTATGTGTGTATGTGCACATTTAATACACTGTACTGCACTGTACTGCACGCATGCCTGTGCCAAAGTGAAATCTGAGCCAACGATGGACACAGTCGTCACAGTTAATGAACAAATGAGACATGTGTTCATGCTGTTTAGTGTGTGTGTGTGTGTGTGTGTGTGTGTGTGTGTCTGTGTGTGTGTGTGTGTGATAGAGAGAGAGATATCCCATTAAGCATGCACATGTGACATGCTTCACTTGTGCACACACATTGAACATGCACTTTCACACACCATTTCAGCAAGTCAGATACCATTTATGATCCTATGGAAGAACATGTCATATAAGAATAGTTTAGATACTGTAAGTCAGAATGCAAATGACACAGACTGTCACTGACTGTGTTGCACGAATAGCACAAGACAAAGTCTAATGTGCTGAATATGTATTTTGTTGTACCTATACTACAGAAGTCAAATTCCATGGCCATAGGCTCAGCCTTCCAGAATGTCTTGTGACTGTGGAGATTTGTTCCTCTTTCAATATACAGTATAGAAGGCATTATGCTCAACTTAATTATTTGATTTCTCATGTACTGTACAACTATTCCTCCAGGGGTTTACCGGGAAGTGAAGACACTCAGTCAAGCTTTATCTCCATATGGAAATCTCTGTTCCGACTCCTACTGTGTGTGTGTGTATGTGTACAGTATGCATGTTTTTGTGTATGTGTGTGAGTGTGAGTGTGAGTGTGTGTACTGTATATGAGACACTACTTTGACTTCTAACTCAACTTTGTGTACATGCATGCATTCACATGTGTTTTGTCTCTGTTTGTGTGTGTGTGTGTGTGATCCTAATTTGACTCTAACTCTATGATTTCTTTCTCTGTTGTTGGTGGCTGCCCTGAGCAACCCTGTGCATCTCCCTCAATATGACCCCCCCCTTCCCTTTTCTTTGGCCTCTAAAAGCATATTCCATCCTTCCATGTTTCTCCCATAGGCCCCTTTTTAGAGCGCTGAGGCGGCAGGCAAAGTGGAAGCCATGGTGATGTTTACTGAGCTCAAAGACGGAGAGAGAGAGAGGGAATAAGTGAAGGAGTTAGGAAGAGAGAGAGAGACAGAGTGAGAGAGAGAGAGAGAGAGAGGCCAGCCCATTCCCCCCACAGGATTGTTGAGTTGAGTGTCATGTATTTGTGTGCCAATGTATGAGTCTGACTGCATGTTTTTGTGTTTCTCAAGTAAATTCCGTGCTGTGTTTGTGAGTGGTGTGTGTGTGTGTGTGTGTGTACGCAGTGAAGCGATAATAACCCCTCCCTTTCATGAGATCATGTCAGGTTTAGAGGTTTGCTACACTGTTTGGAGTCTTGTGTGGCCAAGGGAGCTGATTTATAGAAATCGCTATATGAGGCTAGGATACTGTCCAGCTGTCTGTGTGTGCAATGCTTGTCATTACTTTTATTCTATCAGTAGAGATTCTTTCTCTTCTTCTGTTTTGTATGGTGTGTCTGTGCCTGAGCGTGTACTGTATACATAGAAATGTTTTGATTTGATGATGTGAGTGTGTGTATCTGTGTGCATAGAAATGTACTTTGTGTGTGTGTGTGTGTGTGTGTGTGTGTGTCTTTCTCAGGGATAATCAGAGTGTGCCAAGGTCTTATCAGGACTTTGGCTCCAAACATGTAAAGCTTCTAGATTATTCCCTATCTCCTGTATTAGCCACCCATAAGGGCCTCTTGCTACGATAGCCAGGGCCAAAAACGCTTTGCCAACTGCTACCTTGAAAGACACAACATTCATTCTGTCTGCCTGTGGCAGTGTTGAGGAAGTACATCAAGAGCAGTTTCCTGTCAATTCTGCCTCCCAGACAATGGGTCCTGGAAGTCATCTGGGGAGGTCATCGTCCTTAATCATGTCAATAATGTGTGAGTCGCTCTCAGGGCAGGAGGTAGTGTGTGTCATGTTGCAAATAGCCTAATTCTGTTTCGGTGCGCCATTTTTAAATTCACAGACTGTCCTATAACTGTTCCTCTGTAGATTTGCTCATTCTTTTTTTGTGATGGTTGGTGTGGTCTGGGCCTTTTGATGTTGATGTTGAACAGGCTTGCTAAGTCCCCCCCCCCCCCCCCCCCCCCCAGTTGAAGCACATCCAAGACAAAACGCAGTGGCAGGAGGCCAACTTGGTGACATCATAACGGTGTCTTCCTGTGGGATTGTTTCACAGACTTTGTATAAACACTGCCCGAATGGGAATAGTGGACCAGAGTGGGAATCACTGAACACAGCCAGACCAGCCTAATGGATTTATGACTGATGGCTCATGAGTCATAGTTATGGTTTTTGGCAGACATTTGTGATTAAACCCTCTTATAACATACAGTATTGTCAAAAATTTTTAAAACATTTAAATTTAAAGTAGTTATACATACCCAACTACACACAAACAAATACAGTTTACATGTTAGGTATACAGTCCTGATGTAGTGTCCTTTGAGTGTGTGTGTTGTCCATTCTTAAGACCTTGTGTACTTGGATCACAGATTTGTAAGCACACAGTGCAGGTTGTTTATGCCGCACAGTAAGTTCAAAAGCAGGAAGAGGATGGGACAAGTACAATAACCTTTTTCATGCGTGCAACAGTACTGGATGACACATTCTAATGTTTAGCCACAGAGTAGTTTGTTTGCTAAACAAATTTCATGACTCAATTTCCTTCAGTTGAATTGTTTTGCAGTCAATCTGCGGCCATCCAATACTGGTGATGAGCATTATAAGTTTATTTATACTCCCTTATAAATAAATTTATCACAAAAAACTAGTGACAGAGCTCATATATGTAGTTTTCTTTGATTATTAAAAAAGATCACACTGATATAGTGTTTATATGAAAAGAAATGCATTTGGCTTTATAGACAGTGTGGTTCTCACCGTTCACTTGTATTGTTATGCAGAATTATGAGGCCTTGCTCAACTGATACACTTCTAGTTTTTCTATGGTGCAGGATGTAAATGCAGGAGACATTATCCAAACTGTGATGTTTATTTTGAAGTCTTTCTCAGTGTTGACATGTTTGATAGGTAGGGAAAGGCATTCAGTTGGTTGCAATTTGCAACCTTGCCTCTAGAATGCACTAAAGCCTACATGTTATTAGGCTCAGCATACTGTGCCTTTAAGCAGAACTCATGCCCATGTGATGATCCACCTCAAGAGCAAGTCTATCCGCATATCACCTGTGCCAACTGGATGCTGCCATTTTTTATGGTTTACGCCTTACGGTGTTTTGATGGTGCAGACTTTGTTTGTTCTCTGCTTCTGATCTAGTCGGTAAGCTTTTGAAACTCCTAAAAGAAAAAATTCAGTGTGAAGTTGACCAACCTGTAACCCTGTTGAGTGTTGTTGTATGAAAAAGAACTTTGTTCTTTGTACTTTGAACGTTGTTTGTTGGAAAAGATATAATATAGACCGAGTGAACCAGTAATAGTGAACCTTTCTTACAGTTTTATTTTCCTTTGCCCTATTCAATTAACGTTAGCTGCCAGTTTGTTATTCGGTTTATGCTGTATAAAATCTGGTTATTTTTCCTACAGACACTACACCATGACCTGGAACAACAGAGTTATGGATTGATTCACTCCAGATTTCTCCTTTAAAGCTTTGTACTAACCTGCACTCTTTTCTGTTGAGTTGGTCTTTTGAGACAGCTTATTTTCCAATTCCGACACCTCTTTTTTTCTTGTCTCAAAAATATTTCAAGTTCACTTCATGCCCGTGGTTTATGTGTTTGTGCTCCTGTTGACCTGTGGCAGATAGAACCATTGTGGATGGTGTGTAACCATGGCGAAAAAGAGAAACAGAATAAAAGTCTCATGTTACTGCCATAACTGCGCGATCTCATCATCCCTGGTCTTTCTCCAGCCCAGTGTGGCCTTACTGGCCTGATAATATTTTCCAGCCCTTGGCTGCAGCAGTGCTGAGGAGGCAGAGTGGTAGCACAGTGTGTGAGTAATACGGTGCTCTGTGCAGCGTTTCGGTATCGACAGATTGCAATTATTGTAGGGAAGTCAGAAGAGCTTAAAAAGGCTTGAAACTTTATTATTTTTTTTCTAGAAAAAATATCAAAAATAATATATTCATATCTCTTTGAATCTTCGAAATTTTTGGGAAGATACTAATTGCATTTCCAAATGTGCTTTTGATTGTCTACAGTAGAGCTTTGTTCACAGTGATCAGAATGACACGCAAAGCAAATCTGTGTCTTCCTTCCATCCCTATAATAGAATAGCTTGTGAGCTCCTCCTCCTCCTCAAATCCTTCTATTGATGTCTGTTGTTGGCTTGTTGTGCAGAAATTGGCCCAGTCACATACGTGCCACTAAAGTTCAGCGGAATAAGAGTGAGTGAGCGTTTGGATACACATCACAGCTAGTCCGTCCTGAGCATAAGTGCTTTTGACAGCTCCCTCCTAGCTGTCAGTGGGGAAGAAAGGAGGGGAAAAAAAAGGCTAGCTCTGATTTCTTCTCTGTGTGCAAACACCATGCACACTTTCCATGACAGAGTCACATATAGTCGCACAATCCAGAGAGAAACTGAGCGGGCCAATTAATACTGAACTACTAGGCAGGGCTCGCCTGTACTGCTGGTATTAATGATGAGGCAAGCGGTGGTGGCACAGTTTCATCTGTCTTCTTTTATGTGGGACCGACCCAAGGCCTTGATTTGCAGATAGTGGCAGTGACTTCATCATCTGGTCATAGATCATGCTCTTATTGGTCTCGGAGCCTTTTTCAAATTCCAACTGATGATTTCAAACCAGAATTCAAGCAAAGCTCATGGTTTCCATTTAGCTTTTAAATGCACATTTTAGTAAAAGAAGAATGTGCTGAATGAGAACTGAATGAGAATTAGCGATGATGGTGTGAAACACAAAGCTTGTAACAGCAGACACGTCCTGCTTTTAGTCCTTGTTATTTAAGGCAAACTGTAACTATTTGTTCTCTCTCTTCATCATATATTCTTCATCCATTACTGCTTTATTTGGAGGATTAATCCAACATTCTCCATCTCATTGTTTCCCTTGTTGATCGTTGTCTATTGATGCAACTCTTGGAATCTCCTTTCCCATCTGCCCATTTGAGTCTTTGATGTTTCACCATCTGGTGGCCTAGAGGTTAGAGGCATGAGCAAATGAAATCCAACAAAGCCTACATGGTTAAATCTGCCACCGTAACATGTTCTTAATCACTACCAATCTATTAATCCTTAATTTCTGTATTGTCTCTCCAATCCATGATTACATTCAGGAAGTTAAAAGGTTTTCTTGAAGTAATTCATCAAGCCAGCAGTAAATATTTGATAAATTAGGTACATTATGTTGTAATTGACAATGGACTTGGCTTAATATAATACACCTTGGTCTTAATAAGATGTTGCCAAGTGGTAGTTAACATGTACTTCCAAGGCTTTATTCATTTTAAACTATTACCGGTTGAATCTCAATTCTAACCAAAATGTGTGTGTGTGTCTGTTTGTGTGTGTGTGTACATTTTTGGGTAATGAGGCATGCTCTGGACACATTGCATGTTGATTTCTTTCCCAAACTTAATGGCTGGTCTTTGAGATAGCCTACTATTGTGAAATATCCCATACTGGTGTTAAAGTGAGACGTTTGCTTATTTTAGCACAGGGGAAGCACTATTAGCCACCCTGACTTTAACTACAGTGTGAAACAGCATTCATCGCTCCAATAGGAAACTTGCAACCAACCTGTGTTAGTTAACACCTCACTACAATAAGACTGTGGTGATGAAGGGAAGGTAGGCAAGGAGTGAGTGAAGGTAGGCAAGGAATTTGTGCTCCTCTAAGTCTTTAACCCTCCACCACTGAACTGTTAAGGATTCTTCATCTCTATCCATTTTTATGTACACTGTAAAACAAGGATTTGTAATGCTTACTTGAAAAATGTGTGGAAACTCGTTGCCTCAAATGAACTAAGTAAAGATAACTTGTCTCTTTCAATTTATCTTTACCATATAATAACTTGAAAGAAACTTGTTATGGTGACAATAAGTGTCCACCACTGAACTGTTAAGGATTCTTCATCTCTGTCCATTTTTATATGTGGAATGTTTTCCTCGTTCATCGAGGCATAAAGAACTTCAGAATATCTACCTGTATATCGTTCTAGAGTATTTATAACAGCGTTTTTCTTACATGTAACATAACAGCACCGGCAAACCATCAGTGCCTGTGGCGTATCAAAATCGTTCTGGCAAAGTAGGCATGTTTCCATTGATTCAATACAGGTCAAAATAAGAGTCCCACACATGTCACTTCAGTCCACAATACATGCACATACTGAATCTTGTACATTATAACATGTAGTCTGAGCAATAACATAACACAATGCAAATCAGTATAACATTAAATAATACAAATAATATTTTGATGAGAACATAACTCAACATGAAACATAATCATACATTCAACTTTACTCTTCCTCCTCCTCTTATTTCTTCTTCTTCTTGGTCAACAATATAATTAGTTAATATTTTAAGTAGTTTGTACTTAATTTTTAACCTCAGGCAGACAGGCAGGCACGCTCCCTAACCATGATGCACCAAGCTTATTTTTCTTAGTCAACGGCATCATATTCGAATTACTTGTTTCTTAATGTTTCACCTTATGCATTACCCATTTTGGCACAGGGCTAGTTTGAATTATTTGGGTTTTTGTAAAATTAAATGCTTCTTTGAATTTAGTCATTTTAATATACTCTTCATGCAGTTGGTATGTGCAGCTTGTCTATGAACTTGAGCTCTTTTCCGGCAGCTAGAAGCCTATACTGCATCTTGACAACCTAAATGCTTGTCCTCAACAAATCCATTCAACTTCTCTGGTATGAAAGGCCATTCATTGGCAGATGTCTTCCTACGATGCCTCTTGTGCACTCCACGTGCCAAGTAAGCGCTGCTTAAAGGTTGTTGTATTATCTCAACCCTCCGACTCTTTCAGTGTTGCTAAATCATTTGGGTTACATAACGGGCAGGCATTAATTCCTCTTTGGAGAACCGCAGCTGAACTTGTGATTAAATGTACACAGTAAGCCACAAGGGGCATGAGCAGTCTGCTCTGCTCTTTCTCTCCTTTCTTCCTCTTCTGTCTTTCTTCTTCCTTTTTTTTCACTGTCCAGTCTTCCTCTCCTCTGTCTCTGTAGGCTCTTTTCTCAATTTGGCTTGATGCTGAAATGGTTTGTGCCTTTAGTATATTGTGGAGGACATGGAGGGAATATCGATTCTACATGCTATTTATTTTGTTTATTTTGTTTTCGCTTTGTGCTCTCCTGAGGGATAATATTCTTCTATGCCATTGGTACCGATATCACAAACAGTCATTGTGTTGCACTACTCTCAGTTGCATCTGTTCTTTTAATCATACATCTAGGGACGTGTATTTCTTCTCTGGTAGGAGGTTTGGGTGAGCAAGTACAAGCCTGATGTGTTTTCAAGAAATACAGAGAGGAACTGGGTTGAACAATCATCGCTGTTGCTGTCCTCACAGGACTGGAGGATTAGTGAAACACTGTAATTTGTGACTGTGGCTCTGAACCCTGTACCCTGACTGTGAGCACATACTTAGGACAAAATTAGTCACTGCCTTCTTCAGAGGAAAAAAATGCATTCATTCATTCATTCATGTGTTGATAGCAAAAACAAATGCATTCTACTTATGAACTGTTATGAAATGTTTTCTGCCGCAGACTGGATGATTTTTGCTTTGATCTGCCTGCCTGCCTAGGCACACAGACATCAGAGCACTAATGAATTAATTGTTATAATGATTACGGTCTCGCCACCCTTTGATTGGTTCTGTACAAATCACTTCCTCTGGCGTAGGCTCCCTCGCTTTCAAAACAGTGTTGCACTATCTGTCTGGCATCTCTGGGTATTAACTATGTAAATTTCATCCATTTTTATTTATGTACGCTGTATCTTTCTCCCTCTCTCCCTCCCTCTTTCTCTCTCTTTCCCACCCTCCCTCTCTCCTTCCTACTCCATTTATCTTCCATTCTCTCTTTTTTGCATCTCTCCATTCCCTCCCTCCCTCTCTCCTTTCCTCCCTCCCTTCTCCCCCTTTTCTCCCCTCCCTCTTTTGCCTCCCTTCCTTCCTACCAGCCAACACCAACTTGGACGCGGAGAGCAAGCGAACGGCCCACTTCCAATCGTCATGGCAACAGCATGTGAATGTGTTCGGCTCGTGGAGTAGGCCAGAGTGCGTGCAGGAGCTGCATCAGGAGGCTCAGCTCAACCTGCAGAGCCTGCTGCAAGGTAAGGGAGGATGTCTGCCTGTCTGCCTGCCTGTCTGTCTGCTAGGGGAATTTAGGCGTTCGAAGGGGTGATGTGACAGCTAGTGGCGACGGGCTGGGGAAAGGGATGGCTGGATTTCTCGAACTTGTGAGTGTGTCTGCTGATGCTCCGTGGACAGAGCGTGTGTGTGTGTGTGTGTGTGCGTGTGTGTGTGTGTGTGTTTTGTTGATATGGGCTGTGTCTGTGCATGCATGCATGAATGTCCCCTCCCATGCTGCATGCTGACTGTGAGAAGTGGCGCTTGCACTCCTCCCCTTCCACTGGATCTTAACTCCGTTTTTATTCCATCATCTGTCACCATCCAAATTTTTTTTTTCACTTTTTCTCACCCTCTCTCTCTCTCTCTCTCTCTCTCTCTCTCTGCCTGTCTCTGTCTCTTTCCATCTCTCTCTCTCTCTCTCTCTCTCTCCCTCTCTGACTCGTTCACCCTCGTGCTTACCCTTGCCCGTGATCTATTAGATTTATTGTGATTCGTGGAAGACACACACACACACACACACACACACACACACACACACACACAGTCTCCTCTCTTCCGTCTCTCGCTCTCTGCCTCCTCCTCTCCTCTGCCTCCCCGATCAAACTAATGCATCGATGCAGATGCCCGGTGGGCGCGTGCGAGCAGAGCAGAGACTGTAATTCCCCCCTTGCCTCCCTTCCTTTCCTCCTTTCCTCCTCCTTTCCTCCGGTCTCTTTGCCTTTGCCTGTTTCTCCTCTATCCATTCCTCCTGTTTGCTTACTATCTCTTACTCTTCTAATTGATGAAGTTGACTGATGCATACACGACGGGAGAGAGCGCAGAAACAGCTTGTGTTTGTGTTTGTGTGTGAGTAGCAGTGTTTGTGTTTGTGTTTGTGTTTATTTTTGGACGTGCTCGCTCGTGTTGTGGTGTCGATGGCTACAGACACTGTGTACTACACTATCTACAGACATCCATACGCCGTGAGTGCTCTGTGTGAACAGCACGTTCTGTTATGAAGATGCCACTCGGATTTAAGTGGTCTGTGTGTTTGCCTGATTCAGTACCAGTACAGTGCAGAACAGATTATGTTTGTGTGTGACGTATCCTATTCCTCCTCATTCATGGTAATATCTACAGTATGAGGAGCAATGTTTATTTTTACCACAAGTCATATTTGCTAGCTTTTAGATTTAATTAAATCCATTTTTGTTTACAGTTGCCAGCCATTAATTTGTGTATACATCGATAGTGTAAACATTTAATATATCTGTTTGGGTTTCAAGGTTCTTCGTTTAAGTGCAGTTTTAATCATTTTTCTGATCTTAGAGTCAAGTGTTTTCTGGGAAATCGCATTTTACTTGTATAATAGCCTACTCTGGACCTGAGAGAGAATTCAAAATGGTAACCTCATGTTACCATGCATGTATTTGAGGGTCTGGGGGTCAGGTGGTCTTCCCCTGTCTAACAGCTGTTGTACACCTCTGAGTAGAGACAACCAACCCATGGGCCATAATTAGTGTTGGGAATGCCTTCAGGAAGGGAATTAGTGGGAATGCCTTCGGGAAGTATGTGTGGTACATGTGTATGTACATGTGCATTTGTTGTGAGAAGAGTTAGACCAAAGATTTGGGTTTAGAAATGCCAAACATTTATTTTTTTAAGGTTTTAGTACCAAGGTTTTAGTTTCTTTTTTTTTCTTTGAGATACTGCTGCTTTATTTTTATTATTGTAATATTGGAGATGATGGAAGACAAAATTCATGACCTCGGATTCCCACCAAAGCAATGAACAGATCGGCTTTGCTGTTCTACATTTTTTCAGTCCAAATTTATCTCTGCTCTTTAAAAAAAAACAGGGATATACTCAGTCTAATGACTTCATAAGAAAGGGATTGCAGTTTTAAGTGAACCTGGTGTTGTACAGTAGAAGCCTTAAGGCTCTCGCACGTCCATTACGCATGAAACACGGGTTGCTCAAATGGGCCAGGTCAACAACTCATTCAGGTTAACTCATTCTCCAAGGGCGGCCAGATAACCTGGCGTGTCTGTGAGTAAACAAAGAGCAGGGGTGCCCTAAACCCATGACCCTGAATGGTGACAAATTGTCAATGTTCAGTGATGGCGGAAGAAAAAAAAATGGAATGGGACACAAATAAGATGAAACGGCGGCACAAGCACAATCAAATGACCTCAATGGACAAGAAAAGAGGCATTGTACCCCTCCAGCCCCCCCTCCCCTTGTTCCTTAGCTTAGAGACACAAGAGCGGCTGACCCATTTTCCCTATGAAGGGGGCTTGGAGCCTCATCTGGTTATGCATTCAGTGGATCTGCTGTTTTCATAGGCACAGTGGATTTATGAACACTTGGGTGCGTGCCTGATGACAAGGCCTGCCTGTCTGGACAGGACAAATGATTGGCTGATTGGCAGAAGAGGCAGCTCTGATTGGTCATTTGGGACAGGAGATGTTTGTCTCCAATTAGGGATCAGCTGACAGGCCTTGGCTAGGACAGTTAGGTGGGGGATGTGGAGGGTGTGTCTCAAATACCTTCAAACCTCCTAGCCTCAGTTGCCTGCTGCTCTCAAACACAACTTTGCCCATTCTTCAGATCTGCTGCTCTAGTAGTGTGTCCCAATGGTAAGTTCAATCAGTCAGCCTACAGTTTAAGTTGGTGCGGGGATAATATTTTGTGTTATCTACGTGTTTGTAAATTTGTAATATTGTAATGCATTGTGTTAGTGTTTTGTCAGATTCCATTACATGTTGTTTTTCCCTCTTCAAGTGAAATACAGAGACATTTGTATGTAGGCATACTATGTGGTTGCGTGTAGCAGAATTTTCTGGAAGCTAAGCATTTTAAATAGAAGAGAAAGTCACCAATGAACAGTGCGGAGCCATTAAAAGTGGATTATGGGGGGCTTGGTGTGGAATGCCTTGCCTTAGGGTGAGGAGAGATGCTGTGTCTTGCAAAACAGCTGTTGCACCCTGCAGCCTTGTCAAAGAGGCGAACTAATACTAAATAAACTTCTCATTCTGCACTGACCACTCTGCACAAATGAACTCAATTTCTTGAAAGAATTTTAAAACATGTAAAATGGAGTTAATATCCATCAATACATATTTCAGAGGACGCATGTTTGTACTGTAGAGGAGGAATATGATTGATTTGCTCAGGCATGCAATACACACATAGCCTACAACACTGCAGCAGTATGGTGTGTGTGTGTGTGTGTGTGTGATAGAGATACTTTATTTATCCCGAAGGAAATTAAGGATAGGAATAGGATACGATCTGTGTGTGTGTGTGTGTGGAGGGGTTGTTCTTGTTTGACATCATTAGGGCACATTGTTTGATTAACCAGAGAAGCTGACAGTGAAGAGGTGTGCACACAGAGACTCTGAGGTTTTTTCGAAGGCAGATTTGGAGAGAAGGTCACAGAAGGATTGTGCATGATTCTGATCTATCGCCCACTAGCTGGGAACACTCTTAAAAACTCCCCTCCTATACTGCAGCAGCTCAGTGAAGGGAAAACAATGTGTATAGCCTGCCCCCTCCGGGCAACCTGGAGATTCTGCTTGAGGCTATTGTTGACTCAAGTGGCATTCCATTTTTTTTTTTCAGAACGCCCACCATTGCTAAGCAACCCAAGTCTGGGGAGGGAGACCTCCTTGTTTTGCTACAGAGCAAGTTCACTCCCCCCACCCTGTAGAGAGACAGAGAGAGTGAGAGAGAGAGAGAGAGAGAGAGAGAGAGAGAGAGAGAGAGAGAGAGAGTGAGAGAGAGAGAGAGAGAGAGAGAG
>JASCQY010000062.1:242678-261179 GCA_030264315.1 Sardinella tawilis
ACATTTTAAAAGTGACATGTAATTCCCAATGGGACGCTTGTCCCGCTCGAGTGTAGCACACAGGAAAGGCGAAGAAGGAGAGGAGAGGAGAGGAGAGGAGAGGAGAGGAGAAAAAGAAGGGGATTAGACAAAAGAAGTGGGGGAGAGAACAAAGAGATTAAATGCTTTATGAACCTTCAGCACCTCTGAATCACACAAAGGACGAAAGCTTTTACTGATTTTTATGATTGTGGTGAAGCTATCACAAACATTCTAAAATGCAGAATTCTATGACAGCCACGAATATTAGCATGTATATAGCAATGATACGTACCGTATGGCCAACCTGACAGAATCTATAGAGAAGAATTTAACACAGATATAGAATTGTACTTAAGAGATAAAACAGCACAAGGTGCTCTCTTGCAGTGCAATGACCTAACAGATTGCCAAAACAAATAAGCTTCATAGAAGAAAAAACTTTACCCCTGATAGTAGACATGCAGCAAAGATGATGAGTTAGTGAAATATAACTGGGAATTATATTTTTGTTATTTTTATCATTGGAAGAACATATTTAAAAAAAATTCAACATGTTATTAAATATCTGTCAAACAAACAGTAAGGAAATGTAGCTGTGAGATATAAAAGCAGCTACTGTATGCCTTGCTGATGTATAAAGATATAAAATAAATTATTTTTCTTGTGTAATGTCCTTCTTTGCAGTATTTTTTATTCCTCTTAACACTGATCAGTACAGTACATGTCTATCATGAAATAAGGGAACAAGTATGCTCATGGGACCAAAAGATGTGGGGGGCTTCAAGATAATAAAAAAAAAGATGATTGAAAATCAAGACGAGGGGAAAGAAAGTTTTGTTTGAAATCACAAATGATTTTCCGAGTGTTGCCATAGTTCAAACAGCCTTGAGAGCAAAAGGAACAAATATGAGAGTAAGTCATAACAATCCATTATTTATTCCAAAACAGAGTTATGTAAGGACATCCCTTGAAGTGCATTGTGGAGCAATACTGCATCCCGGTGGTCAAAAAATGTAGTTGTCATCGGTGAAATACTACACTATCCCTGTAGCACACCTACAGTACTCACATGTTATAAGGTTTATCTCTACAGTTTTTGCAGTAAAAAAAGGTTGCTCTTATTTTTTAGAGGCGATGTTCTGTTATTTTCTACATGAAAAGCCAATGTTAGGAATTGACTTTTAAGCTTTCTCAACATGCATCCTCAGATGTACTTGAATCCTGCTTCCTCTGATGCCCAGAAATCCTCTTACATCAGTCGGAAGTGTGTAGTCAGAAGTATGTACGATGCAGATGCAGTCTGTACAGTAAGTGTTTAATTAAGTCTTTTCTTTTATGCTTTTGGTAATTTTGTGCAACATGAAGTCAACTGTGGAATAGAACCACACCCCAAGGACTCAGTGTCACTAAGGCCTTATGCAATTATTGGCACTATCTTTCACCATCTTTTAAAGTGAGGGACAATGGCCAACTGCCCAGTTTATGGAAATGAAACTGACTACCTAAAATCACCTTCCGTGTTCTGAGAATTATGAGAACACAATTTGTTACCATAGCGTAAGGATTATCTCCGACCTTCACCTCACAGGTCAAGCTAAAGGGTCAAACAACCAACCACAGCTGCATCCACGTGTATGGTGTTACTTAACGTGTGTTTTCAATATATTTATTGAAGGACTCAATGAGGTTTTATAGGAAGACAACAAGAACACAACTTGAGATACAATTTGATGGATATTGCACTCAAGAGTAAAAGACTGCAGGTGTGACAGTATACAGTAAATAGGACTAAATTTGCTCTATACTGTTGCTCTGTGTACAGCACAATGTACTGTACATTGATGGATTGAGGGAGGAAATGACTGTATTTCATGCAGTCACACAGTGTAGTTCAGCAGATGATCCTGCAGACCAGTTGCATTTTCCTGATACAGTATGTAGACTGGGGCAGAGGCGGGATTTAAGCCTGGTAGGCTCTAGCTGCCAGAGGCACATTTCCTGTCGTTGACAGGCTGCACTGAGCGTGCCTCACTTGGTCATGCCGCTGCAGCAAGACACTGGCTTTTATCAGGACTCTCACTCTCCCTCTCTCTTATGCACTCCTCTCTCTCTCTCTCTCTCTCTTTCTCATACAGTCTCTGTCTCTGTCTGTCTCTCTCTCTCTCTCTCTCTCTCTCTTACACACTCCTCTCTCTCTCTCTTTCTCATAGTCTCTGTATCTCTCTCTCTCTTTCTCATACAGTCTCTCTCTCTCTCTCTCTCTCTCTCTCTCTCTCTCTCTCTCTCACACACACACACACACACACACACACACACACACACACACACACACACACACACATGCTTGCTTAAACTCACACATTTACTCATGCACCCACTACAGGAAGTGCACTCAACATCAAGCCTGAGGAGTAACAGTGACCTGTGAGTCAAAGTACTTGCTGCTCTGCTCGGAGGAAAAAAAAAAAAATTGGACGCTCAAGTTTAAATGTTCAGAGAAGCAACAGAATGAAAGTATTATCAGGAAGGAAGTAAAAGTGGATCTTGATCTGCACCGAAGAGCTCAGATCCTGGGGGCTGACAACAAGCAGGAGGCAAAGAGGCCAAACTCAAGCAAAGAGAGGCACCAAGTTTGCTCTGGTATGGTTTTATTTTACATAGGATCGGATGGACCCTTACAGCCTACAGTGATGCAGATGGAAAACCCAGTCCGTCAGGACATGCAGTTCTACTATGTGGTAAGTACTGTGCGCAGGTTGTACGCTGTCAGTCATCCCATCCAAACTTAAAACGTAATACTTTGTGACAGAGCTCCTTGGTTATGGTTGACTATCTTGACTGTACTGATGCTTATTGCTGTTTGTTTAAATTGTATGCCATGCTGGCGAGCGACTCAAATGATATATTCACATCATATTAGTTCACAGTTAGGATTTCCTTGTTGGGTAATTTAAGTTCATCATAAATATTGCAGAGGTGGTGACCTACACTGGTTACTGTTAAATTGGTTACTGGTAGAAGTTACAGAAATGTCATTACTCAGTGAACGTGTGTGCCTTTGTGAATTTTTCATGACTCAAACCCACTCTCATGTTCCAGCGTTTACAGCAAACACTATCTTGTGACAATTCCCTCATTACATTTTACACCTGCAATAAAAACCTAATTTTGTAGTAATATCTGCTGGACTTCAGACCATGGCTGTCTGTCTCTCAGACGAGTTCTGGTCAAATTATCATCGCCAATCTGACCATGCCTGAATTCTGTGTGGAGGAATGGATAATTTGCTGTAGAGCAGCCCTCCTAAGAGAGAGCCCATCTTTGCTAGTATGCGTGTTACTTGTAGTACAGAAAAATGAACCAGGACAAAATAGTATTTTTTTTTTCAGGAGAGCTTTTCTACCAACATGGTAAAAGCCTTTGGCTGCTGATTACTTAACTAAATGAGTAGAGTGCATGTCATGGAATCGCTCTATTCAATTTCCAGTGCAGTGGGTTTCCGTGGCGATGCACTTTGATGGATTAGGTGGGTAGGTGGATATCCAAGAGGATAAATATTTTTTACGCTACCTATAACTCATCTCTATTTTTTTTTCCTTTGAGAACGTCTGAACTGGAAAAATCTATGTAATGTTGTCTGGTACATAGGAAATTACCCAGTGTTTTTTGGATGATGTGTATTTTAATGAGAGCCATATGTCAGGAACAAGGATGAGAGTTTTGGAGGATCGGCTGAATGGTTTATACTTGCTTGATTGCAGTTGTCTGAATTAGGCTGCTGTAACAAAAATTACGGACTAGTGTGAGGGTGTTTTCATCTATTGCAGATGTTTACTTCTCAGAAATTAACACTCTTTGTAGATGACGAATAATGGATTTATTTTCATTTAAATTTAAGTTGATTTGATAAAACATTTTGCATGAATTATTACTAACATTTGCATGTCTTTGTGAACATGTTGTGCCAGATGTAAACAGTTTACAAAAGCAAATAGACCAAACACTGTGGGGGGGGGGGGGGGGGGGGGGTGTTTTCATATTTTAATTGCTGTTGTACATCATGGGAGATGGTTGTGAGAGACACATGCTTAGTGATGAGGTTTTGTATTCCGATGCCAAACTAACAATGGAGGCAGCCTAAAAAATGAGGCCCTTTTTTTTACTTCATATTGTGTCAGCTTACTAACAACAGCTTATGTATCACTTATCATAATTATCATTATTATCTAGCGATGAACTAACACTTTATTTAAAGATGTCTTCATAAGACTAACATGAGCCTGTCATCAGCATGACATGACATGTATCATGAACATTAAGGACACTTTCGTTTAAAGTTTATGACTGTTGTAATGTAATAAAGTTGGCACTGAAATGTCACTGATGTTCATGATACATTCATGATGTTCACATTATTTACAGGTTCATGTCACTCTTATGTACTGTAGGCACAGTGTTACATTCATCTTTTTTCCACTAAGACAGGAGCTGCAGATATCAGTGTAAATGTAAAGTGCAGAAATTGTTGGGAAGCATAAAGTGCGTTTCTGCCTTATTCTCATCTGGGAATTTCATATGCTGAGTTATGGCTCTAAAACCACAGAGTAAGAAACCAGCGATCTCTCAAACCTCCTGGTGTTCATAAATCAGAGGGAAAGCTTTGCTGATGGGACTTCACGCCACCGTGCAAAAGAAATATTTCTCAGATGCTATTGTTAGTCGTGCGAAAGGAGAAGGCAACCTCACGTACATTAGCCCTACAGATAGCAATGCTATGCTGTATTTTTATACAGTGCCGCCTGTACAGTTTTAACTAAAGCAAGCCACAAATCTTGATGTATCAGTTACATCAGCACTACGTAAATTTGCTGACATAGTAGCTTACCTCTTGTTTCCTCAGCATATAGTACGGTGAGTATGTGAGGATTTATCTCCCTTACATAATTGGATTTTTATATCATAGCCACACTCAAGACCTCAAACCCTCTACATTAGGAATAGGATTAGGATGTTGCGTAATGTTTTTTTTTTTTTTTTAATCACACAACGGCCATTCCAAATTATCATCATCCTAGGTCAAGGTTGGATTTTTTTTACTGGACTTAAACTTTATATTTGAAGATGTTTGAGAACAATAAGAGTGGCATGTTGGGCATGGAACCCTTTTCACATCAAGGTCATGAGGTTTCGCATCAAATGATGAAATGCCCCACGTTAAGCAACCTCTGAATTCTCTCCAAGGCCCATGTCAAAACAGGCTCTCTATTCTCCCCTAATAAAATAAAGGAATGCAACAGTTAAAGGACTGAAAGTTTCAACCACGTCTACCAGCACCTTGATCCCCCTGGTTATTGTTCAGTTCAGGTCATTTGACGACTGGCTGAGCATGGTGTTCGCCTTGCCTCCATCTACATTGAAGGGGATCTATTCTCCATAACTATGATTTTAATTGGTCTTAATACTGCGAGACAAATACAAAGAATTTGAGATAGTTTTTTTTCTCCATCATATCTGAAGAATGGAATGTAATAATGTGAACAAGTCTACTGTACTGTATCACAACCCCACCGCCCTCAGAGAACAGAGCAGTTCAAATTTATTCAAGAGTGGGAATGAACCGGAGGTTAAAGCACTATTCGAGCGCAATATGGCTTCGTTCCCATGCATCTGGAGCACAGGATACAAACATTAGCCAGCATGGCAGTTGCTACAGTACGTGTAGGACTGTGTGTGACCCAACAGCTGAGAGGCTCAAAGCAAAAGGCCTCCGACGTCATGAGTTTGCTACAGATGCCGTGTAACCTTTGCAGGGTCGAGTTAGTACCAATGGAAAAAAAGCACAGTTTGAGACGAAACTGTTAAGCATGCATGCTCAGGCCTAAAAAGTCTTCATTCAGGTCTTCATTTCATTGTTTATTTTTGCAGGTCGCTCTTTTGTGTCAAGGGAAACGTCAAAAGGAAGGAGGAGAGAAGAAAGGCACACCAAGGCACACCTTTAATTAGAGAAGTCTTTATTGTGCGTACAGTAGGCTACATAAGACGGCAGATTAGGAAGGCCCACGCGTAGCAGCATGTATGGGCATTTTTTAATCTGTCCTTTGGGGACATGTCCATACAGTAGAGACGTCTTAATTTAAGGAGTGCCTTGGTCAGGAGACATTTTGTTTCACTCTCCCTCTTCTCTTTTCAGTCTCAGAGGTATTCAGTGCCAGAATGTGTGGAAAGCCTAGATGTTCTCTGCAGGCTTTGACTAAACATCAGAAATGAAGTGTAAATGTTGAACAAAATCTTATATTCAAACATTACAAGCAAGAGTCTTAACAGTCTGTAACAATCTCCATATAACTTGGTGTTGCCATCTACCATCTCTAAAGATTGTTGATATATATATTGTCAATTTTGGTTTAGTTTGCCCACTATATAACACAGTTATAAAAGATAAAAATAATGTGAAGCAAATGTGGAAGTAGTGTTTATGTGGGAACAATCATTTAGAGTGTATCATTTAGTCATTTGATGATCTTCTGCAACATACCTTTAAGGAACTGAAAAAAGACCCTGTAGCCTGAGGTGACCAAAATTGGGTGCTTATTACTGTATGCTTAAGCTGTTCATGTCAGCAAGCACCATCTTAAGGCGTTTCTAGCACACAGGCCAGTTGGGCCAGATATCATTTGTCATCTACATGTATGTGTTGGTCATGTTGGTTTTAGAAAAGTTTGATCAAATCGTACAGAGCAACTTAGGCTTACAGAGGCCACAAGATACAGTTGGAGCAGAGGTGATTTGGCTTCCATGTGTCGGTCATGTTGGTTGTTCAATGGTTACAGAGCAACATGGGTCTATGGAGGCCCTGCTAATTGACATGAACACATGTCGGCCTAGTTTACGCAAAGCTACATAGGCCTGTAATGCACTGTATGCATACTATAGAGGCTCCTTCTAGCTTCAAGCTGTCTTATCAATGTTCCCCAAGACTTGGACTGGCCTTGCTGGATATCAATGGCACAAGATGTGGTTAGGATAAGGGGCCCTGGTGGTTGAGCGGAACGGAAGGGCAGCGATGATGGGTGGGGAATGTCCTGTTTGGAGAAGCATGGCATCCTCTATGGATGTTATCGTAAGTGGCATTTCCTGTGCCACCCCTTTGGGAGTGCGGGGAGGCACAAGGTGATGATGGCGAAAAGAGACTGATTCAATTACATGTTATTTCCTGTCATCATCTGACAGGCTTGCTTTGCAATTACACCACACATCTTGTATTGTGCTGTGCTCAGATTATGTAATTTCTTTTTCCATCTGGATAGTCGTACAAAATCAAACCTATCCTTCTAAACGTGAAATGAGAACAGAAACAGGATATTTGTTCAAAAGTTGACTGAAATTCTCCCAATATGTTATCCTCAGGACAGATTATTAACAGGTGTCTTCCAAATTTTGTTTACTACCAGAGCTGCTTTTTTATAATTGTTACATGTGAATTACTCCTCACCACTTGGAAAATTATAGTTACTTTCTGTTTTGAAAGAGATATTGTGACTTAGGTCTTAACATTTTCCCCACAAAGCCTCTATAATTCCTTTTAAGGCTCACAGTGTATTACACTCTGCCTTTGCATGTGCAGGCACAGATACAAGCTGGTATACACTCTGTTCCACTTTCACAAGAAGATAAAACAAGCTAAAATAAAGATAAGAAAAGTAATCAGTATGCTTTATCTCTTCTGTTGTTTCAATCTGATCAGTGGGTGTAAGGCTTCTTGAAAACTCACAACTTAGAATGTCCAAAGCACTGATAAATGTACACTTTTAGAGAACCATTACGTCTCATTTGTACTTGCTGGCAGCGGACTGTAGGGGGCGATAAAGTCAATGAGCAGAAAAAGACCTCAATAGTCAACTCTCCATCTGTGGGCTTCCTCTCTGTGTTTAGTCTGTCTCTCCTATTCTGTTGTTGATAGTTGGCCTGTGTTCATTTCACAGCTTTTGGTCTCTACCTTTGCGTTTTGGTCCTTTTGCATTCCATCCCCAGTTTTGGAGTTTTGGAGTTTTGGTCCTGTTCCTGCCTTCATTCATTGTTGGGGTTCCAAAGCACTTTGTGTTGCCTACAGCAACAAAAACAACATAACATTCTGCGTCATGACTAGGCCTATCTAACACTGCAGCATCTAAATGAAACACACAGCTCACATTACTGTCAAATCATTGGCCAATTTGACCTCAAGACAGAAGAGATGCCCTGGACATTTCTGACTGTGGCAAAGGTTTCACCTATTCCAAATATCAGTTTGAAAAATAAAGGGGTTTGTTTTGTATCCGTTTCATACCATGCAGGGATGAAATGGTGAGTTGTTGAACTTGAGCGTTGGGGAGTGAATTTAGAGGGGAAATGACTGAATTCCACATCTTGGCTGCATAGTCACTGAGCATCTCTGACTCCAACCTTTGATAGTCTCACAGCCAGATGCTGCTCATATTACCACTGACATCTGCTCTCTACTTCCTGAATTTCTTACGGGATAAATAAGGTATTTAGTTATCTATATCTGAAGAGTTCAGCCTATCTGCCTACCTTCTTCAAGAGTGGAGTCTTTTGGACACCAGTTACTGTATATTATTGACTTGGATTTATTATGCAATATTTGTATAGTCACATATACAGTACATACGTTTAATGGACTGAGCTGTATACTATAAGGCCCCCTTGTGATACTGCTTAGCTAAGCACTGTTAGACATAAGGTGTTTTTCAAACAGGATGTGGTTGTTTTTGTTTTCGCAAACAGGTTAAGGAGTTCTTGAAAACTGCTGTATGTGGGGTTGTAGTAGGCCTAAGCCTTGCCTTCATGTGCTGATGTGCATGTCCAGGAAATATGTTTCTCGTACAGAACATACCTGTTAACACTTTCGGCTGGGTTGCACACGCAGAATTTGTCTTCATCCTGTCTTCCTGAGTCAGCTTTGATCATACATGTCCAGGTCAGAGGATCGTCCACAGCCATCAAAGCTGCTCTCTCTTATGGGCAAAACAGGATGAATGTGACCTGGTCATAAGGTCAAAGGTCAGGAGAATGAAATTGAAGAGAGCTCAGCCACTTACTCATGGAACTCAGGATGTTAGAGACTGTAGGCAGTAGGAGGTGTATCATATGAACTCCCATTTTTCCCCATTAAAGGAGAAATCCGGTGTGAATCAATCAATAGTCCCATTGTGTGAAGTTGCCGAGTGCTGTCAGTAGGTAGGATAAGGGGAGAATTTGGTACACAGTGGACTAAATAGGGAAACAGCAGATAACAGTAACTGTGATGATGGGGGCACCGGAAAATGGAAAATAGAAATAAAGTTCCTTGTGCCTCTGTCAGTTAGCGTCGCTGCTGTTGCGGTCACAAATTCGGTTTATGACGCACCAAATCCTCTCGTTCTCACACCCACCGACAGCACTCATCAATGTCAAACTACAGGACTGGTAATTGATTCACACTCGATTTCTCCTTTAATAATTTTGGTGTCCTTTAAGTCATACATACTTCATACTGACTTCAGTTAAGTACCCAGTTAACCAGTTCAGTTAACTTCCCAGCAGCATGTGTCTGAAAGCCCAACAGGCCAGTGCCATGGAGTATAAGTGCAACAGCATGTTGTGTTTGTCTTATTTACGACAAGGCTGGCAAAATGAGATTTCTTCTAAAGAGGGAAACAAACATCCCTGGCCACCCATGTGTTGCCAGTGCGTGCCAGTTCCAAACTATTTCTTCAAACTACTTTATCTCAACACCACACACACACACACACACACACACACACATACATACACACACACGCACAAACAGGGGCTGTGGAAAATTGGATGGGCAGGGTAACAGGATAATTGATGATCCATGAAGAGGGAAGAGATGCCCTGAGTCCTTAGTGAGTACTGGCAGATTCCAGAGCTCAGCATTTGGAGTGCATTTCGCTCTCGATGAAATGAAGAATGCTGTAAACCCAGAGCGAGGGAGAGAGAGAGAAAGAGAGAGAGAGAGAGAGAGAGAGAGAGAAAAGCACTCTCTCTAAGTGCATACATATATGTCTCTGGTATTTCTGGTATGTGTGTAGTCCATTGCCATGAGTTTGTAGTACCCAGTTTGGACCCAGAGGCTACAGTATATCCTGACGATGTGTGTCTTTCAGTGCTTGAAACTTTATGACTTCTATGCGTAAATCGTACTAATAGTTCTTACTGAGAACTCCTGAGTGATAATGTTCTGTGGTTGTTCTATGTGTGGGTATAACTTGTTTCTGTGTGAGACTACAATGGGCCCTGCATGCATGGGAAGCGTGATGGTAATCTCCTCGAGCGCTCGGGTTCATGAGCAACCCTTTGGCACGAACAGCTCTAATGGGATCATTAGATGAGCAAGACAGGGGCGCCCAAACAAAAGCTTTGGGTATTTGGACTTAATGTGATCCATCAATGGAATCCAGGCTGAACTCTTCTCTCTCTCTCTCTCTCTCTCTCTCACACACACACACACAAACATACACACACATGTACATGTGCACATGTACGCGCATGTGTATGTTTGTGTGTGTGTGTTTGAGAGAGGTGGACAGACAGATGTTTACGTTACATAACGTGTATAGCCAACAGTAAAAAGAGCTCAGATACTTGTTTCTTCACTGACGTGATGCCTCTAAACATCTGTTACGTCTACGTAAACCTACGCCGAGGTGAGGATCTATTTTTTTATGCCACTCCTGCTGCTGCTTCTGCTTCTGTGGTGGTGCACGCAGCTTTGTATTCCTATGACGACTGAGTGAGACTTTAGCTCAATCCCATGGCATTTGGTGCAACAGGAAGCCAGAGCTGGAATTTTCCATCCATTCTCTCTCTCTCTTTCTCTCTCTCTCTCCTCTCTTTTGCACAACACATCAGGCCTACATATTTGCATATTGCATTCATATCATCGATGATATGTCCCCTTATGCCACCAGGGCAAAAGATTTATTCATGGGCATTCAACATACTGTAGAATGCCTGAGTATTGCAGTAAAATGCATTATACAGTAGTTTGGCTAGTGCAGTACACTCAGATGTATTCTCTTTTTTGAGTGGAATTTCAAAGAATAACAACAGCCTTGCAGATAGTTATCAGAAGCCATGTGGTGTGTTGACAAAAGAAACTACACCTACCAGATGCATGCTGAGAGATTGGGAGGGGATGGGAAAAAAATTATACTGGCTGTTTATATATTAGTGTGTTTGTGTGTGTGTGTGTGAGAGAGAGAGAGAGAGAGAGAGAGAGACAGAGCACACAACGGTGTGTGTACAGTAAGTGGGTGTACATGTGTGTGTGTGAGAAAGAGTGTACATACATGAGTGTGTGTGTGTGTGTGTGTGTTGATGCTGAAAGGAGTATCTATTTTTCTCTCTCTGCATGTGAGTATTGTACCAGCGTGCTCTCCTGCTGGGAGGCACAGGGAGAGGAGCTCAGGATGAGGGAAGCGCTTGTTAAAGTGAACCGCTCTGTCTAGATACTCCCTCACACACACACACACACACACACACACACACAGACCCACACGTACTGACACACACACACACACGCACACCCACCCACACAAACACACACACTTCTCTCCTCCCCTTCTGTTCATCTCTCCTCCTCCTTCTCCTCCTACTCTCTCCTCCCATCTCATCCAGGGCAATCTGGCTGTACTTACCAAGTCCCATCTTGGCAGTGGTATTGCTTCACTCTGAATAACGTCAGGGGGCAGCAGATTAAAAGAGCTGATCTCTGGCTTCCTTGACTGAGGAGTGTGTGTGTGCGTAAGTGTGCGTGTGTGTGTGCGTAAGTGTGCGTGTGTAAGTGTATGTGGTGTGTTAGTGTGCACTTTTCCAAATGCCGAATGCCTACTTTCCGGGAGTTTGTTCTTGCATTAACTTTGGTGTGAGTGACTGTGATCATCGGTGACCGGCCCCAGACATCAGGTAGAGTTTGTCTTTCTGTTTTACTGTGTCTGTTCATTGCTGTCTGCATTGTGTTGAAAAGGCATCTTGAATGTTTTAGATGTTATCAGAGGTACTGTATACAATAACTTACACATATCTAATATACAGTAATGTATATTCAAACATATTTTGTGTAACATGCTTTTGTGTACATTGAGGGTCTCATGGTTTAATTTGCTAGTTTATGCCATGGTATTTTCTTCTTCTCCATACAGTGGAGTTGGTACACAGTGAATATATGTAATAAGTCAGTTCTGTAACTAATTATCAGAAAGGTTGCACAGGGTAGTTCACCAAAGTTCTATTCATGAGTTTTAACTTTTGTGCCTTTTCAGGGAATAAGAGTTATGTTACGGTAATCCCTTCTGTGCCTGTGACTCTCAGGGTCCATCAAGTAAAACACATGACTGTGATTCCTTACAATGTCACGGCATGTCCCACAAATGAACAACAGACAGAGAGGTACATGACATCTGAACAAAAATAGAGCTTTTGTGTCTCATATCCAACAGGCCTTAAAAGTCCATTTCAAAGTCTGTGTTCGGGGAATGAATGCACGTCAGACTCTACAGAGGTTAAGGGTTAGGATTTTTCATAGACCTTTGTCTACTGTTGTTTTCTTGAGGCGAATGCTCATGATGGTGTGTGTGTGTGTGTGTCTGTGAGTGTGTGTATATGTTTGTGTGTGTGTGTGTGTGTGTGTGTGTGTGTGCGTGCGTGTGTGTGTGAGCAGGAGTGTGAGTGTGTGTGTGTGTGTATGAGAGAGAAAACAAAGAGCCTATGTCAGCTCATAGATATACTGTACATGTACATTATAAATGTACATTGTTGCAAGTTAGCTGACAAGACATTTTAAACTCTGATTAGTTAGAAACAATTTAATTTAGTGACTTTTACACAACGGTTGTCAGACCCTTGTGGAACCTTTTGGAATTTTGTCATATATGGCAACATCCATTTCCTCACTGGCCTCAAGGGATTGTGCTTCTGTCCACTCTTAGCAAGTGTTTTTAAAATGTTTGCAGTCAAGCCTAACAGTCAGTAGTTTCGTAGGCTACAGCTCAGATTCTTTCAAAGATAGAAATCCAAAGTAAATCAACTTTTTTTTTCTTCAAAATTTTAGTCGATACAAGCAGTAAATCAAATGTTGTTGAAGAAATTCTTCCTCTGATCTTAGTTTTCTAGATTTTCTAAATGTTTACTCCCCACTTATATTTTCTTTTCATTTCACACTCATAAATGCAGTATTTACTGGGTGAGTCCTTTTTTGGAGTCACCTGGTAATCATCAGACTATAAATACGCAATCACTTCTATCAGCATTCACATCAAAAAACACTATGCCAGCTTTCCAAACCGAAAAAAAAGCAATCTACAAACAAGCTTTACACAGCACAGGAGCAAATTCCTCAACTCAGTCTAGATATTTGTTTATTACAAGTGCCTCATTTTGTATATTATTTCAAGATATTGCATGTAAAATGTACCTGAAGCACTGGATTGTTTATTTTCCTCCATGTAAATATCTGTTTGTTGCTGCAATATAGACATCGGAGTCCCTTTTGGCTTAACAATGAAAAACAGTGAATGCCCTCTAGCCTAAATGGACTACTTGTCCAAGGATGATAAGAAAACACAAGACCTTTTCTATACAATCTGCAGACTTGTAGCATACAGATGAAATTTAGGCACAGAGGAGCATACTAAATGAGCTATGTGTTCAGCCTCTGACCTTTCTCTAAATGAAATCAGTTGACATCCTCTTTATCATGGATAAACTTTTTAGAGGTCATTAAAGCTGCTAAAATTCCCATGTTTTACTTGCCTTTTGAGGTTTTCTGGAACATAGCTTTGCATTCACTGTTGTATTTAAAGGAGAAATTCAGTGTGATTCCATCCATAGCTTTGTTGTTCAAGTTCACTGAGTCCTGTCTGCAGGAAAACAAAAACAGAAATTTGATACAACATAGACCAAATAAGGAACTGGTAGTTAAAGTTAGCTAAATGGGGCATAGGGAAATGAAACTGAGAGTGCTGTATGTTACTGTGCCCAATTTAGTTGGAGTTAGGTGCCGATTCATTATTCAGTCCATGTTGTATTAAATTGTATTGTTCTTTTTCCTACTGACAGCACTGGGTGATCAATGACTGATATTCAGTCATACTTTAGTATGTTATCATTATTCTTTTGGTCCTCTAGATGTCTGTTCAGCAAGCTCTAACTCAAATTCTCATCAACAACTGTGACTCTGTACAGGGAACATCGGCTGTAACATACAGTAGTTGCTTCAAACCAGTTATAAACAATTTCAGCCAATCAACATGTGGAGTCCAGAAAGGAGGGGCATGATTAGATTGGCTGCCAAGCTCAAACCTGAAAAATCTTTTGCCATGACTCACTCATTGCAGACTTAAAGGAGAAATTTGTCCATAACCCATTGTTTAAAGGAGTTATCCGGAATTGGTGAACTGGCCACTTCTGCTAACAGATTAGGGCATATGAAAACGAGGCAGACGTGCCCTAATCAGTTAGCGGTAGTGACCAGTTCGCGAATTCGGTCTACGTTGTACCTACTGCTGTCGTTCTGATACCTATAGACAGCACTTGCCAGCCTCAGACAACAGGGCTTCGGTTTGATTCACTCTGGATAACTCCTTTAATGTCTTTGTGTCATATGCCCCATTCAGTTAGTGTTAGCTGCCAGTCTATTGGGTCTGTATATCAAATTTTCTGGTTCTTCTTCCTACTGACAGCCCTCAGACAACAGGGCTATAGATTGATTCACACCAGACTTCTCCTTTAACTCTGCAATGTCTGAATCACAGTGTTCAACCTAATCCTAAACCCTGAACCCTCAAAAATGTAATTATTTTGAATGAAGCCAAATCTGAAGTCCATTCATGCCAATTAAGTTCTCAGGACTTCAGGGTATAGGGCTCTGGAAAGGACACTGGGATTCACGCATTCTGTTTTCATGCTCCCTTCCACCCATTGTCTCCCCAAATATCATGATTTGTCTGCCATGACAATCTGACAAACAGATTTTTTTTTTTTTTTTTTTTAAAGTTGCACACAGCATGGTAAATTACACTGTACAATTGCACATACTGTACTGTACAGCACATACCAGCTCAGTGCGGCAAGACAGCTGACAAAAAAAGTAATGTCTAAAATGGAACACAGCTTGAATGTTGATTAATGCATCTTTTAAACAGGCATCATAAATATGTTCAGATTACATGATCCAAGCTGACATTTCTCTTTGTTTGTGTTGTTCCAAATATATTTTTCAAAGCAATGACAAAACATGTCAGTGATTTTAAGTACATTTTTGAGTGTCCTTAAGAAGGACCTTGGGTTACCATCAAGTGTCTTTAAAGAATGTTACACAACATTTTGAGTTACTGCATGAGGCTATTCCGATGAGGTAGCATGACAGTGACCCCCCACCCCCTTAAACAGAGGTAGAGAGAGAGAGAGAGAGAGAGAGAGAGAGAGAGAGAGAGAGAGAGAGAGAGAGCAAGTCGTTTATTGCCTATAAAAACGCCAGGACTAGTTCTGTGTTGTGTTAGTCACAACTGCTAAAGAACCAAAAAAAATAGAATTATTAAAAGAGGAAATGAATGCACTCAGTTAGATCTGCTGAAGGTCAGTACCTCCTGGCAACATCTGTACTTTAATCTGAATTAGGCCTACTTCCAAGACCTACAATTCTATCCTTACAATTTTGTGCAATATTTAATCTACTACAACCTTTCATGTAAATTGAAACTGTAATCAGATTTGAATCCTTCTTGTGAAAGGGAAATGAAAAAGAATAACAAAAATAATCTGTCTCTGTCTCTACTGGACATGGTCTTCCCTTCACGTACTGTAACTTGATGACCAACACAGGCTGAAACATTCAATGACCCCACGTGGTATGTGGTAAAAACAACAACATCACCAAGCAGGGGCGTCACTAGAAAATTTGGGTCCTATGACAGAAAATTATTAACATAACATTGATTACAATATTAAAATGTCCCCTGGGGCCTCCCTAGCCTGGGAATACCCATGCTGCCTTGCACGCTCGTTCCGAACTGCACGGCAGCCTGGAGACCATGGCCTAAATTTTCGCATGGATTTGGGAACCAATCACAGAACAGGGAGAGACGGCAAGACGATGCGTGAACTTTGGACAAACGGAACCTGAAGTCCCCTACAGGAAAATGTATAGGTGGTCCCCAGACTAAATCTCACTTGAGATTTAGGCTGGTGTTAGCCAGGCTAGGCCTTCAGAATCAGCAACCTGACACCAAGGAGTACCATCCTCTCCCCTAATGTTTGCACACTGAGAGTGTCCAAAACAGAGGGTTATATCGGATAACCATACCAATGTTACTTTGTTGCCAGGGCGATCACACGTGGACCACCATGCTGGGACAGAGTGTGAAGCTGCAGCCGGTGCCCATCCAGAGTCTCTCTGAACTGGAGAGAGCTCGTCTGCAGGAGGTGGCCCTCTACCACCTGGAGGAGCGAGAGCTCGACTTCAAGATCACCATTCCCAGAGGTGAGGGTTGTTATTACTACTACTTCTGCTACTACTACTGCTACTAGTACTACTACTGTGACTACTGCTACTACTACATTCTTATAGCGCAGTGCAAACATACCTGCTTGAAGTGTGAAGGGGAACTTACTTTACTTACTTACATTTACCCAGAGGTGAGGTGTTACTACTACTACTACTACTACTACTACTACTACTACTACTACTACTACTACTACTACTACTACTAGTTACATTCATATAGCACTTTTCAAACACACCTAAAACATTTTCATTGGAGGGATGACCTCACTATCCACCTAGCCTGGCTACAGCCAAACTAAAGATTTACAGTAGTCTAGGAACCACCTATTCATTTTCTCGTAGGGGATGTGTGGTTCTGTTTATCAAATAATGTGCGTTATCTCCTTGCCATCCTTCGCAGTCTTTGATTGGTTCTCAAATCCATCCAAAATTTTTTGCCTCTCTAGGCTGCCAAGCAGTTTGGTACGAGCGCGCAAGGCAGCATGGGTATTCCCAGGCTACCATCCACTACCAGTGCTTTGAAATCTGCTGTTGGTAGTGCCTACACACTCTTAAAACAAACACCACAACTGCCTCTTGTGCCCCCTGTTTGTTCAAATCCCTTGAGGCTCCCTAGACTAAGAGCACATCCTAAAATAAGACTGACATTCTGTTTGTTTGGAGTCGAACCACTGTTACTAGGGGCAAGACATCTCTGCACCATTCATAATTCTCAAGGGAAACATTAGCCATGACTTGAAATACATCCACGTTTATCATTTTTGGACAATAGTGCCCAGTGTAATAAAAGTAAATTTATCTTAGAGGATTTTAAAATGCACCTGAACTGGCTGAAGACAAACAAAGGATGTGAAATGAAACTGAAAGTTTGGGAAGTGAAGTTTTACTTTGTCAAGCCAAAAAAGTGCTGTCTACCAGTACATGAAAGAATCATTTTTGTATACACAAGATTAATGCAAAAACTGCCAAACTGGTTTATGGTAATTACTTATGCGCCATCAAATATTCGTAACTCATGCATGAACTCTGTACGGCGTGTTAACGTTTGGTGATCTTCAATCAGAAGACCTCACAGAGGCCTCTGAGAATTGTATTAAATGACCTACAGTACACACAGAGAGGTCAGAGTAGATTGTGTGGGAAGATTTCTTCCCCTGGAGTGGAATATGTCAAATGCACTGTTGCAGATGTAGCCTTGTCTGACTGACACCATGTCGGTACACTTTATTTTTGGAGCATAGCAGGACTGTTTGGTGACTCTTTGGCTCAGGAAGACAGACCTCACTGAATGGTCCACCAGGGACACAGAATGAATGACCCACCAGGGACATTTAAGTCACTTTCACAAGCCAGACAGTGTGAGCAGTAGTTCCCTTCCCTTCTGTGTTCTTCATTTTGGTTCATTGGTAAACATCAAGTTGTGGTTTCAGGCAATTATTTCAGTCTCATGATATGCTGCATTCTTTTTGCCCTCACTAGATCCTTCTGTAAGCTCCTGCTCTCCTTCCTTGTGCTCTTTCTTCTCCCTCTTTTATTTTCATTGCTCACTCCTGCTCTTGCATTCGCTTCCCAATTATTTTCTGTTCTTTAGCATTTGTTCCACAGAATTTGTTTGCATTGTTCCTCAGAATTTGTTTGCATTTCTCCTTGGAAGTCGTTTCCATTGTTCGTCAGAAGTTTGTTTTGTCTTTGTGGTCCTTTCTCTCTCGCATTTTCCTCACTATGTTGCACTTCTGATGAGCACTGATTCAAGAGGATCTCTTGATGCCGATGGGCTTTTTGTAGAGAGTGGGGCAATTGAATGGGGGAAGCCACAGAAGAAACAAACGCCTCATTTCCTGTAGTCATGGGAATATGACCTTAGAGCCCCACCACATGGTCAGCCAAGCTTTGGGGTGCTCTAACCACTCCGC
>JASCQY010000062.1:307752-320290 GCA_030264315.1 Sardinella tawilis
ACTTTTTCACCAGATCTACTTCATAGGTGTGCATTATGAAGAATTAAAGCACACCCTTCTAGCCAATCAGAATTCAGAATTCAATTCCACCGTGTGATAACGTGTTTATTTGTCCTTCATTCTACCATGTACCAGCATATGCGGATTAAAGGAGAAGCTCGGTGTGAATCAATCCAAAGCCCTGTTGTTCAAGGTCACTGAATTCTGTCTATAGGAAAAAGAATGAAAAAAATTGATGCAACATAGGCCGAATACTGAACTGGCAACGTACATTGAGTAAATGGGGCATAGTGACTTACTTTCAGTTTCATTGCGCTATGCCCCATTCACTCAACAATAGTTAATGGTCTGTTACTTCTAGGTTGCATCAAATGTTCTGGTTCTTTTTGCATTCAGTTGCCTCCAACAACAGGGCTATGGATTGATTCACACCAAACTTCTCCTTTAAAGATATAAAGAATACGAGAAAAGGATATCTCAGATAGTGGTTGGTTCTTACTGTTCTTTCTTTCTCAGATGAGGGACTTGAGACATGAGAATGTTAACCCATTTCTCGGGTTCTTCCATGACTGTGGAATCTTCGCGATCATGACAGAGTTCTGTTCCCGTGGATGTCTGGAAGACCTGCTGCTCAATGACGATGTTTCCCTTGACTGGATGTTCAAATCCTCCCTGATACTAGACCTCATAAAGGTTGATTCTCTAAAATCCATGAGCTGAATACCTATGAAGTATTCACAACACCATTTTTAATACAGAAATTTGAAGCTAAAATATTTACTCTTAGGACAAGCTTACAAGATAACTGTTTTGCTTGATGCATGTTACTGTTACTGTAACATGTCTTATGTGCTCCAATTAAATCCAATTTCTTTTTGCGACATGACAGGGCATGAAGTATCTACACCACAAGAATGTTTGTCATGGCCGGCTAAAGTCTCGAAACTGCCTTGTTGACGGGCGCTTTGTACTGAGAGTCACAGACTATGGCTACAATCAGGTGCTGGAGGCACAGAAGTTCCCCTATGAAGAGCCCCCTGCTGAGGGTATGGATTGTCTGTAAATGAATGAATGAATGAATGAATGAATGAATGAATGAATGGATGAATGAATCTTTAGAGTCGCATGTAGAAATGTAACAGAATTTCTGAATACAGTGTTGGAATGAGTTTGTGACAATTTTTCGATTTTGTGCACACATGTGTCAGCATGTGTGTGTTGTGGCGTAGCAATTAAGAAGCCTTGCCAGCATGCTAGTTGCCTGGAAATTGTCACCGTTGTGACCTTGAGCAAGGCACTTAACCCTAAGTTGCTCATGGGGAGACTGGCCTTGATGAAGCTGATACAGTAGATAAAAGGATAGAAGCATAAATGCACAAATGTAAAAGTAGATGCATCTGATGACACACAGACTTGCTGTGGACCGCCCCTGAGATCCTGAGGGGTCCCTGCCCAGGCCTCTATGGTACCCTCCCTGGGGATGTGTACAGCTTTGCCATCGTAGTGCAGGAGGTGTTGATGCGAGGGCTGCCATTCTGCATGTTGGAGCTATCTGCTGAAGGTATTATTGTGTGTGTGTGTGTGTGTGTGTGTGTGTGTGTATGTGTGTGTGTGTGGAATGTCCGGTCGTGACTGCATACCAGCGCCTTCCGACCCCAATCTGTACACCTTGCTTGCTTACTTAAGTGGCCTAAATCAATCAATCGTAATGTCATGAATCACCCAAGGCATGCCTCAGCCAATCATTATTTCTGGAGATAAGTGCACTCAACTTCCAAAAATAAACACGATTTGTGGGTGTGAGTTAGCCTGGCTAACACCAGCCTAAGTCTCAAATGAAATTTAGTCTGGGGACCACCTATACAATTTCTCGTACGGGATTTCAGGTTTCGTTTGTCCAAAAGTTCGCGCATCGTCTTGCCATCTCTCCCCGTTGTGTGATTGGTTCCCAGATTCATGCGAAAATTTCGGCCATGGTCTCCAGGCTGCCGTGCAGTTTGGAACGAGCGCGTAAGGCAGCATGGGTATTCCCTAACCCTAGCCCAATAGACCATTTCAGGTTCTATTTCCAAAGCTGCCTTAGGACTTCCTGTTTAACATTCTATATGTTATGTTAATGAAACAGGACGTAGTTGGGGACCAAGATAGAGTGTTCAAGCATTGTTTTGTCCAGCCATGTTTGAGAGTGTGTTTTTTTCAGCCAATCATTAGACACTGATTGCCTTTGAGGGTTAAGGATTTAGGGCCTAGGGTGGACATTGGGATTCAATTATGTGGAAATGGACTGAAAATGGAGTAAGTGCATGGAGTAAAAGAAGAGAACAAAAGTGCATAACCGCCACTGCAACAGACAATGTAAACAATTCACAATCTCTTTCAATTTAACTGTAATCCAGGGAAAATTGTTTGTCTTCATGCAGATATCATTCAGAGGATCCGAAATCCTCCTCCACTGTGCCGACCCGAAGTGTCAAGCACATATGCCCCCTTGGAGTGCATCCAGTTAATAAAACAATGCTGGATAGAACAGCCGGATAAACGACCAACTTTTGATCAAATTTTTGATCAGGTAAAGACTTCCAAGAAGAGTTCCAATCTGCACCCTACCTCGTGACCTTGTGACCTAATCTGAATAGTTTCTACTTCACTCATATTCAATGTATATATATATATATATATATATATATATACACACATATTCAATTTATAATGTATAATGTATAATGTATAATTTGTTCACGTTCTCATTGTCTCTTTTTATCTCTTTTTTAATCTCATGTTGTTTATACATGTGAAGTTTAAGAACATAAACAAAGGAAGAAAGACGAATATTATAGATTCCATGCTAAGGATGCTGGAGCAGTATTCCTCTAACCTGGAAGATCTTATAAGAGACAGGACTCAGGAATTAGAGATCGAAAAACTGAAGACAGAGAAACTTCTCACGCAGATGCTTCCAACGTAAGTTGGATAAATGGACACACAAACACCATACACACACACACACACACACACACACACACAAACACAATGCAGACACACTATCAACAGCCCTCATAATTAAATTTCTGTTAAATCCGCAGGTCAGTGGCAGAGTCTCTGAAGCTGGGCATCACTGTGGAGCCAGAGTACTTTGAGAATGTTTCTCTGTACTTCAGTGACATCGTGGGTTTCACTGCCATCTCCGCCAACAGTGAGCCCATTGAGGTAGTGGATATCCTCAACGACCTCTACTCTCTGTTTGATGGCATCATTAGCAATCATGATGTCTACAAGGTACCATGCTTTACTCTTTCACTACCACATTAAACCTCTTACAGAAGACCCAGTTTCCATAAATAGTTTGCCAATGCACTGAATGAAATATTAAAACATTTCACCTTTGCCATTCAAAACGAATGTGTTGTTAAAGGGAATTTTAAGCACATTTCAACTTATAGCTCTGTTGTTTGGGACCTGTCGGTGGGAAAAAGGATGCAATTTTTTTTTCAATATACATTGAAAAGATAACGGACAGCTAGCCAATGGGGATGGACTTCAGTCCATCTTAAATAAGCTGAGGACTATGTAAGAAGGCAGCATTTCTGGGAGATGTCTTAAATCTTCTCTGTGTGATGAGGGTTTGGGTTAGGGTTAGTTTTGATCAGAATTTGTCAATACACATTGTCAAACTGTGTCCATTGACTGTTTTCTGAGGTTTTCTTGCGGACATGGTATTACAGTACATGACAAAAGGTCTGTTGGGTGAAGTCCTGAATGTGTTTCTTGACTATCCCTTGTTGTAGGTGGAGACCATTGGTGATGCCTACATGGTATCATCAGGTGTCCCAGTGCCAAATGGCAACCGCCATGCTGCTGAAATAGCCAACATGGCACTGGATATCCTGAGTGCAATGTCGTCGTACAAGATGAGACATATGCCAGATGTGCCTTTGAGGATACGCATCGGCATTCACACAGGTAGGACTACAGTTCGCCTCTTTGTACTGGTCCATGAGCTGCTCGACTGCACTTTATACTTTCAACTTCAGCTTCAACTTTCTGTCTTTATTGTCCCAAAAGGGCAATTGATTGTGCAGCAAGACATACAAATATGGACAACAGATAACAAAACAGGGCAGACCATAAAGTCCAGTGTGCACATAGACATACAAACATCTATACCATAAAAACAGATATAACAGACAACTTTGAAAAGATTTGTGAAAGATTTTGAAAAGATTGTATATAGACAATGAATGAATGACTGAATGAATGAAATTAATGAAATCTTCCCCACTCATGCTTTCATTAAAAGAATTTAAACATTTTCAAAATCTTTCCCAAGTTAAGGAATACAGAGGCACTTGAGGCTACTGTGGTGGTGTGCATGTGTGCTACATGTGTGAGGACTGTTCAAGTTGCACATTCAACTCTAGAATGTGTTGCTGCTTTTTTTAAAGGGTATTCATCATGCAATTATCCCTGCACATAACCTCTCACTCGAATATTGCATGGCTTTGTGATAAAAAAGGGAAGGTTAGCGTCAATCAGCCCATATCCCTGTTGGTTTAGGTTGCAGAGTGCCTGTTCTCAATTCTGTCTGTGTGGTGCCAAATTTTATCACCCTTTACCCTTCCATCAGCACTCTGCAACCTCAAACAAAAGGGGTATGGATTGATTGTCTTCTAACCTTTTCTTCCCTCCTCCAAACCTTGCACCTTTGCAGTCCCAGCCTCGCTTTGCCAGTTCACAGGGCTCTTCGGAGATCAGCATTGCCCTTATCCAGTCCTTTGGTCTGTACTGGCATGAATTTACAAGACTGATTCCCTTGTACACACAGAGTAAATGGTTATTTTCCCTCTTTTAAAATTAATTCCATCCATATAATGATCAAAAAAGAGCCGGGGGAATTAAGGATGTCAAAAATGAAACAAACAAACAAAAAGTCTTCAAAAGAAGTCACTTTCAGTTAAATATTTGTTTATGGGAGTTGTTTATAGCCTGGCCAAATTCCTGATGTTATAAATACTGAGTAGTTTTAAAAAAAATGGCCTCTCTGATATGATTTACAGGATGTTTGTGTTTATCTTTGTCACCTCCATAGGTTCCTGTGTAGCTGGGGTCGTGGGCTTGACCATGCCCAGATATTGTCTGTTTGGAGACACAGTCACCACCGCCTCCAGAATGGAATCAACTGGAGTGCGTAAGTAGCACATGATAATTACAAGTGACTTTGAAAAACACCTTGACTTTTAAGTTGAATAGCTATTTTTTTTAATTATATGTTGTGTTTCTACATAATGAGCCAAATAAGTATTGTGTATGTGTGAACATATCAGTTTTTTTTTTTTTTTGCAAGAATGATTGGGGGGATCATTCTATTTCCAATGCTCTGCAAATGCCCGTATAAAGACTTTTCTGACTTTACCAGCAAGAGGTGCAAAGTTTAATGCTAGCAAGGTTCAAATCTGGTTAAAATACCACATTAAATCATATATCATATATTTTGGTCCTACAGTACAGTTGGTTGGTTAGACACACTATGTATTAGAGTCACATGCTGTTACTGAGATGGCATACTGCTCTTTACTGCATGCAACCAAAACTGGAAGTTGTCAAGAGAATTTGTATTCATGAGAATGTGTGCTTGTTTACTGAAATTATGACTCTGTTTTGTAAAGTTAGCAAGTATTTAGTGAAATTAGGACATATTTTCCCAACTTAACCACAACAAAAAATCTAGTAATGGTATATTTTAGGTCATATGCAGTATGTAGCACAGCAGCTCCTGAGAAGAGATCAGACTCCATGTGACAGTCAGGCTCTTCCAATCTCATGCATCTATGGACTTCACTGAAAGAATGTGAACATAGAACTTGTTTTTCTATTCACAGCGTTCCGAATCCATATTCATAAGAGTACAGTTGACATCCTCTTGAGTTTGAAACAGGGCTACAAGGTGCAGTATAGAGGCAAGATAGAACTAAAGGTAAGTTTGCGCTGGTCAGCGACTTTTGATAGAATATTAGAAGAGAAATCTGGTGTGAATCAGTCCATAACCCTGCTCTTATAGGCCACTGTGTGTTTTCTGTTGGAAAAAAAACAATGAGAAAATTTGATAGTGTAGATCAAATAGCAAATTGGCAGCTAACTGCCTCTGACTTTTAGTCGTTCAGTTAGAGCACCTGCAGTAAAATGACTTATTGAGGTGCTGATCATGGCATTGTATCAAATCTCTTCTGCTGCTTGCATACCAAGCTGCTTATGGGAGTGGGGGAGAAGTGTGAACGGGGCACTGTGTACTGGGGCTATATCTGTGTGTGTGTAGCATGGCAGTATTTCTGAAAACAACAACTATTGTGTGGGTTACTGTATACACAATGCCGCTTATAATTGATAATAAATGATAGTAATGCACTGAGAGTGGAATTCTCCAGGGCGCGTAAATTCAAAAATCACTTAGCTGCGCACTTTACCGCCATTCATGCAAATGGCATCCTGAAAGAGGTTAGTGTTCAAACATGTTAATAGATGCAAGAGAATTCCATGCATCCTTTAACAATATATTTAATAAAATTGCATCCACTATCCATCCATCTATCCATCCCTCAAAAATATTTTATTTCTACTCTGCAGGACAAGGCACTAGAAGACACTTACTGGCTAATTGGAAAGGAAGACTTCACCAAACCTCTCCCAGGAATGCCAGAATCACATATAGGGTAAACAATTCTTCGTTTGTGTAACAATTCGTTCATAGCCTAGTTTTACATGCTTCTCTTCCAGCTCAAGAGATCCCACAATACAAATGCATTTGTATGCGTATTCTCCACTATCACAGATTTTTAGTCTAGATATCAGAACAAAAAAAAAAAGAAATATTATTCCTCTTTGTGTCACTATTGGCTGTCTTTAGTGTGATTCCTTTCTTCTTCTTTTTTTGGTCCTCACACAGAGAGCACAAGGATTTGAAGGTGCTTCTTCACAAAGCAGTGAGGAAGATCTCCACTGTGCGTCAGGTGGCTCAGTTAGGCATGGTGGATGAAGGCAATGTGATGATGCACCACCACTAACCCTAGTTCCACCATACAAGGGATACAAGGAGGTTTATTTGTCACATGCATGTAGTTGACCATGTTGGTCAGCGATCGACCTTTGACTGAAGAGACTATGGCTGGAATGTTGTGTTAGAGTACAGGCCTTGCATTCCATGAAACCACTTGAAAACAAGTCCACACAGGATCTATGGTTGACATTTTGTCGGGCGTCTTGTTTGCATACTCTGTGGAAGATCTGGGGGAAGAACTATCTGGCATACTGTAGCAAGATGTTGTTGGACATGGCAGGGTTCAAAAAGAGCTCAAAAGACACACATGGACTTCCTTTGTTTGGAACTGTTCTTCTCTGGGAAAGCTGACAGCCCAGTCCCCCCATGCAGAGAGATTAGTGGCTGGCTTTCCAATATGAAACACCTTTGCAGAAGAAGTCACATGACTGGCTAAAATTACCCTGTGGGATTTCATTACTCAGCAGCGGCTGGATCAGGTGTCTCAGGAGGACCAATGAGAGAGAGAGAGAGAGAGAATCAGAAGTTTGTATCATTGATAATGCACTAGAACTGCTGTGTTCTCATTCCTCTTAACATACTACTGTTTATATATATTATATTTAATTACATTTCACTTTTTGTCACTGGTATTCAGTGCTGGTTGACATCCCTCTTGGTGCATGAAGACTCCCACTGCAGTGACTTCATCTCAATCAACACTAAAGAGGGTGTTATTTTTTCACACACACTCTCTTTCTTTCTTTCTTTCTCTTTATCTCTCTCTACCTTTCTCTCTCTCGGGCTCTCTCTCTCTCTCTCTCTCTCTCTCTCACACACACACACTCACACACACACATACACACACATACGGCATGGAGTCTTCTAAGACAAGACATTGACATGCTTGGAGTCCTCTCATATAGTACTGAGGTGCCACACCAGTAATAGTGATTTGTACAGTGCCTAAGAGAGTGTGTGTGCAACTTTTTGTTGTTCTTTGGTAGGCTAGTATGTCTACAAACACCATATTTTCAATAACCATGTTGGCTTTGACTGACACTTCCTGACTTGAATGGCACCAAATATTATGTCTCTTATGATATATTATGATATAATTTCACACATTTGAAAAATATTAGTGGTAGTACTCATCCAATAAATTGAGAGTAGCCTATGATTTTAATAATTTCTTCCCTTGGAAAATGGATTTTACTTTTGAATTTTGAATTATGCATAAATTGAAGTTGGGTAAAGATGGCCAGAGTCAAATGTCAAAATTGAAGCAAAGTCTAGTTCATTGTCCATCAATGTCATGGACAAGCATCGATTGGGGTGGGATTAGAATTTGTTGGAGTCAATTTTTGGCATTAACAACAAACCACATTACTTGATAAAATAGTTTTTTTTTAATGTAGGAAAATCTAGATGCATATATTGGACACCAAATGTTGGTATCTATTTAACATAGGTTATCTTGTCACAGTAATAAACTGTTCATATGATGAAAGTTCTTTTTTGTTTTCCATTCAAGTCAAATTGGCGTCAGGCAGGGCCTAACATAGTTTCTCTGTTCTGATTTCAGGTAATAAATACTGCCCTCTAGTGGTACATAAAAGATAATGCAGCAGATGGTGACCTCAATGCCCTGGATTATCTGGCACTGGGAGTCCATAAGAAGGACATGGCATCCCAAGGAGATCACTCTTAACCTGATTACTGAATGGTCTAAAACCTGCATAGAGAAACAAACAGGTTAATAATTTAACTCCAAGGAATATTTTATAATTCTAGTTCAATTATTCTACAAGAAATCAGGAAAACAGAGGCACTCAAGTAGCATACAGTAATAGTGCACAAAATAAAACAAATTTATAATTGAGCAAATTCCATAAAGTGCATTAATCCATAAGTGAAATTATTCAGATGCTGCATTTTAAAACAGTATGATTAAACATTTTAACAGACACAGACAGGTTAATTGATAACAGTAGGACCAGTGTAGTTTGACATTTTTGCCTCTTGAGGGAGTGGTGGTGATATAAAAATTGACTGCTTGCACAAAAGTTCACTTGTATAAAAATTTTAGTTGGTGGCAGCACAGCATATGAGGACTTAATCAATTTGAGCAATTTTTGACACCTTTGAAGATGAGAATAAAATTAGAATAAGTTATTTGAGAGATCTCAGCCTACTGTACATCATCGTGTCCCTAAAAATAGTTCAATTAATGTAGAATTCCCACCTGTGGTCCAATGTAACTAGGCTTTCATGACAAAAGCTAATACGAGCTTAGTCTGGCCAATCTCATGTAACCGCCTTCTGAGAGGTGGAATCAAATGTAAACTTGTTAAGCCCACTTCCTTCTCCCTGGAGTGAAAACTAGCTTCTCATTGGTGCCTGGGATTTCTGGCATTGGAAAAGCAGTAAATAGGCAGGTTGGCCATACTGACTTGATCGCAAAATTTTGTGCAGCGTCATAGGGTGTATGGGCGAGCCCAGGCTACAATGTAACCACAGCTTGATCTAAATTTAAAGGAATTCTCAACACGTAGCCCTGTTGTTTCACGTTGCTAAGTGCTATCGATGGGTATGAGAATGACAGATTTTCATGCACAGTAGATTGAATAGCGAAACGGCAGATTAGGGCATGTCTGTTTCGTTTTCATATGCTCTAAGCTGTTAGCAGAAGTGACCAGTTCGCAAATTCGGTCTAGGTTGTACCTGCTATACTGCTGTGGTTTTGATAACTATCAACAGCACTCGGCAGCCTCAGACAATAGGGCTTCGTTTTGATTCACTCCAGATAACTCCTTTAAATGAGAGAATATATATGGACATACAATATAGGCCTACACTAGAAACTGCATCAGACTAACCAATATCTTCCCATATCAAATGAGGTGCTCTGCGCATCAATCCTTAATCTGCCATCACAGGTGCTTCTCAGTGGGACAAAGAGCAAAGTAGAGGAAGGAGACTGGAGCTGACTGATCACACTTTCAGTCTTTTTTATTGGTGCAAACAAACTAGACTAACGTTTCGACACAACTGTGTCTTCGTCAGAGCCCCTGGACACAGTTGTGTCGAAATGTTAGTCTAGTTTGTTTGCACCAATTAAAAAAACTGTAAGTGTGATCGATGTGCTCCAGTCATCTCCCCATATCAATCAGCATCTCCCTGTCCACAGTACTGTAAACTAAATACAAACCCAATTCCAAAAAAGTTGGGACGTTTTTAAAATGTGATTAAAAATTTTCAAATCCTGCAAGTCATACATTTTATAGAGAATAGTGCAAATACAACACATCAGCTGTTAAAACCGGGCAAAATTATTGTTTTGGGGGAAATATGTGCTCATTTGAAATTTGATACTTGCAACATTTCTCAAAAAAGTTGGGACAGGGCCAATAAAATGCTGCAAAAGTTGAATAATTTTAAAAACAACACAATGATGAACATTTTAACATTAATTACTGTATATTGACTGCCAAAATGAATGTATACATAAAAGACAATCAAAGTAACTCAGAATTAAAGATGAAGCTGGATTAATTTCTCATTTATTACATAAAAATATTTAATTACCATGATTGCATATTGATAAGACCTATTTCTATAATCAACATCATTGTATAGGTTTATGAGATGTATGTCTACAGACATATTTTGACACACAACTTTGAAAGCTGGTGAAAATATGATGCAGAGGTTTAACAGCCTCACATGGGGCCGAGCTTATTTTAAATGGACCTAGAAGACATGGGAAACTATTTTCTGATTACAGAAGTGAAAAATGTTCATTCTTATTAGAAATTATGTAGTCTTGCGGCCTCTGTGCTACAGAGAAAACAAGTCATCCAACTTTGTTTAGTGGCCAGTTCAAAAGACAGCATCTATGAAGGGTATGGGGGTGCAGCAGTGCCTTTGTTATTATCTGCTTACTGATGTGGAGAGTTGAAATTAATGCTGAATATATTAAATATTGCCAGATAATGCAGGCAAATTGCAGGGTCTACTACTACAGTAAGTTCCAACAGTTTAGTTCCATCATGTGGGCAACTAGATGCTAAAAATTCTGTCAAGATCTGTCACATTTTAAACATAACAAAAAAGGAAGAAGGTGAAGACACCTACCAGTTGAGCTGATGAAAACATGTCCAGGACAAAAGGGAACCCTCTTTTTTATATAAAATCGTCTTGTCAGCTAGGCCTACATAATTAATTGTGAAGTGTCCTCCTTTGTTTTATCTTTAGTCTTATTCAATTTTTGCTGCCTTTTATTGACACCGTTCCAACTTTTTTGAGACATGTTGCTTACCTCATATTTGAAATGTCCCATATAACAATACAAATTTCTAGTTTACACAACTGATATTTTGCTTTTGGATTATTTTTCCACATATATGCTGCTTGTATGATTTAAGAATTATAGCATTTACTTTTTATTTACAATTTTTATAGCGTCCAAACTTTTTTGGAATTCGGTTTGTAAAACAAACTCTCCCTGTCTAATATTCAAACAATTAATAATCTAAACACACACACACACACACACACACACACACACACACACACACACACACACACACAGATAGATAGGGAGAGAGAGAGAGAGAATTTTTTTTTACCAAATTGCAATAGTGATATGGGTTATGGTGATGAGGAGTTGTGCTGCAAGCTTTTCAGCTATCCCAGACCAGGCCAGGTGCGTGACTCCCAGAAACAACTTAGGTTATAATTTGATAGGTCTTATGGTCCTACATGACCAGTTGACATTAACCTGATGGCAAACTGCTATAGATCAAGATGAGGGCATCTCAACAATCGCTACTAGTAGACTAACAATCTTCATTCAAGTTAATTTCAAGGGAGAAGGCTGGGTGGAGGATTGTTGCCAATGATCTGGTGACATGGGGCCCCTGTAGCCCAAAAGTAGGCTAGGCTAAATTAAGTTGATTTTCATAAAAAAAATATGCTTATGCGTTGTAAGAGTCTCATTACACTTGCTGTACCACCATTAAACCTATTTGGGAGACTCCTCCTATTCATCCATGAAAATCAACCTGTTTTTAACAGTCCACTGGTCATGATCGAACCCATCCTGGGCTGCATGCATAATCTTTACAGCAAAAGCATTCCTCTTACATGGAAAAACAGGAAAACTTTTTTGGTGGGAGTGAGCTGTCAAATAGGTTGTGGCAATATTCTTAGAAAGAAAAAAATAATTACCATTTTCTGGTTGGCAAAACCATCAATTTAACCTGAGCTAGTGTCTGAAAAGTATGAACTCTTCTACAGAGGAACTCTTATCTCATGTCCTACATTCGTAAACGCGCTTCTTCCAAACTGATTTGCCAATACCAGTGTCAGTTAACACAGTTGTGCACTGACTGGTACGTAGTTCTGTAACGCCTACTTCATGGCATCAATTCATTGGGCGAAATACTGTCAATCATTACTTAAACGCTGTTGCCCTCGCCTCAGTGAAACTCTGCGCATTATAATTGG